>ML788587.1:124217-241334 GCA_009831015.1 Picea engelmannii | reverse complement strand
AAGGAATTTTGAGAGTCATCTATGGTCTTGATTCTAACAGATCCATTATCAAAAACAGTTTCCACTTCATAAGGTCCCAGCCATCGTGTCGTAAGTTTTCCTTTGAAAGTTTTATATTTGGAATCAAATAGCAATGCCCAATCTCCTGGTTGAAAATGCTTCTTCTTAATGTATTTGTCATGCCATTTGCTACGTTGATTTTGTATGAGGATAGTTCTTTGAAGAGCATCTTGCCTAATTTCTCCCAATTCATTTAATTGCATAACTCTCTGTTTCTGTGCCTCATCCAAATTCAAACCCAATTCTGTTGCTATGCGGAAGGTATGAATTTGAAATTCTATGGGAAGGAGAATTTGCTTGCCATATACCAATTCATAAGGGGTACGACCAGTGGTATTTCTCCACGTAGTCCGATATGCCCATAAAGCCTTTGGAAGTCTATCCGCCCAATCTTTGTGATGTAAATGTATTGTCTTGGTCAGAATAGCTTCTAGAACTTTATTCATGGATTCCACTTGCCCATTGGCTTGTGGATGGTATGGGGAAGACTTACAGTGTTTTATCCCATATTTATCTATGAGTTCCTTCATCAGCTTAGAAGTGAATTGAGCACCTTGATCAGTAACAATCTCTCGTGGAACACCAAAGCGGGTAAAGATATCTTCATAAATAAATTCAATCACTGATTTCTCAGTTGCTTGATATAAGGATTTTGCCTCTACCCACTTGGTCACAAAATCTGTACAAACCAAGATGTACTTTTTCTTCCTCGACATTGGGGAAATTGGTCCTAAAAAATCAAGTGCCCATTTATCAAATGGTTCAATCACAACCTGTGACCGTAAGGGAATCTCATCTACTACGGTAGGCCTCCCCATCCTTTGACAACTATCGCAGTGTTAGCGACATTTCTTGTAAGGAGGGATAAAATGCGAAGGAGTGGGCAAAAACCCATTTACCCTAAGTTCAGGACGCAAAATGCGCCTGTGGTTAAGCGGCAAGCAATTCTAGACGGCAGGGATCCGCGCGCCCAGATCAACGGTGCACATCGGATTCTGGAGCCCCCCCGCCTTTCTACCTTTAGGTGGAGGGGGGGGGGTCCGGAATCGAGGGCACACCTCTTCAATGGCTACAATCAGAGCGCCCGGATCAACGACACACAAGGCGATTCTGGACCCCCCCCGCCTTTCTACCTTTAAGCGGAGGGGGGCGGTCCAGAATCAGGCGCGCATCTTCCCAACGGCTGAGATCAAAGTGCCCGGATCAACGACACTCAGGCGATTCCATCCTTCTCAGCTGCTCTACTTTTAATCGATGTGGGGCCTTCCCCCCGTCGTGTCACCTCCCGAGCCGCCTCTCCCCTGCAGCCTATCTTCCACCTCACCTCATGACGTGGCCCCTCCTCAGTCCGTCATCCTCCCACCAGCTGCCATGTGTCCCCCTCTCTCCCCGTCACCTGTCCATTCGCCCTCATGGTCCCCTTTTCTCGTTTTCACCTGAAACATCATGCCAGGTGTTCTTCTCCTCTTCTCCTAACTCACCTCTCCTCATCCACTCAATCCCCGCGCTCAGTGTCTCCTTTTCCCGTTCACCACTTCCCATTATATGCCCCAGCTTTTGCTCTGGCTTCCACCTCTATTCATCAAGCTGTTCAGCCCATCCAGGTGGCAGTACGAGGAGCCCTCCACGTCCCAAAGGTACAGAGTTGGATGGACCATTCCTAATCCTGAGGAAGCAGTTATCGCGACAGTTGGTGGTGGTTAGACATCGTCTCTGCCATAAAGGGAAAGTTCGGCGACAGATTAAAAGCATGTCGATTCGCCCATGGGACTGTTAGAAGTTCGATTGCGTCTTCCATAGGTGCACGATCATTCAGAGACTGCAGGTGCAGATTGTCAGAAGCCATGCAGACGCAATGTTTTTAATGAAACGTCTCGATTTTGTTGATGTTGTTGTTTTGAGTATATGTAGGCGTTTTCGCCATTTTTGTATCTATCGATGGTAGAGCGAAGCTCCCAACTGTAAAGTTTTAACAACCATTCTAGTTCTCTGGTTGTGCATCTGTATATGAGATTTCTTGTTTTATGACAAACAATTTTCCTACTCCATCTAAGCTTTCATCTCATACTAGGGAGTTCATGATCGACTGATTCGCATGAATTGTTGCAATTATGTCATGATAAAGGATTTATCGTTGCATTTTTGTATTCTTTGGTTTTTTGTGTTTGAATGTAAGAAGATCTTGCGTTTAGATGCTTTCTTCCCAGTCTGTTGGAAACCTGTTGTTTACGACAGACCCTTGCACTCTTCTTATACAAGTCTTCCCCCTACTCACCCTTATTACAACTCATTGTTTGAAGTTTATCTAAGACCTCACTTGCCCATGCATGCCTGGCCTAGTTTCAGAGTTGAAATGATATTGTTCTGAGTTTACTTCCATTTGATCATCCCTTTTATAAACAAAAATGTGACATTAAGTAGATGGGCGTCGGGCTCTGCTCTTGCTGCAATCCAGGAGTGACTTCCTTCGCCAACACGCAGCTTCTTACATATTTTGTTGCATCTTTAAACAGTGTCGGCCAATAATATCTTGATTGTAAGACTTTATATGTCGTTCTCTTATCAGAGAAGTGTCCTCCACATGGCCCATCATGACAGACCTAAAGGATATCGGGAATCTCATCTTCCTAAACACATCTCCTAATGATCATATCAGGACTTGTAGGCATGCTTGATAAGACCTGTATTTTTCACATGCCCTTCTAGATCTGATGGTCCAGAGTCACTCTACACTTTGCACTTCGCGAAGTTTAAGATCTTCTCCTTGCAAATATTTCAAAGTCTGAATCCTCGAATTCTTGGATCTGCTTCCACCTGTCTCCCTTATATCTATGGCCATGGTCTTCTCCGCTAGATCAGATTTAGAGAGTTTTCACTTCTCTCGCTTATGTTTCTCCCGATCAATGAATTAACAAGGAGATGATCTAACACCACCTGTCCTCTGGATCCGACAGTTGCGATCTGCTTCAAATCTTCGGATTTTGGAAGTTTAAAATCTCAACTGAAACTCTAGAATCAACCATCCAAAGCTTACAATATGTCGCCACGTATCCCTCGGGATTCGACAGTCCAGATTGTCCTTCGGACTTCAGAACTTTGGTGAGTTCACTCCCCTGTGAACGCAAAGTGCTAATGCGTGTGCACCTTACTTAGATCAGACGATTGTTGATCCTCATGTTGTGATACAATGACTACTGACACTCTTCCTCCTGAGCTTTCGATTTCCTATGAATTAGAAGGTTTTCTAAGTGTTCAAAGGCCTTAACCTTTCGACTTTGTCCTTCGGGGGTTTTGGTGTTACTACACCTCTATTCTCCCAAAGCGGTCAATGCCCAACCGAGTACCTCATATATCTAAAGGTCAGGATAATTCTTGGGCATCTTTAGATCTACGACCCACATTAACATCGGGATTTTGGGACTTCAGAGGATTCACCTCTTTAATGACGAACATTCCTCATTCGCCAGACCTGCGAAGTCCGAAGGACTTAGGGAATTAACGCCCGTGTCCTTCTTCTGATCCAATGATCATGAAGGACTTCGGCTCTTCTCGGACAGATCTCGTCCGTTCGTCATCTAGACAAAGGAAAACCTTCCATTTTGATACTTCAATCTCACTATTCTTCTTGAGCTTTGTTAGCTCTGAAAGGCTTAAGAGCTTTGCGCTCTTTCTCTTGAACTTAACACTTAGAAGAACCTTTTGTGCACCCCTTGTACTCCTTCATCGATCCTTTTCTCCTCCTACGGGTCAGTCTCCTGGACTTTGTTTGCTCTCTTGAAAGCGTTATCTCTTCTGAGCTTGATCTCCTTGAAGATTTAGCCTTCCCATGCACTCCTTGCGTTTCAGGGATCTCGTCTAACTTAGATCGAAGGTCAACGACGATCAATGATTCACAGAAATTGTGGGGCCCAAACATGCGTGCTCTTTATCAGAGAGTTTGACCTCCACAATCTAGAAAGTGCTCGCCGAACTTGGTCTAATCGACGACCGAGATGGCCTTTCCTCCCGTTAAACGAATTGTCTCCATCTCCAGTGTCAGATTCTTAAGTCATCGGTGGTTCAGGTAACTTGACTATCGTTCAATCTGACATCTCAGGGATTTGAGCTCCAAAGGTTCTGAAACCTTCGTGAGATAACTCATTTTTGTGCAGGGTTCCTAGACCCAGATCACATGGACCATCAACTAACTCTTGGAATATAATCCCCGCTCTTAATCGGGTTTTTGGTCATGGAATTAGGCATGAGTTCAAAGTCTCCTAGACTACCGGTCTTAAGGGAACACCTCCCTAACTCACAAGGATTTAATCTTTGAATCAAGGCAAGGTAACCCGTGAGGTTACCAAAATAGTAGCTATGCCAAGAGGCTTGCTCTGACTCGGGAACAATGATGTAATTTCCTGGGGAAGGTGCCTTTTTAGTGATTAAACTGGAGCATATAGAAAATCAAGCAGAAGCATAGGTTCTCAAGGGAACAAACACATACACATAACTTAATCATTTTTTACAGAATCCATTTATAGATATATAAATAATCACATGCATCCATTATTTCCAATTCAAAGCACAAGGTAAGAAAACACTTATCAGAACCATAGAGCATGATGCAACTATTGAAAGGGGTGCTCATTTCCACCCAACCATAGGCTCAGTCACTCCCAATGGATTTATCACTGGCCACCCCCGAGCTTAGATCACGATGCTTTGAGATTCAATCTCTGACTTCCAACTCAACGAAAGTTAGGTAAAAAGGTTACTCTCCTTCTCCCAATACAAAAATAGATAAGGAAGAAGGTTACTCTCCTTCTCCCGGCTCAGTCTCTATTCTCTGTGATCATAACTCACTTTTCTCTTTCAGTCCTCCCTCGGACCCGAGAGCTTCGACTCTCATCTCTGCACTCTTCGTAGGTCTCTCCCCTCTGCCCACCATGCTTCCTTTCTTTCCTTCCTCAACAAGATTGTGTGTGGCTCGAATTCCTAGTCCATGGTCAGGTCTGGAAGCCTTACGGATGGGTGGGCTACCCCATCCCCTCATTAACTCTTTAGGAGGTATTCCCACCTACCAGTTTGACTGTAATTCATTCCTGGGTCAAAGGGTTGTTCTGATATGAGCAATTAATTCTAGCATGGTATTGGTTCGATGGAGGTTAACACAACCATTCCTGGTCCCCTCCACCACCTTTTCATAGAATTCATGGTTTTCTCTTAGCACATCCCCTCTTTCAACAGTCACGCAACACGTAACCATTTTTCTATTAAAATAACATAATTTACATTCATCGACCTTTTGTACAAAGTTCCATCAAATCAAACATTCACACTTTTAAGTTTGCCATAGTTTCTTGGCCCATATAGTTATATTTACAAACTGGGGGAAATAGGGTGTTACAATTCCCTCCCCCTTAAAGAAACATCGTCCTCGATGTTCTATATGTAAACATGACATGTATGTATAGGCGTAAACAAAATTAGATATGCCTATCTCATGAGATCCCCCATTTCCCACATAGCCTCATCTAGGCCAAAATGTTTCCACTTCACCTTGACCTGTGAAATGGTTCAGTTCCTGAGTGAGGTTTCCCTCCTATCTAATATGCATTGGGGTTCTAGCAGGAATTCTCCCTTTGGCTCCACCTGGATCACAAACCTCTCAATTATATGATTAGTATCATGTACATATTTCTTTAATAATGAAACATGGAAAACATTATGTGCCTTTACTGTGGGAGGAAGTGCTAGACTATAGGCTATAGGTCCCACTCTATCTAAGACTTCAAAGGGTCCACAATACCAAGGTACCAACTTGGCATAGGCTCCCATTCTCAGGGAAATCTTCCTGGGTCTAACTCTGAGATAGACATGGTCTCCTGCCTTGAACTTTCTGGGAGTTCTTTTTCTGTCGGCATAACTTTTGTGTCTATCCTGAGAAATCTTCAGGTTTTGCTTTATCTGAACCACTTGTTGTTACATTTATTTCAACATGTTGGGTCCGGTTATAATTCTTTCCACTGGATTACTCCAACTGATTGGGATCTTGCACTCTCTACCATAGAGGGCTTCAAAAGGTCTCATCTTCAAGGATTCCCGATAACTGTTGTTGTAGGAAAACTCTACCAATGGTAGGCAGTCTTCCCACTTCTTAGGATGATGCATTACATGCATCCTTAGCATGTATTCTACTATTTGGTTCACTATTTATGTTTTTCCATCAGTTTGAGGGTGATAGGTTGTGTTGAACAACAATTTAGTCTCAAAACCAACCATTAGGGATTTCCAAAAGCTTGAAGTAAATTTGGTATCTCGGTCAGGTACAATTTCCTTGGGCATGCCATGCAGTCTAAATATATCCTTCATGAATATATTTTCAATATCTATGGCCTTACAGGTTGATTTGATAGGAACAAAATGAGCAGACTTACTCAATTTGTCCACCACGTCCATGATGCCATCATTTTGCTTGGTCGAATTTGGTAATACGATGATGAAATACATGGAGATGGTTTCCCATTTCCATTATGGGATCAGTAGGGGCTGTAACAATCTTGTTGGATGTTGGTGTTCTGCCTTAACTTGCTGGCATTCTAGGCACTTAGCTAGATAGCTAGCTATGTCTTTCTTCAATACAGGCCAATAGAATTGTTTCCTAGTGGTCGTGATCATTTTCTGATATCCTTGGTGACCGGTATATGGTCTATTATGTAGTTCATCCATTATGAACCTCTTCAACTCGTCACAGTTTGGAATATACAATTTGTTTATGTAAGTCAGCAGGCCTTCCTCAAGCATCCGGTAGCCTTCATGTTTTATCCCTGTAGGTTCTTGCCTTAGGTATGAGGTCACGGTCTTGAAGAATGCATCTGTTTCTTGTGCATTCCCGACTCTTTCCCTGACATTCGTTTCACAGGTGCTTACCGCTGCCAGATGAATCATTTTTATACTTTTTCTAAGGGCATCGACCACCCTATTTTCCTTTCATTTGATGTGTTTGATTTCAAAATAAAATTCACTAAGGAGAGCCATCCACCTAGCCTGCCTGGCATTGAGTTTTGGTTGATCAAACAGGTGCCTCAACCCACAATGGTTTGTCATAAGAAAAAATATCCTTCCCAGGAGGTAGTGCCTCCACATTTTTAAAGCATGTATTATGGTAGCCAACTCTAGGTCATGGGTCACATAATTGATCTCATGCTCATTTATTTTCCAGGATGCGTAGAAAATTACATGTCCCTCTTGCATAAGGACTCCACCGAGTCCTTCCTTGCAGGCATCTGTACACACGAGGAAATCATTATCCAGGTCTGCAATCTTCAACACGGGTGCATGGGTCAGGAGGTATTTTAGTTCCTGAAATATTTCTTCACATTTTGATGTCCAAATGAATTTAATCCCCTTTTTCTGAAGGACAGTGATTGGACAACCAATCTTGGAAAACCCTTTTATGAAACTTCTATAGTATCCTGCTAGGCCCATGAAGGATCTGATATCAAATACATCCTTTGGGGTAGGCCATTCCATAATAGATCTGGTCTTATCGGGGTCCACTGCCACCCCTTCCTTATAAATGACATGGCCTAAGTAATGGACTTGCTTCTGAAAGAAATCACACTTGCTAAACTTAGCGTAGAGATGATGCTCTCTTAGTATGAGTCTAAGATGTTCTTCGTGCTCCTCCCTATTCTTGGAGTAGATTAGGATATCATCAATGAAAACCAATACAAATTTGTCCAGAAATTTGCTGAGTACATTATTCATCAAACACATGAAAGTGGAAGGGGCATTGGTTAACCCAAATGCCACCACCACGAATTCATAGTGACCATAACTCATCCTGAAGGTTGCTTTGTGGATGTCTTCATCCTTAATCAAGACTTGGTTGTATCCAAACCTTAAGTCGATCTTCGAGAAGATGGAAGCACCTCCCAATTGGTCGAACAAGTCATTGATTCTTGGTAAGGGGTACTTGTTCTTTATGGTTGTCTTATTGAGTTGTTTGTAATCTATGCAGAGTCAGAGTGTGCCATATTTATTTTTCACAAACAAGACAGGTGCTCCCCACAGAGATACACTGGGTCGGATGTAGCCTTTGTCCATCATATCCTTTAGTTGTAGCTTGAGCTCAACCAACTTTTGCGTTGTCATTCTATATGGTGCTCTAGATGCTGGCACTGCTCCTGGTGCAAGTTCTATCAAGAAGTCGATATCCCTTCTCGGAGGTAGGCCTGGTACCTCTCCTAGGAACACTTCCTTATATTCTCTTAATATGGGGTGGTCTTCTAGGTTTGGTTTGTCATCCTCAACATATTCCAACCCCTGTATTGCATATAAGGGACACCCCTTTCTGCAATACTTTTTCATTTGAAGGGCTGATATTTGTCTCACTGAGACATGCTTCTGAATCCCTTGGAGGGTCATCTTTCTTCCTTCTTAATTTACACGTTATAAAGTTTTATGATAACAATCCAACTTAGTTTTATAAACAACCAACCAATCCATACCAATCAACAATTCATAAGATCCCACGGGAAGTATGTTAAGGGTCGCTCGGGTGGGAAATCCACCCATGATGAATTGGCAAGCTGGTATGACCTCTACCACTTTTCTTTTGGTCCCAGTGGCTAGTCGTACCAACCATGGCTTAACATGTTTAACTGGTTGCAGTTTACACTTATCAACCATCTCAGGGTCCACATAACTCAAATTAGAACCTGATTCAATTAAAATAAAAACTAGATGGTTGGCGATCATACCTTCCAGCTCCACTACTGAAGCTTGGTGGTCGGCTTGATTATTGTCCAAGGCTTCATATATTCGTGGCATGCTCCTAGCCACATCATTGATGGTGGTATCTTCTTGGATATTGTAGATTGTCTTACTATTCCGTTTTATGTTTGGACAGTCCCTTAATCGATGATATTCTCCACAACCCCAACATTTTAAGGGTTCCTTCTTTAGGTTATCAGTCTTTCCTGGGATTGTCTTAAAAGGTTTATTTCCACTTTGAGAGGGTAAATTTTGTTGATGCACACTTCTAGTAGGAAGGCTCATTCTAGAACCCTTTCCATAGTTCTTAAATCTTGAGGATTTAAACTCCTTCTTATTGAATCTCGAACTACTCCTCTTCTTCCAGTCCTCGTGAGGTCTTGTCTTATTCCCAAACTGTTCATAACAATACCTCACCTTCCAGATAGTTTCTTCTAAGGTCTTTGGTTTTTTGAACTTAATTTTGTCCTGGTAGGTCTGAGGTAACCAACTAATGAACCATTGCATTTTTACTTTTTCATCTTTTACGAGGGTACATACATCAATAGTTCAAGGAATTTATTAACATATTCATCTATGGTGAGTTGCCCCAACCTGAGTTCATAGAATTCCTTAGTCTTCCCATCCATGTATTTCTCTGACAGATACTGCTTCCTGAAGTATTTATCGAATTGTTTCCATGACAAGTCCTTCTCATGGACTCATTTCACATTCCTAAGGTCTTCCCACCAAATGGAAGCCTTTCCATTCAGGTTGAAGATGGTTATTCAAGCCTTCAAGTTTTCAGAGTAATCATGGACTCTGAAGTATTTCTTTAAACCATGCAGCCAAACTTCAACTTCTTCTCCCTTCTTAATCTCTCGATCGAAAGAGGGTGGTTTGGCTTTCTTGAATTCTTCAGGATCATGATTTTTGGAACGCTTATGCTTCTTTCCTTTCCTTTGAGAATGTGAGCTGGCTCTATTGCTAAAATATCATTTAGAGTTTCTATCTTCCTTTCCACAAGACTCTATCGATGAGTGTCCCCTACCTCCAGGTTGGGCCTTCTTTGAGGCGCTTCTCCCAATGTGGTCACTTATGGAGTCATGTTTTTGGATCTCAGGTGTACTTTGAATTCTCTTCTTATGTTGTCGGTCTACATGACTATTTGCGGGTTCATGCTGTAGTTACCTCTGTATGTCGAATAAGATCTGTAGCAAAACTGCATTGATTTCTGTTTTTTTTTCTTGCTCCTTTATCAATCTCTCATTGTCAGCTTTATAATTCTGTAATTCGACCCTGAGGCTCCTTATAGTCTCATCCATATCCGGAGGAGTTTCCACCGCCCTCCTTTTGTCAGATTCTTTGTCTGTATTGTGGGAGACATCCCCCACTTCATGACACATCACCATTCTTTAGTCTTGAAGTTTTCTCGTGATTTACTAACTGCTCGAGTGCTGACAAAAACACTTGTTGTTAGCTAACAGTCTATTAGTTCATGAAAAATACACGGTTCAATTTTTTAAATGCACACACATAGTAGAAAGTTTCATTCTTTCCCTTAATAACATTTTTAACCAGACTTTAAAAAAAGAGGTAAGATAGAGTGTCACTCTTTTAAAAGTACTCCAGATAGATTTTTTAAGCGACTCGTCCATGATCCCAAGAAGGACAAGTGTTGTAACCATGCTATGATACCAATTTGTAACACACCCACGATGGGGTCGACGAATAATAAAAAATAAATCGTTCTCCTTATAGGAACGAATCCTCTCTCTCTATGAATTCTAATTTGGAAAGTCGGGGAACCAAACCGGTCTCCCGGTCAAGGATCTATGATTATGGATCCAAACGAATTTCTGATACCTTGATGGTCTCGTTCTACTGACCCTTTCGACTTTCGGGTGCAGGTTTAATGGTACCTACGACCCTCCCCTTTCGTGCTTGCGAAATCTCAGAGTTTGAGCGCTAGCTCCTTTCCACTAGGCCCTCTCAAATGAGACCTATGGCTATGACCTGACACTTATCCCAAATGGTGTTTCAAGACTTCACTCTTTGGAAATTTCAATTACATTTGTCGCCTATTCCTTTAAACCCCGAACTGACGAACACAATTAGAGCGAGAATCGATGGTTCTCGCCCATCCAAGAGCCAACGACTGCGATCTCTTCACGACTTCTGACTTCATAAAGTCAAGACTCCCCCATGTTCTTCTCCCTTTCTCATAGTGTGTGTGTATCTCTGCCACGTGCCCTTCTAGATCTAACGGTTTAGAGTCACTCTGCACTTCGCACTTCGCGAAGTTTAAGATTTTCTCCTTGCAAATATTTCGAAGTCCAAATCCTTGAACTCTCGGATATGCTTCCACCTATCTCCCTTAGATCTACAGCTATAGTCTTCTCTGCTAGATCGGCCTTCGAGAATTTTCACTTCTCTCACTTATGTTTCTCCTGATCAATGAATTAACGAGGTGCTGATCTAACACCACCTGTCCTCTAGATCCGACGGTTGTGATCTACTTTAGATCTTCAGATTTTGGAAGTTTCAAATCTCAACTGAAACTCTCGAATCGACCATCCGAAGATTACAATTTGTCGCCACGTATCCCTTAGGATTCGACGACCCAGATTGTCCTTCGGACTTCGAAACTTTGGTGAGTTCACTCCCCTATGAATGCAAAGATCTAAGGCTTGTGCACCTTACTTAGATCAGATGACTGTTGATCCTCGTGCTGCGACCCAACGACTTCTGATGCTCTTCCTCCTAAGCTTCTGATTTCCTTTGACTTAGAAGGTTTTCTAAGTGTTCAAAGCCCTCTACCTTTCAACTTCGTCCTTAGGGGGTTTTGGTGTTACTACACCTCTATTCTCCCAAAGCGGTCAATGCCAGGATGACTACCTCATAGATCTGACGGTCGAGATAGTTCCCAGGCATCTTCAGATCTATGACCCACATTAACATCGAGATTTCGGGACTTCAGAGAATTCACCTCTTTAACGACGAACATGCCTCGTTCACTGGACCCGCGAATTCTGAAGGACTCAGGGAATTAACCCCCGTGTTCCTTCTCTTGATCCAATGATCATGAAGGACTTCGGCTCTTCCCGAACGGATCTCATCCGTTCATCTTCCAGACAAAGGAAAACCTTCCCTTTCGATACTTCAATATTGCTATTCTTCTTGAGCTTTGTTAGCTCTGAAAGGCTTAAGAGATTTGCGCTCTTTCTCTTGAAATTAACACTTAGAAAGACCTTTCACACACCCTTTGTACTCCTTCATCGATCCTTTTATCCTCCTATGGGTCTGTCTCCTGGACTTCGTATGCACTCCTGAAAGTGTTATCTCTTCTTAGCTTGATCTCCTTGAAGATTTCACCTTCCCAGGCACTCCTTGTGTTTCAGGGATCTCGTCTAACTCAGATTGAAGGTCAACGACGATCGATGGTTCACAGAAATTGTGGGGCCCCAACATGCGTTCTCTTTATCAGAGAGTTCGACCTCCATAATCTGGAAAGTGCTCGCCCAACTTGGTCTAACCGACGATCGGGATGGCCTTTCCTCCCGTTAAACGACTCGTCTCCATCTCTTGTGTCAGATTCTTAAGTTATCGGTGGTTCAAGTAACTTGACTATCATTCAATCTGACATCTCAGGGCTTCGAGCTCCAAAGGTTTTGAAACCTTCATGAGCTAACTCCTTTTCGTGCAGGGTCCCTAGACCCAGATCACGTGGACCATCAACTAACTCTTGGAATACAATCCTCTCTCTTAGTCGGGTTTTTGGTCATGGAATTAGGCACGAGTTCAAAGTCTCCTAGACTATCAGTCTGAAGGGAAAACCTCCCTAACTCACAGGGATTTAAGCTCTGAATCAAGGCAAGGTAACCCGTGAGGTTATCAAAAAAGTAGTTATGCCAAGAGTCTTGCTCCGACTCAGGAACAATGATGTAATTTCCTCGAGAATGTGCCTTTTTAGTGATTAAACTGGAGCATATAGAAAATCAAGCAGAATAATAGGTTCTCAAGGGAATAAATACATACACATAACTTAATAATTTCCTATAGAAGCCATTTATAGATATATAAATACTTGCATGCATCCATTATTTCCAATTCAAAGCACAAGGAAAGAAAACACTTATCAGAACCATAGAGTGTGATGTGACTGCTGAAAGGGGTGCTCGTTTCCACCCAACCATAGGCCCAATCACTCCCAATGGATTTATCATTGGCCACCTCTGAGCTTAGACCACGATGCTTTTAGATTCAATCTCTTACTTCCAGCTCAATGGAAGTTAGGGATGAAGGTTACTCTCCTTCTCCCAATACAGAAATAGATAAGGACGAAGGTTACTCTCCTTCTCCCAGCTCAATCTCTATTCTCTGTGATCAAAACTCACTTTTCTCTTTCATTCCTCCCTCAGACCCAAGAGCTTCGGATCTCATCTCTTCACTCTTCCCAGGTCTCCCCCCTCTGCCCACCATGCTTCCTTTCTTGCCTTCCTCAACAAGATGGCGTGTGGCTTGAATTCCCAGTATGTGGTTAGGTATGGAAGCCTTACGGATGGGTGGTCTACCCCATCCCCTCATTAACTCTTGAGGAGGTTGTCCCACCTACCAGTTTGACTGTATTTCATTCCTGGGCCAGAGGGTTGTTATGATCTGAGCAATTAATTCCAGCATGGTACAGTTGGTTCGGTGGAGGTTAATGCAACCATTCCTGGTCCCTTCCACCACCTTTTCATAGCATTCATGGTTTTCTCTTAGCACATCTCCTCTTTCAGCAGTGATGCAACACGCAACCATTTTTCTATTAAAATAACAAAATTTACATTGATCGACCTTTTGTACAAAGGTCCATCAAATCAAACATTCACACTGTTAAGTTTGCCACAGTTCCTTGGCCCATATAGTTATATTTACAAACCGGGGAAACAAGGTGTTACACTTTTCCTCAGGCTAACATATAGCTCCCCAATCCATTCTCCATTGTCGACACTTCATTCTGTTAAATTTTGACCGCACCTCAGGTTTGTTCTATTGTTTTGATAGTTATATACAAATTAACTCAATTTGAAATGCAAACATAAACACACTAATATGCCTAACCATTTAACACAATGGAAGAATCAAAATCTCGCAATTAGATCATACATAGGTACACAAGAATCTTAATTCCAAAATCATGTTCTTAAACCTAGAACCAATGGGCTCCATACTAGGGACAATGGCCCAATTTTACATAGAGTAAATAGCAAAAAATACTTGCAACATACTGCAGAAATCCTTCTCAATTTTTGTGCCAAAACTATTGTTGTTACAACTCCTTTTCTCTATCTTCCAATGACCTTCTGGGACTATCCAAAGGATTTTTTTACAAACATGTAACAACCTTCTTTCACTATCCAAAGTATGCCTTCAAGGGTTGTCCAAAATCACTTCAAAATCCCACTATTGTAGCCCACTAGTCTTGTTATCCTAAACCTCTAGGAAATCCTTTAAACTGCCCTTAAGTTATTGCCTCAATCCTACCTTCTTGTACCTATTGTTGCAGCCTTTTCCTTGGTTGTAACACCTCTTGTATCTATTGTCCACCCCCCTCTAACAGAGTCGAACCACCCAATAGCCCATCCTTCCTTGGTCGAGCCACCCTACAAACCTACTACCACCTTTCTGAGCCTTCTTGATTGTTGTCATTGCCTATGGAAGCCCTAAGACACCTCCAACATGATGTTTGTACCCCTGGGGAAACTTCCAAGACCCTCAACCAACCCTCCTACAACCCTCCAAGGCTTGGTCGAGTCCTTTTCCCAACTGTTGCTTCCCTCTGTTGTCTTGTGGAAACCTCCTCTTGTTGGGTAGAGACATTTTTAATATTGTGGTAGCCTTCTTATAGCAGGTCGAGCCTCTCCTAGATTGTGGCTTGTTCCTCCTTGGTTACCAAATTCCTTCCTAGGCCTCAACAGACCTGCACCAACCTTACTCGACCCCACTCCTCCTTGGCACCTTCCCAAAATAAGACAAACAAAACTGAGCTAAGGCAAATCAACCTCTCTCAATGGCTAGACTGAGTTCACCACACTTGGACTGAAATCACCAAGCTCTCTCCACTTATTACTCCACAATAAAATGTCACATCAACCTAATTCTTATTTATACAAGTCTAGGGGTCAACTTAGAATCCTCTTCATAAGTGAACATCAAATTAGACCTTCTATGTGGGTGTGAAGCCCCAACACAAATCCACAAATCCCATCACCAAGCCCCCAAACCCCCAACTCAAAATACAAGGGGGTTTTCACCAAATGAAAAAGGGATAATATGGTGCTAATGAAGATTCCCATATGCTCGACACAAAGGCCACATGAGAATACCCGGTTGAAGCTACAAAACATCAACACTCCCTCTTATCAAGGGAGGTATTCTCACTCACTCTAATATCTTCTGGAAGTAACTATGTCTCCTATTAGCAGTAGAAGTTGTTCTTAGACTGCTTTAAGAACACGCCTAATACCCATCATAATTTGAAAAATTAAGTAAATTTAAATTGGGTGGATCAACAAGAAAGAAAAAGAAAGAGGGAAACAATATGACTGTAGATCACTGATCTACCATTGGGCATGGAGTCAAAACCACTCTAAAGATAGAAGGAAATCAAGATAAATATTAGGTTAATATCTTATATGATGATGATTAGAAGAAACAAGTGAACGAAAAGAAGAATGTCTACTAAACATAGATCCTCTCTACATAATAGATTGAAAAATGCTTGAACAGAAACAATGATTAACATTCCATCTACATCAGATCCTTTGTTGCTCAGGGATCCATTAATCAAAGGCAACCTTTGATCCTAAAAAATTACAATATATTTAATCAAAAATATAACAAGAAATGGGAAAACAAAGAAAACAAGATGATAAACAAATCTCATGAATCTTTAATGGTAGAAATGTTAATTACAACAGGCCCTTAGGCTTACATATGAGCAACTAAACTACTTCTCCGGCTCTCTCCTCTCTTGGATCATGAATCCAACCCTTTCCTTATCAAAATCCACTTCATATATAGTGAATTATCTCTCTCTACTCTAAGGAGGTCGAAACCAAAGATCTACATAGGATTCTCCTCAATTTAGGAGTCTGTTACAAAAGATTCCAACAAAAACATAACAAATTCCTATTTTTTGGGATCTTGTCTATTGTGATAAATGCCTTTTGAAACAGGTCATGTTGCTTGATCTGGAGATGGAACACATGTCCCTCATGTCCAAATAACTCATAGGAAACCATTTGAACCTTCCTTGATAGCTGGAAGCCTTCTCATAGCTCAGATTTGTCATACTGTTAAAGTTCACAGCGTTAGTAACATCATGCGCTGTGAACTTTCCTGTAGGTGTGATTATTTTGACTTTTCTCCAAAACTACGAACTGGATTGGGATGATGTTTTGTCAGCAAGTCAATGATAATATGGTGCTTCTCCACACAAAATTTCAGAAGAACACATATTGGAATTCAAAAGTTACGATCAAAACATGACTCGATTGTGTGTTAATTGCTACAAACTGTCCCAAATTACTAGTTTGCAACACCAATGAGTCCAGGCGATGCACACTTTCCTATAGCAGCTTGTTTCACTTTTTCCAATGTTTCAACACCTCAAAACTTATACCAGGAGTCCAAAAATGCAACAAAAATGCATTATCTTGATATATAATTGGAGGAAAAACACTAAAACTGCTAGTTATAGTTCAAAATTCATAACCATCACCAAAATGTTGTAAATGCATTCAAAAATCAGTTTGTAGTGCCAAAGACGTATGCAATTTAATATTGGTTCTACAAATGATTAACCATATTCCTCCTGTTTGATGGGGGTCTCATTCAATTGGTTAATATTGAGTTTCAAATGGATGCAGAAGATGAGGGTTTCAACAATTCTGGAATAGAGGGTTCACAGTGCCTAGTTCGCAGTGCGTGCTAGTGATGTAGACTCAAAGCAACCAATTCACAGCGCTGAGGTATTCAGTGGGACATGTGGCTTATTTGCAGAGGAAAAGATAAAGTGAGGTCAAGATAACAGTTTGGACTGGTGAGCAGAATTTAGGGCGCCATAGAAATGGATTTGAAAGTTGGCAACAAATGAGTTTGAACAGTTCACAGCGCGAGTTTGCAACACCAAGTTCAAAATAAAATAACACACTTCAAGGAAACTGTTAGAAATTCTGTGATCAAATCCTTGAAAATCTAATTAAATGAAGGCACTAAAAACCATAAAATTCCCCTTGACATGTTTCTTAGCTGCAATAATGAAATATGAGTGCATGAGGTACTCATAAGTACACTACGAACTTTCCTAGTGAGTTGGAAGCAAATACACCTGACCATTTCATGTGCTAACATTGGCTCCATAGGGGATGGCATGCTCCCTATGAGTTGCCAAGAACATGCAGACCTATGCCTGCTGTTATCATTGAAATTTCATCTACAACATTACACACAAATGGTTACAGAAATACAACAATGCCAACAACAATTAGTTCACTTGCAACACTGAAATACATTTCAAAAGGAAAAAACTATACAATTGGGAAAAACTTGACATGTGAAAATTCACTAAAGGAAGAACATGGGCCAACAAATCCCTCAGAGTACATAATGTGCCAAATGCACGATTATGTACAAGAAAATCTGTGCACTCCTGCGAACGACGCATTTATGGTTCTTTTCGCCCCCCCAACCACTTATGGACCAACTCCCAACCTGATTTGACCTCCATATCTGAGCAAAATCCAAATGGGGGGCTGGTCAAGGACCAAAGGGTGCCCTAAAATGCCCCTTGTTCACACCAAGAACCAATTATATTTTTCCTTGAAGAAATGCTATAAATGAAAGCTATGGTTGCACTAAGAAACCAATATCTTCATAGTATTGTTATGTTGCCTCAATTCTCCCTTGAGAATCCTCTTTTCTCCTTGGAGTATTCAAGCATCATTTCAATATGCCATTCCACTCACCTCTTGAGGGAATAGGCATTAATTTCTTCATCATTTTCCATTTTTCTTCCATTGTAAGAAGAACTCAAGGTCCCTCCTAAGGAGGAAGAGGGGATCCATAAGTCCTCATTTTTCCTCTACTGTGTTTTGCCAACTAATATAGTTATCCATTGGTGGCATTATCTTGGTCATTGATTGATTGTTTATGGTTCTAAGTTTCTTATGCATTCGAAATTTTATTTCTTAGATTTTTTAGTTTGTTTCTTTGTTTATTACATGTGTTTGGCTTGTTTAACCCATTCACGAACTTCTGTCTTGTCTAGCAGGCCCAACTAGGCATGCAAGTGTCATTGTTTTTCTCACTCAAGTGACGAAACTAACACAACATATTGGAGACCATACTACGGACAAGGTATCAAATTCCACTCTGTTTGGGCTTAGAGAGCACTTATTTTTAATCAATTCATCTTTTAGGTACCAAAACCGGCCCAACCTTACCTCTCAAAAGAAAAATTTTGAGTTGGAGGAGGAGAATTTCACTCAAAACAATTTCCCCTGACGTGTATCAGAAAGTGCACAGATATTCCATCCCACAGACGTGCACTGTGCACCCCACATGCTTCTTTTCTCTACGCACTGTGCGCCCACTGCGCGTTTGTCAGAATTGTAATCCGCGCACATATCCAGATTTTCAAAATTGTAAGGGTTTTTGTGATGATTTGGGCCCCCCTAGCCTTCATATTCTTGCTTTCATGCAATTTGTAATGCCCATGCACTACACTTAGACTCCTTTCCCATATGAAAGGTTAGATAAACATAGCCACTTAGGGGGTAAAAAGAACCAAATATTCTCCTCTTTTTTATTTGGTTGCCACATGGGTGGCTTGTTTGGTTTGTAAAATTTAAGTTGAGATTATTGCTATCACATATAAAAATAGTTACATTGGGACAAAATATTAACTTTGATCATTGAGTATGCTCTTCTCTTGCACCATAGAGCGATCTTGAGAATCAGAAAGGTGGTTAAAGGGACATTTCATCTCCCTTAACAAAAATCTTTAGGAGAGGACAAAGCCCCCCTAGGGATCCTCTTAGTTTCTTTTGAAATCATCTTAAAGTTGTAAGGTATTTTTAACACATATCGTTGATCATGGGGGTTTTCCCCTAGTAGGAGGAATTCTGGCAAAAAAAATGACAAAGAGGGGGGTAAAAACTCACTTTTTACCATTTATCCTAAGTTTGGTGCCTGGGCGCATTGTGATAAGGAGCGCATAGATCTGGGCGGATGAGATCTGCATGCTCAAATCTATGGCTCAAGATCTATATCAACCCCCCCCCCCCCCTCGACATTCTTCCTTTAACGGGGGGGTCCGAGCAAGCAGTTTCCCCGCATGGGCCCCCCACTATCGTGGCGCATTCTCGTTAACTTGGACCCCCCCACTCTAACCTACTTACCACTACCCCCCTCCTCCAAGATAGCCCACTTACCGCTCTTTATTACTGCTTTCCCTCCTATCGACACCTGTTCCCCACTCAAATGTCTCCTCCTCTTGACACATCTCCCCGTTTATGTCATGCCTCCAGCTCCCTTCACCTTTCCTCCACTCATTGTCATTCCGACCTATCACCTCGCCTTCCGCTTCTCCCCTCTCATTTCCCGACATGTGCCCCCCATGTCACCTCCTTCATGTGGTCATGTTTCCCCCTAACCACTCACATCCCTCTACCACTGCATCCTCTCCAATACCACATCACCCCGACACTTTCGCACCTCAACGCCCACATTCTGACACCCACACTTTCCCAATCACCTTTCTATCATCACGTCTATCCACATGGATATCTATCATCCATTTTTCCATGTCGATCGTACCAATCGCCTCGCCAGATCCTCATCCATGTCTTCCTGTTAGCCTCCCCGTGAGCTTTCAACATAGATCCAAATAGCAGAATGAAGAGGCCTCCATGTCCTATAGGTGTAGAGTTGACTTGGGCCTTCCCAATCTCGATGAAGCAGTTATTGAAGCAGGTGATGGTGGTTGAACATCGTTTCCACCATAAATAGAAAGAACGAGAAAGGACTGTCAACAAGTCGGCTCATTTGTAGGTCCATTCTGAAGCGCGATTGCGTCTAACAGAGCTCGCTTCTGACAGGAGACTGTATGCACAGTCTACCAGGAAGCATGTAGACATGATGTCTTCAATGCAAATAATCAAGCACGCTTCTGTGGTTTTTCTCGAAGTATATAGGAGTCATTCTCATATTTTGTGAGGGTTGATGGTTGAGCTACACTCCCGTATTGTAAAGTTTCAATCAAGCCCCTGGTTCTCTGGTTATGTGTTGCAGTCTGAGACTTCTTGTTTAATGATAATCAACTTCTTTTCCATCTCTTCACCTCTGATACTGAATGGCTCGGGCATGGATGATCCAACTGAGTTGTTGTAACTGTATTGTGATGTATACTTGATTTCAGTTTGGTTATAGTTTCATTCAGTTTCCTGAAACTTTGAATACACGAGGATCTCGTATTCGAATCTTTTCCCTCTTAGGTTGCTGGAAGACCGGATGTCCATAGCAAACCTTCACATTCCCCTCATTATTTCTTCACCCTACTCACCCTTACTGTGACTTACTGACTGAAGTTAGATCAAGACCTCACCCTTGTTTCGCATACCAGTCCAAGTTTCTGAATTAAAACAATATTTTCTTGAGCTTGCACCATTTGAACACATTAAACCAACCTGTGACATTTAAACTATGATGGGTACTGGTCTTAACTCTGCTGCAATCCAGAGGTGACTTCTAATGCTAACATTTATGGCATCGTTGTCGGGGATGAATTGAATATTTTACCTGGGATAGAATGACAACGAGCTTATGATTCTGAAGGTGTATCAGACATCAAAACCATCGAAGATTCCAGCCTACACCTGGAAACTCCATTGATACGACTCCACTGTTTCAGCTGTGGCTTCTAGAGGTAGACATACGAGGTCTACTCCACAACTTCCTTTAGCAACGCCTGAAGCTGACCCAGAGAAAATTATCAGAAAGGGAAATGCCCTTCGAGAATGTACTTCTACTGCTGAACTAGGTATTTCTGATAATTTTCATAATCCTCCCTTTGAAACTCCATTAGATGCTTCTCATACTCCTATTTCTTCTGTTGGAGTTTCTAGAGCATTGAATTTTGGGAGTTTTCTTGCCAATTTCTCCTCTCCTGGCCTTGGTTTGGAAGGAGAAAGTTTTGACACTCCCATCTCTCCTAAGGTTGTACCCTGGCTCAGACCCAGGACCTTAGGATATTTTCCCACTCTGAGCTTCACTACTACTCCTCCTATTAAAGTTGTTGTTTTTACAGAGAGAGAAAGCTCTACTCCTGCCAGCCCTGTAACGTTTTCCTCAAATCCTCTATTGTTTCCCTTTCCTATCAGAAGCTGAGTTCCAGTCTCCCCTGTTCAAGCTACATCTCCTCCTGGTTTTCCTCCACCTATCATCCCTATGTATGGTGCCAATCCCCCTAGAAATAAAGTGGATTCCATAGTGGATGCAAGATATGCCCCTCTAATCTTACCCCAGCCCATGAATTCTCTCCTTGCCGAAGATTACCTAAAATACATGCCCAAATTCACACGAGAAGAAGACATAATTTCCGAAGAACACCTGTCTACCTTCTACAGTTGTGCAGACAATTTAAATATTGAAAATGAGGATGTCTGGAAGAGAGTCTTTGTCCAAAGCCTTGATGGTGAGGCTAAGAAATGGTTTAGGGGATTGACCCCTGGATCCATTGCTGGGATTGAGGCTTTAGAGGATGTTTTCTTGAGGCAATGGGGGGATAAAAAGGACTTCATGTATTATATCATAGAGTTCGGGTCTCTAACGAGAGAAGAGGGAGAATATGTCTCTGACTTCTCCAAAAGATTTAAGAAAATGTACAACAAGATCCTTGCTGAGATAAATCCTATAGAAGCCTCTGATAAAATTACTTATGCTAGTGCTTTCAACCCTGATTTCTACCTCCTATTAAGAGAGAGAAGAGCTACTTCCTTGGCTCATATGCAATATGAAACCCTAAAAGTAGAGTCCAATATATTGGAAGTTGAAAGACTTAGGAATAAAGCTGACAGAGACAGAGGAAAAGGGAGGTTTGAAGCCTCAAACTCTGGTTCCTCTGCGTCCGACCCTCAGGTAGATGAATTGACCAAGCTTGTGAAATATCTTTCGGCGGAGATGGAAAAGATGAAATTTGAAGGGAAGAAAGGTTATAAGAGTGCCCAAAATGCTGATAACAGAGGTACCTACAGAAGGCCTAACAATACTCCTCATATTATCCAAAGAGACCAGAGGATCAAAGATAGAGATGATCAGAGAAATCCATACCCCTCTACAAAATAATCTTGTTGCTGATGAAGAAGGAAAGGAAGAAGACTTTGATCTCAAAATACATTGTCTTGGAGACACCTCCTCATTTGAATCAATCTGCATACGAAGAGTCTCTCATGGTTAGTCAACTTAATGAGTTGAGTAAGGGAGACAAGGCCAACAACAACTCAAATAGATATAATATTAGGTCCAAGAAGAAAGAAGGAGAGCATGATGTTCATGAGCAGCCTACCAGAGCGGAGAAGCCTGCTAAAGATGTAGCAGACGGTAGTAAAGGTAAGAAAGTTAAAACCCCCTCTCCAGTGGTCAAAAATCCTATCCCAAAAGTAAAATAAATCCTAAAGCCCACATCCCCTTTTAATTTTGAGAATGAAATTCAAAAAATTAGGATCCCTGTTCTCCTTTCAGAACTGGTCAAGCATGAAGATTTCAAAAGGAGCCTCTCTAAGCTATTGCTGCCTGAAACCACAAATCACCCCACAGACTCAATCAATTTGCAAGATGAAAAACCAACAGTTATCTTAGGTCCTATGATAGAAGACATAGATGATTCATCCCCTCCCTTCTATACATCACTGAATATACATGATAAGGTGTTGCATAATTGTCTGATGTATTTAGGGGCTTCTCACAATATCATGCCCAATACTGTCATGGAAGAACTGGGATTGGAAATCACAAAATCTTACCATGATTTGTATTATTTTGACTCTAGGAAAGTGCAATGTCTGGGGGTCATCAAAGACCTAGTTGTGGCCTTGTTTCAACTATCCATGAAAAGTGTGGTCATGGACATTGTGGTAGATAATGTCCCCCCCAAGTTTGGTATGATTTTGTCAAGATCACGGATAAAAATACTTGGGGGAAATTTGCAGATGGACGTCACATATGCTACTATTCATGTGTTAGGGGGGGAGCATAGAAGACTGCACAGAGAAGCTTAGTTGGCCTACATTATTGGTGATGAAGCAGAACCCACCAACCATCCTATTTTTTTGCTTGATACTAATTTGGGCTCCATCTTGTTGCAGCTCACTGATGCCCCTGAACCCCCTCTTGAGATTAGAAAGAAGTCCCTTTCTCCCTGTGAATATTCTCCTCTGATTACCTCTGCTTGGAAAATGTTTTTTGATGGAGCCTCTTCTAGAGAAGGTGTTGGCGTTGGAGTGGTATTTGTTTCACCTGTTCAAGGAATTATATCTCTTTCATACAAGTTAGAATTCAAAACTACCAATAATGTGGCAAAATATGAAGCTCTTGTTTTGGGGTTGAGGGCTGCAAAAGACATGGGGATTGAAGAGATATTAGTATTTGGGGATGCTGATTTAATTGTCCAATAGATCAGAAATATTTATCAAGCTAAGCATCCTAGGCTGAGATCGTATAGAAATGAAGTGTGGGATCTGGTTGACGGTTTTTTCTTCGCTTTCAACATTCGTTTGTTCCAAGAGAAGAAAATGTCATGGAAGACTCTTTGGCTATCTCAACAAGTAATTTCAGGGTCCCTCTTCCACCTAAGCTCAGGTATGATATAGAAGTGAAATATAGACCCTATGTACTTGACAATGTCAAACATTGGAAAGTGTTTGAGGATGATCTGAAGATGAAAAGATTCTTGGAGACTGTTGATGAGTTTTCTGCATTACACATTGATCAAGATCCTGATTCTGAAATAAATCCTCATGTTGATGTCTTTCTGAACAAAATTGCTAATCATCATATTGTTCAGTTTCCTAGCAATCACATCCCAAAGGGACTAGTTCCTTTGGAAAGAATATTTGACAGAAATGATGTGGCGGTAAAGGGTAAAGTTTCAAATGATGATGGTGATGTAGCTGAGTGCAATATTGGCATAGAGAAGAATCCAAAATTTGTCAAGTTGTCAGGAAGCTTGTTAAGCGAGAAAAGGGTCAAGTATGTTGAGTTATTAAGAGAATTTGCTGATGTGTTTTCATGGACCTATGAAGACCTCAGAACATACGACACAAGTGTCATTGAGCATAAGATCCCATTGAAGGAGGAGGCCAAACCATTTAGGCAGAAATTAAGACAAATAAATCCTATGATGTTGCCTGTTATGGAAATGGAAGTAAAGAAGTTGTTGGACGCCCAAATCACTATCCCTTTGAGGTATTCTGAATGGGTAGCCAACCTAGTCCCAGTAAGAAATAAGAGTGGAGAAATCAAACTATGCATCGATTTCAGGAACATGAACAAAAGCTCTAAGAAACAAAATTACACATTGCCAAAGATGGAACACATACTACATAGAGTGACAAGTGCATCTAGGATTTCCATGATTGATGGATTTTCTGGCTACAATCATATCTCTGTCCTTCCTGAAGACAGATAAAAGAAAACCTTCACCACTCATTGGGGCACATTCATGTATGCCAAAATGCCCTTCGGATTGATGAATGCAGGGGAAACCTTTCAGCGAGCCATGGATATAGCCTTTATTGGAGAAAGAGACAAATTTGTGGTCATCTATTTGGATGACATAATAGTTTTTTCCAAATCTGATAAAGAACATTGTTGTCATCTAAGAAGGGTCTTATTGAATGCAGAAGGTTTGGTCTCTCCCTAAATCCCAAGAAGTATTTATTTGCCATGCAGGAGGGAAAATTGTTGGGGCACATAGTATCAACCGAGGGGGTCTGGATTGATCCAAGCAGGGTAGAAGCTATCCAAACTCTGTCGCCTCCCATATCCAAGAAGGAAGTCTAGTCTTTCTTGGGAAAAATAATTTTTTTAAGAAGGTTTGTTTTGAATTTTGTTGAACTGGTAAAGCATATTACAACCATGCCCAGGAAGGGGAATGAAGTAAAATGGACTGCTGAGTCCAGATATTATTTCAACCAAATCAAGAAAGCATTGACTGAGGCACTTGTGCTAATCAGTCCTGATTATTTCAAATATTTTCAGATTTTTTCCTTTGCTTCTTATGACACAGTGGCAAATGTTTTATTGCATAAAAACGTTGAAGGGCTGGAGCAGCCTATTTCCTTTTTTAGTAAGATATTGAGAGATGCATAGATCAAATATGACATCATGGAAAAAATAGGTCTATGCTTTGGTCAAAGCCCTCAAATCTTTCAGAGTCTATGTTCTGCGTTAAAAAATTATTGCATATGTTTCTTCAACTTCTGTGAAGGACATTCTCATTTAGCCTGACATAGACGGAAGAAGGAGAAAGTGGATTGCCAAAATCCTTGAATTTGATTTGGAAATAAAACCCACCAAAATAATTAAAGGCCAAGGTTTATCCAAGCTATTGGCCGAGTCTTATTGCAAAGCTTCAGGGATTAACAACATCAACGCTTGCTCTGAAAACTAGCAAGATGAGTTGTTTGATAGAAGTCCTCAGGAGAGCCCTCCATTGGCAGAATGTGTTTGGTACAAAGACATTATATTTTTTCTGCAAGAGTTAAGGCCTCCTGATGGAATGGGGAAAAGTAGGGCAAGATCTCTAAATCTCAAAGCAATTAGATATTGCCTTATTGATCGGGTCTTGTATTGGAAATACCCTCTAGGAGTTATTTTAAGATGTTTATACCCACAGGAGGCCCAAAATATTATGTTTTATTTTCATGATATCCTGTGTGGGGGCCATCACTTCTAGAGAACCACGACCTATAAAATTCTTAGGGCTGGATACTTCTGGCCTACTCTATTCACTGACGTCTGTGCAAAAATCAGGGCTTGTATTAAATGTAAGAAATTATCTGGGAAGCAGCAGCTCAAGTTTATGCCATTGAATCCTGTGGTAGCTTCAGGACCCTTTCAACAAAGGGGATTGGAATTTATTGGGGAAATTCATCCTGCTTCAAGTGGTCAACACAGGTGGATCTTAACTGCAACAGATTATTTCACCAAATGGATAGAAGCTATCCCCACAAGGAGTGATTTTCACAAAGTAATCATTGGTTTTATGGAAGATATCATGGGAAGGTTTGGTTGCCCGAACAGAATCATCACTGATAATGCTGCATCTTTCAAGGATGAACCATTGATCAAGTTTTGTGAGCAGTTCGAGATTGCATTGATTCACTCTACCCCCTATTACCCCTAAGGGAATGGATTGGTAGAGTCCTCTAACAAAAGTCTCATAAATATTATCAAAATATTGCTAGAGGACAACAAGAAATCATGGGATTCAAAGCTCAAATTTTCTCTGTGGGCTCATAGAGTAACAACAAAGAGGTCTCTTGGTGTCTCTCCTTTTCATCTTGTGTATGGAGTTGAGGCCATCTTTCCTTCTCAGCTTTCCCTTCCTGTGGAAAAATTCTTTTAGGACTTCCAAGGAGAGCCTAATGACATGATTAGAAGGATTCTACAACTGGTTGAAGTGCAAAAAACAAGAGAGCAACATCTGGACATAGCACATGACTACCAGCAGAGGATCAAGTGAGATTTTGACCGGAAGAATAGAAAGGAATATTTCCAGTTGGGAGATCTAGTACTAAAATGGGATGCACCCAAGAAGGACAGAGGAAAGCACAACAAATTTGAAGCCCTGTGGATTGGGCCCTTCAAAATCTCTGAGATATGTCAAAATAACACTTACAGATTGCAGAATTTGGAGGGTGATGAATTTTTTGGTGGCCCTGTAAATGGGCATTTTCTGAAGAAATTCTTTACTTGAGCCATGAGTGGCTCCCATATCTTTGTAAATATTGTTTTTATTTTTGTTTTCGTTTTATAGGTGAATCCACAACCCAACAATAAGGCAACTGAAGCTGCAAGTTCTTGGCATCTCATAGGGAGCATGCCACCCCCCATGGAGCCTAAAGTTAACACATATCATTGATCATGGGGTGTTTTCCCTAGTAGGAGGCATTCTGGCAAAAAAAATGACAAAGAGGGGGATAAAAACCCACTTTTTACCATTTATCCCAAGTTTGGTGCCCGGGTGCATTGTGCTAAGGAACACTATATCTAGGCGGCTGAGATCTGCACGATCAAATATATGGCTCAAGATCCATATCAAACCCCCCCTCGACATTCTACCTTTAACGGGTGGGGGTCCGAGAAAGTGGTTTCCCCGCATGGGCCCCCCACTATCGTGGTGTGTTCTCGTTAACTCAGACTCCCCCACTCTAAACTACTTACCACTACCCCCCCTCCGAGCTAGCCCACTTACCGCTTTCCCTCCTACCGACACTTGTTCCCCACTCAACTGTCTCCTCCGCTTGTCACATCTCCCCGTTTATCTCACGCCTCCCGCTCCCTTCACCTGTACTCCACTCATCATCATCTCATCCTATCACCTCCCCTTCTGCTTCGCCCCTCTCATTTCCCGACATGTGTCCCCCATGTCACCTCCTTCATGTGGTCATGTTTCCTCCCAACCACTCACATCCCTCTACCACCAAATCCTCTCCTGTGCCACATCACCTCGACACTTTCGCACCTCAGCACCCGCATTCTGACACCCACGCTTTCCCAATCACCTTTCTACCACCGCGTCTTTCCACATGGCCATCTCTTGTCCATTTTTCCATACCTATCGCGCCAATCTCCTCGCCATATCCTCATCCACATCTGCCTATTAGTCTCCCCATGAGCTTCTGACACAGATCCAAATGGTGGAATGAAGAGTCCGTCACGTCCTACAAGTGCAAAGTTGACTTGGGCCTTCCCAATCCTGATGAAGCAATTATTGAAGCAGGTGGTGGCGATTGAACATCGTTTCCACCATAAATAGAAATCCTGAGAAAGGATTGTCATCAAATCGACTCATCTGCAGGTCCATTTTGAAGCGCGATTGCGTCTAATAGAGCGCACTTTTGATAGGAGACTGCATGCATAGTCTGCTAGGAAGCATGCAGACATGATGTCTTCAATGCAAAGACTCGAGCACACTTCTGTGGTTTTGCTGGAAATATATAGGAGTCATTCTCATATTTTGTGAGGGTCGATGGTTGAGCTACGCTCCCATATTGTAAAGTTTCAATGAAGCCCATGGTTCTCTGGTTATGTGTTGTAGTATGAGACTTCTTGTTTAATGACAATCAACTTCTTTTCTGTCTCTTCACCTCTGATACGGAATGGCTCGGGCATGGATGATCCAGCTGAGTTGTTGTAACTGTATTGTGATGTATGTTTGATTTTAGTTTGGTCATAATTTCATTCAATTTCCTGAAACTTTGAATACAAGAGGATCTCATATTCGAAGCTTTTCCCTCTTCGGATGCTGGAAGACCGGATGTCCATAGTAGACCTTCACATTCCCCTCATTAGTTCTTCACCCTACTCACCCTTAATGAAACTTACTGATTGAAGTTAGATCAAGACCTCACCCTTCTTTCGCATACCAGTCCAGTTTTTTGAGTTAAAACGATATTTTCTTGAGCCTGCACCATTAGACCTCATTAAAACCAACCTATGACATTTAAACTCTGATGGGTACTGGGCTTACCTCTGCTGCAATCCAGAGGTGACTTCTAGTGCTAACAGGTCCCATACATGCCCACATGCTTGCAATCTAGGATAGTTTTCCAAGCTTTCTTAGTGTAAGCAACATTTAGGGAGTTTAAAGAATTGGTAAGGACCCACATTTCCACATGCTATTTCTTTAGGGATTTTAAAATTATGTAAGGTTGTACCAATGACACTTAGTAATATAGGTAACACAAATTTGTAAGGACCACAAGAAGCCCACATGTTACAAATTCACACCTAACTTATTAAAATTTGGCACACTTTTTTCACTTGCTCACACACAAAGTCACTCCTCACTCACATAATTTCCATTTTGAATTGTGGAGGTTGAAGTAGGTTTTCTCCAAAGGAATTCTGAAATGTCCCACTACTTTGGAAATTATCCACACCCACTTAATTCAAGCGAGATTGGTTCACACCCCCAATCTCTCAGCCCACCACATCTAAATTTTTTCTAAAAACTCACTAAGTTTTCCTCCACAGGAGGTGCCAAAAGAAAATTTCAGTCTAGGTAGGATCTCGGGGGTAGGCATCCAAATAACCCCCCATTATCTGGTTCACACATTTTCAAACATCAGAAGTTGACAAATAGGGAACTTTCAAATCCTCCAAGTCAAGTGTTCCTACACCATAAGGCATGGAGATACCTGTGAAGGATTGAAGGCCGAGGTCCGGTTGTTCTGTGCATCCCCACTTGAGTCACCCAACTCTTGGAAGGGATCCAGCTTGTGACCCATTTTGAGGCCGTAAATATACATGTCGCACTTTGATTGAGGTACCTAGTGGCCAAATTTAGGACATCTACTCAAGTGGAAATTGTTGGTTGCAATTGCAACTTGATCAGATTTTGTGTGGCTATTGGGAAATATCGCCAGCTCTTTCGGGATATTCACCCTCTATCCCTAATTATAATTGATTATTTCATCCTTCACTAGTTCCTCTTTTGGTGGCTTTAGACCCCACTATTGAGTGCTCTTGGAAGGTCCAGTGCTATTTGAGAGGAAGAACAATATTTCTTTTAGGACACAATCATTTGTTTTATTTGTCCCCCCACGTAGACAAATCCACCTACCCACATGTTTTCTTATTTACAATTGATTTATTTATGATGCTCATTTGATTACATGCAATTGTGAGTTATATTATCTCGTGAAGGTCCAAAATATACAAATATATTGTTCATTTTTTTCTCTCATCACCATTTGCGCACATTCACTTTGCTATTCGGACATCATAGGGGACCCATAGAATCCCCGTCGTTCCAGACGCTTTCAAAACCTCCCTCCTATTATAGGAGGAGCCCCTAGTATTGCCAACTCACTGACTCAACCATCTCACACCCCCGTGAGTGCTACTATTTTGGGATCAAATTTACTTGGTTCCACTTTTCTTGGGTGCAATTCCCAAGGACATCCATCCACTAGGTCTCCTACACAAGGAGGTGGGGGGGAAAACTTCTTCTCAAGGGAGAAGTACAACCCCACCAAATCCCTCTCAAGGGTCATGTCCACTACCTACTCACACAATGGATGGAACTAATCCTCCACAAAATCCCCTATGCCATACTTGGTGTCTCTCAAAATTCCTGATTTGACTAAACTCACGAATGATCCCATTTTGCATGACACCACATGGCCCAATATGCCTACGAAACTACCTTCATATATTCCAAAATTTGAAGGAAAATCAGGGGAAGATCCCACCAACCATGTTATGAACTTTCTCTTATGGTGCTCTTCAAACAACATCATGGATGATTCCATTAGCTTAATATTATTTCAAAGAACACTCATTGGTACATCAACCAAATGGTATGTGGACAAAAAACCAGGTTCCCATGTGACTTTTGAATCCTTGGCCAAAGCCTTTTTGGCCTTTTTTCAACTACCAGTTTGTCATGACACTGGTTTAGAATTGCTCTCTGAGTGAAAACAAACCTCAGCTATGCATATTGCTGACAACATCCATGAATGGCATCAGTGACGTAGTTTGTGTAAATCAGAAACCACCAAAGAGAAATTCCTCGATTGGTTTCTAAAATCACTCGTCTCTATACTTGTCAAGGATGTAGCATCCACTTTTCCTCAGTCAGAAGAGGAAGCCATAAGCAAGGCCCAAAAATTCAACCTTATCTATGCTTAGTCAGGTTACTTATAGACAGTGTTACCTGATGCACCCAGACTTGTACGATTTAGCCAGGACAAACTTGGAATGTCTCACATTGCGGATGTGTTGATTGGTACCACGACACATCACAATCCTTATAGCCAACCACCACCCATGTATGGTGTACCTCAATATTCACAACCATATGGAGGGCCATCTTATTACCCTCCAACCCCTTATCAACAACCATATCCTGTTTCTCCCCCCCCTCCCATGAGTGGACCCTCGCCGACACCCATGATGTTTCCGACCTCTCAACCAAGTTAAAGTTCCCCTTCTACCTCAACATATAACGTAGGCACTAGTGAAAGTGCTTCACCTTCCTATGAGCCCTACAGATCATTTCCACAAAACAATCCACACTTTCCATTTCCTGGTCCTCCACATGGACAACCACATGTTGGCGTTAACTTTTTTCAGCCCTCTCCCATTCAACAAATTCATACTTTTGAATAGTTGAATATGGTAAATCCATCCCATTAGTCGAATAATTCCAAGAAGAAAGGAAAAAACCAAAATAATAATAACCCGATACTAGGTGGAAATAACCCCCCACAAAACCAACCCGCTGGGGGCAACCATAATCAAGGTAACTAGAACCCCCAAGGGGAAAATAAAAGAAAATTCCAAGGGAAGAAAAACAACAACAATCTCAGGATGAACTTCCGTTGCTCTCTTTGCGGTGAGTATGGACATTATATTCACCATTGTCCCCAAATTTCCGACTTCAAACAGATGAAAGAATCCATGAACGTGCCACGTCCTCCAACGTCGTCTGCCCCTCAGTAGACCCCGCAAAAATACTTGCAACAACCACCCCTGGCCATGTTGCAAAACCCTATTCCACACCAAGGTGTGATGAATACCCAACAATAGGTACACATTGCCCCACCATAAATGGGGTAGTGTCAAAACCCCCTCAGAGTGACATCATGGTATCCACCTTGGTTGTTACACATTTGAGGATGACATCACACTTTATGTTGATTAGATACATGCATGAGTCGACCTAGCACTTGTGATGATGAGTTGGAACCTTGTGGATGAGGATATGTGATATTATTAATGAGGATGCATGAATTATGATGATACTTTGCACATGTTGCACCCCAGATTCTCTACAGTGTAACCTACATTTTTTCACAATATGTGACCACTCTTCCGTGCATAAAGTGCAAATATTTCTTTGTATGTGGCCATGATGGGATGATTTTTATGTACAAGTTTTGGTTAGAGGTCACCTAGTTCCCCTCAGGTGGATGATCATGGCATGTCCTTTTAGTCCCCATTCTTAGGGATCTTGATTTTATTTCTTTATTGACTACCCCTTTGGAGGTATTAAATCCCTATGACATTGGGAATTTATGACTTGGGAAGGTATGTGGGCATCCTAAGGTGGATCTACTAGGATACATGATTTACAAGGCCTTATATATTGACTTATTATTTTTCTATGTAAAATATGATTGTGCTTTGTAAGGGTTGTCACATCCATGGTTTAGAACACCTTTCCCACATGGACCCTCTCTTTTTTATATATCTACCACACTTGGGCCTTCAGAGATTATTCTACACATGATTATTCAGTTGCAAATTTTCTGAGGCATATCACAGATTCTGAGACATTGGTCACCCTCTTTGAGGCATGGATGAGCGCTTTTCAGCTACATAGACATCCTCTATGCTCACCATGTGTCAAAAGACAAAATGTCCCTCTCCTTTGTAATTTTTTTAAAGTAATTTATTGAATAAGGAAGGGATGAATTCATTTGGTGGCACTTCATGAGAATGTTGGGGATATTTTGAGATTGATTTGATGATGTGGAGGTCACTCATGTGACTTGGAACTTTCCCTTTTTATGTGGATGCACTTTATGATCACATTTTTATGGCTTGTTGAGAAAATTAGAGAATCTGTCTACTTTTGGGGGTTTTACTTTGGCTTAGGGTGAGGTTGTCCACCTATTTTGTCAATTTTCACATGCAACTGCATGTGACTAATTTCATATTTTAAAATTTCTTCCTAGTGATATAACTATCATTGAACAACTTTACACTAAACTTATTGGATGAAAACATATGCAGTGGAAACAACAAGATTAGAGATGAATCATCAATACACAAGAGACATAATAATTATGTTTTGTAACTTTATCTAATCCTTAAAATCCGAGGAAAAAATTAGTTCTCTCAATGTCACCAAGATTGAGGACAAAACCAATCCTCTCAACCAATACAATGCCATCAAATATGAGGACAACCTTCTCCCTCAATAACCATACAAATCAAAAGACCAAACCTCAACAATAATCTGGAAATATCTTCTTCCCACTAATATGTTGTAGACCACCTTTATGTATTGTCGACATCACTTGTCATCATGTACATATATGTACATGCCCAGAAAACTAGATATGCGATTCACCATACTTGAAGCCTGCAAACATACGTTGTTTCCTCCACTACAAATCACATATACCCTATACACAATTTTTCCTTCTGCAACCCATGTATATACGTGATTCCTCCTCCTGCAAATCACATATAATATTAGAAATTCATTTTTATTCACACATCCATCCTTCCTCACTTTCATATTTTTAACCTGAAACCCTAGGCTAGATCCCCTAGGTGCAGAAGTCTCCCTACCAAAATTTCCACACTCCTTAGAACAAGTGTATATTCACTTATGCTAACTCCATGATGCCACACTATGATGATCTAATGTCACAATGACATCTCTCCTTTATATAGGAGTTCAATGAGTGAGTTGAGGAGACCTTCCTAAACTCAACAATTAATTAGAATATCTTAACCCTCTTTGTGGGTGTGGCATCCCCACACAAACCCACAAATTCCATCAACTAGACCATGAGGTCCTAGCCTCATTTATAGGTCGATTTCATTGAAACGAAAGTAAAAAATGGTGCCAAAAAAAATTCCCACATGAACGACACGTTGGCCTCTAATGGGAATACCTCTCAAATCTACAAAAAATCAACACTCCCTCTTAGCGAGGGAGGTATTCTCCACCACTCCTAGCTTGTCTTTGAAGTAGAAAAATTTCCCCTTTTCTAGGGGTTTGGTGAGAATATATGCAATCTGCTCGTCTATGGAAATGTGTTGGATATTCACATCTCTCTGTTACACATTATATTGGTCACCTCAGTGATCACCTGACAACATGTGTTTATGTTCCCTAAAAATATTAAAAGAGACTTTCTCCATGGGAAAAGTGATTTACTTTCCTTTGCCAAAAAACATATGAAGGAAGTTCGTCGCACCCTGCTAAATACATGGGGTGCGACGATGCCTGATCATTGCATATTGCACTATACCTGGACTGCGATGTCGTCGCATGATGCTAAGTGTGTAGGGTACGATGATGCTTAAATCTTGGAAAACGTCAAATTTCATGAATGTTCTAGAAGGGGATCTTCTAGAAGATGAGGTGGCCTCCGATCGGTTTGGATCTTACTCCCTTCTTTGATTTGGTGGGATCATCCTAATATTCTCATCCATATCTCTTTCACACTATATAAAGAGGGATATTTCATGGAAAATTCTAAGGTTGAATAGGATAAGAATTGTATGGAGAGTTCTACTTCAGATTATGCTTGAGAGATTTTCTTTAATTCTTCAAGTCAGATTGTGGATCTTCTTCATTCAAGCTATTGGAGAAAAGGTGTGTGTGTTGAAGAAAAGAGCCATTGAAAGGGGACCTTGCAACATTAAGGCATGGGTTGTATTCTCCACTTTCTATTCACTTAATACAGTAATGAATTTCTTCCCTATATAAGCATCTTGTCTTCTATTGTATAATTCCTTGATCATATACATAGACTTCATTAGAATGTATGTATCTTTGTTTTCCTTCGTTGTTGGTTTATGATTCTTAGAAATGCTTACTCTATTCTGAGAACTCAAGGAAGGAGCTACAAAGAAAACTCTAGTGAGGACAAGCGTCGTTTAAAAGGTACGCCACTTGTAACTCATTAAACTAGTTTACATGATGATGAATTTTAAGGCAAAGTGTGCATTCTGTTATGTTTTGTTCTAGTTTCCAGTAGGATCTAGGGAGATCTATTTGTGTCTACACTTATCGATTAATCTGATAAAAAAATTGGATACCATACTGGGGATACACCTTTCTTTTTGTTTTTGCTTCTTATTTTCTTTTAGCCTGCCTTCTTGTGGTTAAATTCATTCTCTGAGTCCGTGGGTGGTCCATCTAGACTCCTTGGGTCTAAAAGTTCAATTATATTTTTTGTCTTTCTTCCATTTTTTCCTTAGTTAAAGAGATCATCACATTGTACTATATAGACATCCTGAGACGACCCTCTGACATCGCACCCTGCTGGTGAAAACTAGTGTGACGACGTCACACTATACCGTATTGGTAGCCTGCGACGACCCTAGATCATCGCACTGTGCTCCACTGCAGCCTGCGACGATTCCTGTAGGAATTGTTGGAGTGAGATAATTTTTCTTTTTTCCACCCAATTTTTCCTCAATTTCCTAGGATGAACTTCTGATACCAGTGATTTATTGATTTATAAGTTTGAAGCTTGTATTTGATTGGATTTCAGAGATTGAAAGTTTATCTCTGTAATTTTGCAAGTTTTTCTTTTGATTCTTGTCGCAAGGGTATAATCTCTGGACCTTGATCCGAGTGCTTGTTTGACAAAGGGTCTTTGATTTGTTTGAAGTTTTGGATTGTTTTTGCTTTACAGTTTGCTTATTGATTGAGAGATATTTTTGTTTTCATTTGACAAAAGGATTTCCAATCATTTTCATTTTTGTCTAAGTTATGAGTTTGATTTGTGAATTGTGTTGAGAGTGTGTTAATTTTCTTGGATTACACTTTCGTTTCTTCATTGCATCTGTGGTTTGGTTTGGGAAAGAAAGAATTGAAGCCATTGTTATTTTTAGTAATTATTCACGAGAAAATTCTTGCATTCAAAATATTGGTTAAGAGAGAAAATTGAAAATTTCGTAGCTTATGATTATTTGGAATTTTGTTCATTAGAAATTGAGAAATTGTGATTTATGGATTTTTTACTTCAAAGAGAAATACCTTATCCCTACTATAATTAGAGTGCATCTAATTGAAATATTGCATATCCATTTATTCTTGCATTTTATTGGGTCAAGGTCACATATTTCATCAGTTTCATTTCCATCTCCCTTTTGAGTAAACAACAACCTTTAAAATACAGTGTAATTTTAAAATTTATTAGCAACTTTTATTTTCTAGACATTCTCTTCACCAACATTAGATAGGATAGCGCTTTGGTATAGGTTTTAAGGCACACTTTCCAAAGCATCAAAACACACAATAGTATCTTGTGATAGGGAGAGTTCAAATCCACTTGCTTCATTTAATCGTGGGAAGCTCTTCTAACACAAGGGTCAATCATGAGGTCGCATTAGGATTGGCAGAGTTACCCACCCTGCTTTGTCGGTCTTAGTGTAGAGATTGCTCGTATTATTCGGGGTCCCTTGAGGGTATACCCATGATTATGTGTGGGAGCCTTTTGAGTTGATTTTGGGCTAGATACACTGCCTTTATGCGTGGATCAGACTGTCGATTGTTTCCTTAGGCATCATTGTTGTAATTGGTAACCTTAGTAGCCTATCTCTTTAGGGTATTTACACGAGGTGATTGTGAAGGGGAAAGTCTTCATAGTACCTGGAATCAACATTGGCCAAAATCACTTGGGCTCCTTGGAGGGTATACCCACAATTATGTGTGGGAGCTTGCACCAGGGTGTAAGTCCGTTAAGCAGGTCGTCAACATAACTTTTCCACCCACTTTATCCCAAACCCTTCTAGTCTCGATTTCGCGATGTTAGATTTCATCACCAACTAGTGACTTTAGAATTAGAAGGTTTGTTTGCTTGGTTTGATTTCTAGATTTGATTAGTGAGTGTTTTTTGTTTCTCTAGTTGGCCATATATTTGTTTCATTCTTTATTTGGTGTGGCCAACATCAACCTTTGTCGTTCACGTAGGATGCAAGGGCTACCTCCAGAAGATTCGAAAGGTTACCTCCCTTTTCTTCCTAACTCACCAGAGGGCTCTCCTGAGGGAACTGTCAATAACAAAGTAGCTTCTGAGGTTGGAAGTTCACATTATTTAGAGGAATTTAGAATTATTTTGGATTCTTTGGAGGAATTCAAGCTTCCCCAAAACCTGTTATTGAATATTAGAGAAGCTCCACTTCTGCTCCGGCTAAATTCATCGGGAGAAATTGTTATTGAAGATTATACTCAAATACCTACTGGACCTCAAATAGAGTCTGGTGTGGATGATCCACCCTTTCAGGGTGAGTCATTTAGGAGTCCTAATCAACATATGGCATCGTAAATGCCTGAGAAATTGGTTACCTATACGGTACCTTTAGATCATTTTAATGGCACAACCAATAATGTCGTCATAGTTTTAGACCAATTGTTGGTTGATTCTCACTCAATTCTTCCCCTCCAGATTTCCCACTCTACCATGGTCCCACAAGACACGACTGTTTCTACAGGAAATGTGGTTATCACTCGAGCTCCTATTGGAACACCACTTCCTCTTAGATCAAATCCGTCACTTCCCCCTGGGTATAACACTTTGAATACTTCCATTGATATTCCTGCCCAGAATCCATCTGGAGGGTATAGACTTTTTGTTCCTCCTGGATATAATGCTGCTAGTCATTTTGTTCCTATGCCTAGCCAGGTTCTCTCCGGAGGGCCTTACGTTCCTCCTCCACCTTTGTCTAGAGGATCTAGTCGACATGGCCCTAGTGGCTCCAATCCAATTGGAGGCACCAATCATTCTGTCACTTATGGTTTTTAGGTTCCTATTGGAGGTCAACCTCAGGGTGGAGGACAACCTCATCTTGGGGGGAAACCTCAAGTTGGAGGCCATAACCCAGTTTATGGACAAAGTATACATGTGTTACAATCTCAACCTTGGAATCTTCCTTTCCAAGGGAATATGAAACCGTATGGGGGGAAACATCCTCAAGTTAATTCTTTTGTACCCCCTAATCTTGGTCAATCATATCCAGGTTCTATGAATCCTACTTGGGGTCAAAATTTTCCATCTAATGTTCCTTTCCAAGGGAACTTACTTAATCAAAATCCTCCACAACCGAATCTTTCAGGACTGTCTAACTACCTACAGACTTCTTATGGTCTGACTGGTATACCTATGAGACTACCTCCTCAAAACTACTAGTTTCCTCAAGTGAACATACAGTTTCCTTTTCTAGCCACTTTGAATTTACTGGATTTATCTAGGATTTTGAATGATCATATTTTACATTCTCCTTATTGGCCATTCATACCAACCAAATTACCATACAATATTCCTAAGTTTGGCAGTCGATCAAGAGAAGACCTGAATAATCATGTCATGAATTTCCATCTTTGGTGTTCGTCCAACTCATTGATGGATTACTCTATAATATTACAACTTTTCCAATGAACTCTCATGGGTTCGACAACCAAATGGTACATTGAGTTACCACAAGGATTCTTTAATGACTTTAATACCCTAGAAATGGCCTTCTTAATGCATTACTAGTTGCCAATTCGATATGAGACAGGAACCAAAATTTTTAGTTCTTTTAAACAATCATCTTCCACTCATATTTATGATCACATCCATGAGTGGAGGAGAAGATGCTTAATCAAAGTTCCCCTTCGTGATCAATTGTTGGCTGAGTGGTTTACCAAATCACTCATTGGGCCTATATCCCGTGATGTTTCCATGGGTATTGTTTTCACTGAAGAGTAGGCGATTAGTCGCGCTCAATATCTAGATCTTGTTTATTCGCAAATGAGCACACTTTACGATTTGATCCCTGATGCTCCTCGTCCTTCTACAAATCCTGCCCAAACATCTTCAATAGCTTCTCATGCCACTGATGGCGTGACTGGCACCATTCATGATAAGACTCAGTCTACACAAGCCAGTCATACCAATCCCAAGTCTACCACTTCTAATGTACAAAATACTCCTACTCCTACTCCTTCTTCCGCTAAAACTTATGAAGTTAATTCGGTTCAATCTAAACCTACCGGTAAAAATCAAAATAAAAAGAAAGGGAAGGGTAAGAATAAGGAGGAAAACAATAATAATCAACAATCTAAGAAACCCAAAACACATCCCGCTGATGACAAAGATAAACGTAAAACTCATTATTATTTCCTTATTTGTGGTGATGATCATTATACGAAAGATTGTCCACGACACGTTGAGGTTACTAAGTTCCTGCAAGGGACCGGGAAGCCTTCTACACCCGTCGTCTTATCACAACTGTTTCCTTCTCAGTAGAAGGCCCAATTGGTCATTCATGACCAACCTTCTCCCTCTACCACGTCTTATGTCCTTATGTGTACTGGTGACTCCAAGAAGAACGAAGTTGCATTCGTAACTTGAGCCAATGATTATTCTCCTTCGAAAGATAAAGTTGATGATATACCACCTCCATTGGTTCAACCTCCTCCTCCAACTTCACCTCCAAACGATCCTCTTCATCTCGAATGAATGAGCCTAAACACAGTTCTTCATCCTCCTCCCAAGGGAATTGTTCGAAAGTCTTCATTTAATCCTCATGCATGTGCTACCCAAAACTATAGTATTTTAGAAGACCTTGCGCAAGCACCCTCTGCGATGTCGGCTCTCGAAGTCCTTCAAAGTTTTCCTACTCAATGGAAGGAACTGTTAAAGGACATTGGTGGAATTGATCCTACCGATACTAATTTAATAATCTTTGACTTGGAAGATCATATTCCAAGGCTTCCTCCTATTTAGCATTTCAGATCCAAGTTTGTGGAAAACAAGAATATTTGTCGAACCATTATTGATGAAGGAGCCTCAACTTTCGTTATGTCCGTTACTTGTTGGAAAGCTATTGGATCTCCTGCCCTTACCGAGTCACACAATACTCTTAAATATTTTAATGGTACAGGGTTTAAACCTTGTGATGTTCTTCCTTCGTTGTCTATTATGTTAGAAGGTAAATCGGTCAATGTCGAGGTCGAGGTCTTTGATGCACCTCTTGATTATAACCTTCTACTTGGCCGTAGTTGGATTGATTCTATGCACGCAGTTGTGTCTACCCTTTTTCGTCTGTTACGTTTCCCGCACCAAGGAAAGGTTGTTAGTGTCGATCAACTGGCCTTATTTCATTCTGATTCATGTACTACCAACATAACTTTTATTTCGAAAACACCTCTCGTTTACGAGAATGTCAGCATGGGTCTTTTAAAAGATTCAACCTTGATGGGTACATTTCCTATTACACCACCTGATATTCCTCCTCCTTTTTTCACTTCGATTAACATGATATCCATCATTGTTCATGAAACCCCTGAGTCATATGACCCATTGATAGTACCTAGTTCTGGTGATTATCTTCATTATGGCCACCGAATGCCTTTAAGTCTGGTCGAATCAACTTATCAAGCTATTCAATCGACAACTCTCTCTCCTCCTTTTCTCTATGATATGTCTCCTGATCAATTTCACGTGATGTTTCCTACTGATGAGATGATTATGACAGTCATGTCTATGGAAGATACCCCATGGGATGATGGGCATCATCGTTCTATTCTCTTCCTACAATGTGATACCATAGAGAGCTACCGGATTTCGACTTCGTCGACTGTTTTTGTTATTTCTTCTGTTCCTGAGTCAACACACGATGTTTTGTATGAAGGGAGCTTGAGTAACATTTCACCTATCATTCCTCTTGACATATAGATTAAACCCATAGTCGTGGAAAATGTTCATATCGATGCCTCATGTTCTACTGATGAGGTTCGCACTTATAAATCCCTTTTCCAATAATTTTGTGGTGTTTTTTCCTGGAGTTATGAGGAAATGCCTGGTATTGATCCTGATATTGTTGTGCATGATATTAAGACTTATCCCGACACTAAACCCGTTCGGCTAAGACTTTGCCCAGTACATCCATGTAAAGTTGTTGCTATCAATCTTGAAGTTGAAAAACTTCTTAAAGCTGGCTTTGTCTATCTTGTGGCTTTGACCGATTGGTTATCCAATCTTGTTCCCATAAACAAGAAATAAGGAACGATCCACGTTTGTGTAGATTATAGGGATATAAATAAATCTTGTCCCAAAGACAATTATCCCACCCCTTTAGTTGACCAGATCGTTGACGATTGTGCCATGAGTGAAATATTCTCCTTGATGGATGGTTTCTCTGGCTATAATCAAATCAATATTTTACCAATGGAACAACAAAAGACTGCTTTTATTTTCCCTTGGGGAACCTTTGCATACCGAAAACTACCTTTTTGTCTAAAAAATGTTGGTGCGACTTTTCAACGCGCTATGTGTTATGCTTTTCATGACATTAAGCACATCATACAACCCTATCTAGATGATCTACCGACGCATTCTATGTGTTGTCAAGATCACCCGACACATTTACGGGCCATTTTCCTCTGTTGTCGTTATTATCGCATATGTTTGAATCCACACAAATGTGTTTTTTGTGTGGAATCTGGCCGACTTCTTGGTTTTATCGTGTCTATACATGGGATTCAGGTAGACCCCCTGAAGTTTGAGGCTATTCTTAATCTACCTCCTCCTTCCACCCCATGCCAGCTCCAAAGTTTGCAAGGGAAGGAACATGTTTTACGTCGATTCATACCCAACTACGCTGAATTAACGAAATGATTTTCTCGGCTTCTCAAGAAAGGTTATGGTTTTGTATGAGACGATACTGCAAAAAAATCTTTTTAGGCTTTGAAACTCGCCTTAACCTGTACACCATTGCTCTTTCCACTCGACTATAGCCAAGATTATTTCCTGTACTTAGCTGCTTTGGACTCTACCATTGCTATGGCGTTAGTCCAAGAGGATGATTCACATGATTCACATGTTATATACTATAAGAGTAGGAGTCTCACGACTACCGAAACCAAATATTTACATGTGGAGAAACTGACCTTGGCAGCTGTTCAAGCTATTCAACGTTTTCGTCACTACATCTTATTACGTAGAAATACAATCACTTCCGATTGCAACCCCATGCAACATATCCTTATTCGATAATTTTTGGGGGGCAAGTACTCTAAATGGATAGTTATTCTCCAGGAGTTTGATTTGGAGTTTGAATGTGCCAAGTCAAAGAAGTCTTTGGTTTTTGCCGAATTGATATGCGACCTTCCCTCTACTGAGACAAAAAATGTAGCAGAGGATTCCTTACCTGACGAATCCCTCTTTCTGATCAGTTCTGATGACATATGGTACGAAGATATTATCATCTATCTCTAGACTCAAAATTTTCAGCCTGATCTTTCTAGTACATATCATCGTCGTATACGGTATCAATCCCATCAATACTTCATTCTTGGTGATACCCTTTACCACTGTGGTATTGATTCCATATTTCGACGATGTCTCACCTATGATGAAGCTGAGAAAGCTTTGAATGACTGTCACTTTGGAGCATGTGGCGGTCATATGTCTGGGTATGCCACTGCCCAAAAGATCTTATGAGTTGGTTATTTCTGGCCTTCATTGTTTAAGGATTGCATCACTATTGTCCAGAAATGCCACGCTTATCAAACGTACAACAATAAGATCTGATCTCACCCTTATCCTCTTCACCTCGTAGTTTCCGTTGGTCCATTCACTAAATGGGGCATTGAATCCATGACATGTGACCCTCACTCAGCTGGGGGGCATGGATACATTATTGTAGTTCTGGATTATTTCACTAAATGGGCCAAGGCGATGCCTACATTTGATAATATCGAGAAAAATGCAATGTTGTTCATATTCATTCATATCATTACTAGATTTTGTGTCCCTCAATCCATCGTTATTGATCATGGTAGTCATTTTCACAATTTCATGATGTCTGAACTTACTGAGAAGTTGGGTCTTCACCATGAAAACTCAACCCCCTATTATCCACATGCCAATAGCTAGGTTGAAGCAATTAACAAAGTTATCATTACTATGCTTTGACGGATGGTAGGAATTCATAAGTCAAATTGGCACATGATGTTGTTCTCAATGTTATGGGCCTATCGGACATCCGTTAAGTCTGCCACGGGATTCACACCTTTCTAGTTAGTATATGGTATCAAAGCGATTTTAACGATTGAATGTGAAATACCATCTTTGAAACTGGCCAACGAACTTCTCCCTAACACCTCTGCTGAAGAGGAACATATTTTATATTTGATGCAATTAGACGAAACTCGTCATGATGCCACCTTAGTTATTGAAACTTAGAAAAAGCGTGTTAAAGCCCAATATGACAAGCATGTCAAACCACATGTTTTTTATGAAGGTGATCTAGTTCTTCTTTACGAGAAAGATGATGATTTTCTAGGGGCTGGTAAATTCGAGCCCATGTGGTGGGGTTCTTATATTGTGAAACGAGTGTTGGAGAAAGGAGTTTATGAGATGGTAGATTATGATGGAGTCCCTTTGAGTGAACCCATAAATGGGATTTACTTGAAGAAGTACTATGCTTAAATCATTTTTGCATGAGTGTTGTGTATTTTTAGTGCATCATACTCTTGTGTGCTTTTTCATTTTTTGGTTCCACCTTTCGACTACTTACCTTGCATTGTTCTTGGTTTCTATATGTTAGTGTATTCACTACCCTACATTGGCTTTGCTGATGGTGCTAGTCGCAATACTCAAAACGTAGTGTTTGCTGCTTCGGAAATCTATGCACCTATGAATGAATTGATCAGTCTACATGGTGTTTTCCTTGGTCATGCAACTAACAATATCACAAAATACAATGCAATTATCGAGTTGTTAACTGATGTTATTTCACTTGGAATCTGTCATCTTATTGTACGACTTGATTCACAATTAGTAGTCATACATTTGAGTAATGTTTATTCCATCTAGATTCCTACTTTGTTAAGGGTATATTTACGAATTCGCTTCTTGGAACATCATTTTGATTACATTGAATATCAACACATTCCTAGATGTCTAAATACATTAATAGATGCATTGGCTAATTATGTGTTAGATAGACATTTGAGACATTTATAAAATCCAATCACACTTTGTACATAAAACAAGTAAGTCGGTAGGAGCCTTATATTCATAATGATAAAAGTTTACAAAAAGTGTTTTTGTCTGAAGACCAAAAATATCAAAATGTGAAGCAAATGGCTTCATATACAAGAGAGCATCAAGGATGCTTCTTGCTATAACACACAATTGCCCATGCTACCCTACGAAGCATTCGACCGATGGATGTGGATACGCCCACTTTGTGGCATTGGTAATGCCTAGGAATATCATCTATTGTGGCATCAAGGATATTCATTGTGAGTCCCTCTAGATTTTGTTCTATGGTCTCAAAGTTGACAAAAACTATTCCTTCTATGACACCTCTCTCCCCTCGCCTCTAGATAGGGGATGAGCCTGAAGGACGATAAGGTCCCACATCTACATTATCGAAGAGCACTCGATTAGTCATCAGATAAGCAACACAAAAAACATTTTATATCTTTAAAAATAACAAAAACATTATATAAATAAAATTTCGTTCTTACATATGTCCCCCCATTGGGAACCTTCGGGAAGAGATAGGTCTAGATATCCATGGAAGTCTAACCCGACGTATGCATAATCATCGACCATGATCATTTGAGTCCTCAACCATTCGAATAAGACATCGTTATACCTGACGATGTGACCTCCTCCATGTCGGGCCATGAGATCTACCCAACTCTTCATCCTTGGATCCTGTGGAGTGGGTATACCCCACTCCACCTGTAAGCATAGGACATGGACCTTTTCCAGGAAGAAGGATACCAAAATAGATCCATATCCAAATTGTTTTAACCCACCACTTCTGCACTTGATAAGTTGTTTCTTCATACTTTTTAGGACTCCTTCGCACCAGTTGAAGACTCGGGGCTCCATACACTCCAATGCATACTGAAAATGACTCTGCAGAGCCATGTGGGGAGATTCACTCCCTGCCATGTGATTAATAGTATAGAGGATAGTTCACAAAGGAAAATATCAGACATCCTTGATAGTGACCTTACTACTATGTTTCTTGGTTCCCGACACACAATGATGACTAATGTAGTAGTTCATAGGCTCACCTCCACCCCTGCTACTTGTAAGTGTCACCCATGAACCACGGCGAGATAGTCCTATTAGGAAATATATATCCTTGATATATATGGTGAGTGTGTGGGCGCCCACATGAAATTCCTGCTCGTTCACATCCCACATGTGAACCAAGTACTGAATTAGTCTCAACTGGGCCCTTATGCCCTGAATCTTGAAGAATTTCAATAACCCACACTGCTGGAGGGCCATAACTATTCTTGTGTACATTCTGATGAAGTAATCTTCTTCTTTGTGATCTCGTTCGTGCCACTCAAACATATTAACCAAGGAAGACTTGCCAAGGAACCATAAAAAGAAATTAGAAACATAATTTTATTTCCTGTGGGTTTTCCCTTGTTGGGTTCATCTTTTAAAATTTTGGGCTGCGGTGGTCGATGGACTATGCATTCACACACTACAATGTCATCACATCGTAGCTATAGGATCACCTACGATGATCCTAGATCATTGCAGGTCTCGATATAGGGCACCTGCGACGAGCTCAACGCATGGGTAACCCCTAAAAAATCAACCCAAAACACATTTTTAACCAATGAAAATCAATTTTAAAACCATGAAAAGATGAAGGAGATGGAGATTACCTTTGATGCAGTGATGATTTGTGAAATGATCTGTCGTGCACTCCACAAGCCACAGTTGAAAACCGAGGTGAAAAAGGGCTTTGGAGTAATATTTGAGCAAAGTTACAAATGAAATGGTAAAACGTGGTTTGTTACCTATTTGATTGACTTTTGTTACTTTTCATTTGTATATTATATTATTTTATGCTTTACCCAAACCCTAAAGTCCTAAAAACTTTACAAGTGATTGATTTTTGCAGATTGAAAAGGTATAGAGGTGAGACGTTGGAACAAGGGTTCGCTTTTTGGTTTGTTTTTATATATTTGTCGCATGTATAAATCCTTTTAGGGTTTTTCAGGAAAAACTCCAAGCAGAGTATTAGTTCTTTCTCACACTCGTGAAACCATGAGAATGTAATCATGTTGGCACAGGGGTAGACCCAGGGTTCAACGCTACAACAACGCACCAACAAAACCTTAACTACCGGCCCTTTCAACAACACCTGCGAAGCAGATGAAGTTTCACCCAAGGTAGAGGCAGGGGTGGTTGCAGGACTTAGATGTCTGCAACCTTAGCTGGGACACAGATCTGTGATTGTAACACCTTAGCAGAGAAATTAGAAATTATAGTTCATCAATATCCAGTCTTAGTTTACAACGCAATTAAACTCTAGTAATAAATCAGTGCAACATTCCCATAGATTCAATAGAGTCAAACACTAAGCATACGAACATAGATAAGATCTAACATTCATGCACATTATTCAACACTAATCTACCATATTAGACTCATCTATCATCTAAAAATGCACTAAGAATTTAATCACTTAGATAAGAGAACAACCATAAAGCACAAAGCATTCACAACACAGGATATACGTGGTTCACCCCCACCCTGGGGCTACGTCGACCAACTCTTGTCTTCTTTATTAGCTTCTGTCAATCTTATACATGCACAAAGCCACAAAAACCTACTCTGCATAAGAGAAGAGACCTGCGTGCACTTCACCAGATCCTCCTTCCCCGAGTAGATATAGACACAGAGCCTTACACAGCCTTTTACAGTCACTTGCACTTATCCTTGCAAGTCTCACACAACATGCACAAAGCACTTACAACCATTACTTGTATCTAGCCAAAAGGAACTTATCCATTCCTACTCACTACATCACCTAACATCTATTTATATATTACAAAAAGGGGCCTAAGCATGGGTAAACCCATGGGATGATATCCCCATGCCCGTTACATAAGCCCAAAACCCAAAAATCCCTAAAAAGGGGCCGAGATCCCGTGATATCCACTTCAACTTGCGCTCCGCCTTTGATATCCTGTCGAAGTATCAAAAGTAGGTCAAACATGACAAAAAATCCTCAAAACTTGGTCAAGGGCCAACAGGCCCCCAAAAGTCACCTGTGACTCGTCCCGAGTCACTTTGATCTGGGTAGCTCTGCCTCAAAATCCTCGAGCTTGGCTCGAGTTGCTTCGACTTGTTGTTGTGCCATGACCTCCTGTTCAGTGAACTCTTGGATTACTGCTTTGTTGACAGGTCCCTCTAATCATTGTTTAGCTACAAGGATGACTTGCTCTAGTTCTTCTCCTCAACCTTTGATCTCTGCAAACAATTGGCAAGCCTCATCCTGTATAGGTTGGACCCTCTGAGTCACTTCCATGAATTTGCTCTGAATGGTGTGGACTGTTGTTGAGAAGTGCACTGCTCTTGGGATCGCTTCATCCTTTCAACAGCTGATAGGGGCTTCAACTGCACCTGTATTGTTTTTGCTTGTTGCTTCACCTCCTAGAGCTGTGACTCTAGTGCCTTCGGTTATGGATTCTTAGTGAGTCACTCATAAGTCTGGGCACTATGATCACTTAGTTGTTTACATTCCATGGCGAGGGCCTTGATTCTTTCAACTGTGCTTCAGGCAGTTGCTTCTCTTTGATCCTTCACATCCCGTGGAGTGCTAGGCACTGTGCAGAGCTCTAAGTCTGCTATTCTTTGTTGAAGCTATTGGATAGCCTCCGCGAGCTGTGCTACTTGATGCTCTACTAGTTCTTCCTCCGTCTGTTCCAAGCCTGTCACAGAGAGAAGTGCTCTATTGACCACTTCTTTTACTTCAACCTGCTCTGCGAGCAACTTTTCTTTCTCCTACTGGATCTACACTCTCTCTCCTTCGAACTTGGCTTGAAGGGCGTCCTTCTCCTGTTGCGCAATCCTGCGTTGCTCCATAAATTCCTTCTATGATTGTTTTAAGGCCACTTTGGCCTATTCCTTTTCTTCCTGTACACAACGAAGGCGATCTTCGATCACGTCAACTATTCTGCGGAGTTGGGTAGGCTCATCTCCCAACTATGATTTTTTTGATGGCGGGGGCGTAGTGGATACTGCATGGCTGGACTGAAGGGCCTGTTGTACCCCTCTGAGTTCAACCTTGACTCTATCGTACATATCCTCCTACTTGGCTTTGTGTTTCTATATGATTTCCTGCAAGGCGTCATTCACAACTGTGATAATGAATTCAAAGTCATCGATAGTGGGCACAGTCTGCATCTTAGTCATGGTGGCTCTGGATTTCTTTCGGGAAGTGGGTTTCGTAGGATAACCCTTCCTTTTCTTCAAGGGGTCAGTATCATCAGTGGGATACCTGGGTGGTGTTATTTCGCCTTGCTTCTGCTGGTCTTCTTTGTCATTTTTATCTTTTACTTCATCATCACCCCCTCGACCAGGTGATCCTGAAACAGTCTCTTCCGAAGTGCTACTCAAGTCTTGGACTTCTTCTGTCTTCTTCCTTCTGCTGGTTCCAGGTGTGTCATGTTCTTTGTGAGTGGCCTCTGAGCTATCAAGTTCAGGATCAAACATCTCTATAGGGTCAGCAGGGAGAAGGAGGTCTACTGAACAATCCTTAGTTATCTCCTCGAGGTCCTCCTCTGTGAGCTTGTAGTATGACTGAAGCTCCTCTTTGTGCTCGTCTGCTCATGCAGTGATATAGATGAAGTGTCGATCTGCGTAAAACTTCATAAGGGGCCTGGATCGTTGTAGGGTGTTTGGCATCATGCGAGGTTCATCTTTGATAGCCCTCTTCATTTGGAGATAATACGTATGAAATACCGCGTTCGACTACCATTGTTTTCCCATATCGCTTGAGTACCAGAGCATGGTGAACTTCACAACAAGTGGCTCAAACGACTCAATGTCTAGGAAGGTCGCACCTTCTAGCATCTCCCAAGCAGTAAACACGATGAGGATCAAGAGCCAGCTAAAGTGGAACTCGTAGCCCTGATCTTGTGCTTCGCAACGTTCCAACTAGTTAACTAGGTACTTCACCTAGTTCATCTGTAGGCCTTCCACGCATTTCCCGGTGAGGTCAACGAAAAATCCTGTGACCTGCTTGGGTCTATTCTTGCTCACAAGATTTCCTACAATTAATTGACATGCTAGGCACATTGCGCCATTCTGGATGGAAGCTACCTTGTATCCTCACGTCCCCTTCTCAACATTGCCATAGGTATCCTTGATCTTTTGTGCTAATGCATGATCTGTGGCCTTCCCTGGGTAGAAGTCCCATGGGTCGGGTCCTTGCATACTCAATTTGGTGATCCTGTGGATCATGGTTGGATCAACTGTGATACAGTGGTCTATCCATAAGTAGCCGCCATGGTAACATGAGAGAAGGAGATTAACATAGGCGTTAACCTCCTGGTGCCTTCCACAGTGTGGGATTTTCATTACATTCAATAGGGTGGATTGCATGAGGTTAATCATCCATGACTGGGGGATTAATTTCAGGTTCTTTCCCTTCATCCTGGTCAAGTATTTATAAGAGGAAAGCATACTATGGTTCTTGCGGTCTCCTAGGTTGAAGTCCCTAAACCTCAACATCATGATCTTATCCTGTTGCGTTCTAACTGCACGTATCCCCTTCAGGAGGTATGCATTAACCATGGTGTAATCGAAGTCCCTCGGGACACTGTCACAACTCACTGCACCGACCAAAGGTGGGATGTAGTTGGGTAATATGGTCGGGATTAGCTTTGCATTCACTAGGTCATCTATGTGCTTGGTTCTCTTCTCCACTGTCGGTCAGGATGGTCCAGATCCGTGAGCAATTGATGGAGAGGCTTGCACTCCTCTCGTCGATGATGCTTGTACACCCACAGACATTAGCCTTTCAGACATTACTTTTTCAGTCATGAGGTCGATGAGTACCCCCTTCACAGAGTCTTTGACTGCGCTAAGTTCTTCGGACATACACACTCGTGGTTGAATATCTCGGGTGTTATCACCTAAGCATGTAGAGGGTGATTTCCCTAAGGAGCGACCCCTATGGGCAAAAAGAGGGAAAGAAACGGGTCAAAACCAACTTTTCCTAAGTTGTAAATCGGACGCATATGATTTAAAATATGCATGGATTTGGGTGGCCGTGATCCGCATGCCCAAATCTATGAACGAGGTCCGATTCTGGACCCCCTCCATTGTTCTTCCTTTAATGGGGGGGGGGTCCAATATGGTGTCACATAGGTCTGAACGATTGGGATTAAAGCACCCAGATCTGTGGCTGAGGTCCAATTTCGAACCCCTCTTGCCATTCTACCTTTAATTAGGGGGGGGTCCAATATGAGCGGCTCTGTGTGGGTCCCTCTCAATCGCTCACTGCCTTCGCCTCCTTGTGACAAGTGTCCCCACTCTACCTCCCCTGTCCCCCTGTCAGATCTCCCACTTCCCTTCTACCCTTCACCACTGCACACCTGTCCTCCACTATCCTAGGTGTCATGCCCCCATTCCCTTCATCCTTCTTATTTCCCGACACCCGTGCCCTCGTGCTCCATGTCACTTCCACCTGTTTCCTATCCATATTCCCGTGGCACTTCTCATCCGGTGTCATAGCCCCACTTCTTTTCCACCTGGTGCTTCCACCTCATCACCCCTCATCTCATATTCGCATTGTCGGTGCCACCACTCTCCTCGTCAGATCCTCGCCCACGTTTGTAGGCCAGACCCCTTGTAGCAGTCCAACGAAGAAACAATGGCCAAGGAAAGGCCACTATGTTGTCCAAGATAGAGTTGACCAGGGCCTTCCCCGATCCCAAGGAAGCATTTATTGAAATAGATGGTGGTGGTTAGACATTGTCTCCACCATAAATGGAAAGTCCATAAAAGGACTGGAAGCTTGTCAATTCATTTGCAGGGTCGCCAAGAACACGATTACATCTGACTGGGGTGCACGACTGTCTAGGATGCAGTTTGAGGAAGACTACATGCGCAGTCTGCCAATAAACATGTAGACGTAATGCCTTCAATGCAGTGACTCGAAATTGCCACTGTCATTTTTCCTTGAGTATATGTAGGAGTTTTTGACATTTTTGTCAGGATCGATGGTAGAGCTAAGCTCCCTATTGTAAAGTTTTAATGAAGCACTTGTTTCCCTAGTTATGCGTATGTATGTGAGACTTCTTGTTTAAGGATAGTCAACTTCTTTCATTTCTCTGTAACTCATGTGTTAGAACACCTGGGCATGGATGATCCAATCAGGAGTAGCTTTTTTGTTGTGATGGAGGTTTGATCACAGTGGCATAACAACTATTTTTAACAAGATTTTCATGTTATCTCTCTTCTTTCTATACTAGGTAGCTCGGGCATGGAGGATCCAATCGAGCTTTTATTATAGTGTTGGGATGAAGGTTTGATCACCTCACTGTTATAGTTGTGACTTTCTCGAGTCATATCCTGGTGTCTAAAGCCGTGGGTCAAGCTCAGATTGTACTTGGATCTTTTCTTATTACTTGTTGAATTACTTACCCTTTACCACACTTACTGACTGAAGTTAGATTGATACCTAACCTGCCTATGCTTTTCTTGGTCCAGGATTATGAGTTAAAACGATATGGTTCTAAATTTACTTCCATGCGGTCACCTTTTATAAAACTAAATCATGACATAAAATACTGATGGGTATTAGGCTTATTCCTGTTGCAATCCAGGAGTGACTTCTGGTGCTAAAATCGGGTTTGAAGAGAAACTACTCAATGCAATGGGATGGATGGTGATAGCTCGATGATCACTGTCCGGAATCAACTAATCTGCAGGCTCATAAAATCACGGTTGGAAAAAGTGTTCTCGGTGCAAGGCTCAATGGAATAAGTAGACAACTAGGTAACAGATCTCTCCAACGGGTGGGAAGCCTTCATTAATGCAGTTCTGTCCATTATGGTGCGGTCCCAACGGTCTGATGGCGAGCTTTCTGACCATAAATGTCGTTCTAACCATTCAGGGTGTTGGTCTAACAGTTATATTGTTTCCAATGGCTATATTGCTTCGCCATGACGAAGTGCCATGCTGTGCTGTACTGATATCCCGACGAAGTTCAGATTATGGAATCCTCCCTTCTACAAAGTTCCCTCCAGAACCTTCTGTAATTTTTCGATCTTTGCTCTCTTCTTACTGGGTTTTCTAGCCTTTTTTCCAGTGATCTTCGTCGCATTATTCCTCTTTCCATTATGATTCTTGTCTTCTTTTGGCATAGTAACTTCGTGTTGTTGATATTATTTCGTAGGGTTCATGTGTAATACTTCTTCTCTAGCTGAGGTAGGTGCTTTAGTCTTCTATGAATCTTCTTGTGTTCTTTCAACTTCGACATCCAAGTTTCTAGTTCTAAATAGCTTCGATATGTTCTCCTGTTCTTTAATCAAGTGTGCTATCTTCTTAGTCATGAAATCTCTTAGGCCTTGCTTTTTCTATTTGAGGTCTTCTTCTTCCTTTCTTCGGGTCTGATCCTTCTCGATCCAAGCTTTTCCTAGTAACATAGCAAACATGGCGTTGTTCTCAATAAATTTAACAACCTCAAAATCTTCCTCTGTTGAAGTTCCATGAGCACTCATAGATGTCTGGGTGAGTCTTCCACATAGGGTTATCCGTTTTCCTTTAAATAATCCTTTTCCTCCCAATGAAGGAATCATAACAGTCTTTCCTAAAGTTTCGCAAGTTCTTTCTGTCATGATATTCACCTGTGTTTCTTCATCCAGAACACAGTCAATGTGGAAGTCTCCTATTCTTGTTTCTATGTATTCTTTTTCTTTGAAGATCTTTGATAAGATGATATTTCAGTGATCATCTAGGGTTTCTTTCATTTGTAGCAATGGATCCTCTAATTTTTTCTGGGGTTCAGCCATCGTCTCAGTGTCTTGATCTTCCTTAGGGTCTTCTTGTTTCATATTCATTCTGTCAAGCTTATCAATCATTCTATGGAAATCCAAAACTTCATTATCCATATCTTTACAATAAAGACAACTAGGTCTTCTACGAGGGCATTCCTTAGCCATATGTCCCGATCTTCTGCAACTGTAACAAATGGTTAATCATCGTTTTCTTTTAAATGATTCCCAAAATTTCTTGTACTGCGCATTAGGATCATGGTAGCTAACCTGCAAAAAAATATTTCTAGGATCCTGCATCCATTTGTTATTCCAATCATTCTTTCTATGCATAGGTATAACATATCTTTCACTATTCTTATGAGATCTACTTATATCAAATCTTTTTTCTTCTAGCTGTGCCCTACTTTTCAAGCTAGGACAAAATTTATCAAGCATACCTAAATCCATACTTTTAGAAAGAAAAATTTCCACTTATCTTACTTCTAACAAAGCACAAAGCTTACAGATCTTACCTCTTTAATAAAAAATTCTCACTTTTACCTTTATCAGAGCACAAATATTTCAGATCTTACCTCTTTTCTTTTGATATGACCCTTCTTCTTGGCACAAAGCTTGACAGGTCAAGTAGTACTGTGTACAAGAGAAACAGATCTATGCACAAAGATTTTCTCTTTTTTAGTTCTCAACAATCACAGTTTCAGGTCCCGGCAACAGAACCTTTTGTTGGCACAGGGGCAGACCCAGGGTTCAAGGCTACAACAACGCACCAACAAAACCCTAACTACCGATCCTTTTGGAAACACCTGCGAAGAATATGAAGTCTCACCCAAGGTAGAGGCAGGGGTGGTTGCAGAACTCAGATGTCTGCAACCTTAGCTGGGACACAAATCTATGATTGTAACACCTTAACAGAGAAATTAGAAATTATAGTTCATCAATATCTAGTCTTAGTTTATAGCGTATTTAAACCCTATTAATAAATCAGTGCAACATTCCCATAGATTCAATAAAGTCAAGCACTAAGCATACTAACATAGATCAGATCTAGCATTCATGCACATTATTTATCACTAAGATACCATATTAGACTCATCTATCATATAAAAATGAACTAAGCATTTAATCACATAGATAAGAGAACAACCATAAAGCACAAAGCATTCACAACATAGGATATACGTGGTTCACCCCCACCCTGGGGCTATGCCCACCAACTCTTGTCTTCTTTATTAGCTTCTGTCAATCTTCTACATGCACAAAGCCACAAAACCCTACTCTGCATAGGATAGGAGATCTGCGCGCACTTCGCCAGATCCTCCTTCCCCGAGTAGATCTAGGCACAGAGCCTTACACAACCTTTTATAGTCACTTTCACTTAGCCTTGAAAGTCTCACACAACATGCACAAAGCACTTACAACCATTACCTGTATCTAGCCAAAAGGCACTTAGCCATTCCTACTCACTAAATCACCTAACATCTATTTATATAATACAAAAAGGGGCCTAAGCATGGGTAAACCCATGGGCTGATATCCCCATATCTGTTACATAAGCCCAAAACCCAAAAATCCCTAAAAAGGGGCCGAGATATTGCAATCTCCACTTCGACTTGCGCTCCGCCTTTGAAAGCCTGTCAAAGTCTCAAAAGTAGGTCAAACATGACCAATAATCCTCAAAACTTGGTCGAGGGCCAACATATCAAGTAGTCTTTTGTCATTTTTTCAAAATTGTATTGGTAAAAATGAAAAATGAAACCTATGGAGTATCCTTTAATCTCTTTTCACACTCCTTAAAAAATGAAAATATTGCCGAGCGACCTTGTTCTTTTCATGCTCATAAAAGTATTTGAAGAAAACATCTGATGAGAGGTAGGTTATCACTTTTTCGGTCTCATCAGATTAATTTATGAAGAAGAACTTTATGGATTTCTCTTTAAGTTTTTTTCAGATTCTCTAAAATTGAAAAACCCCTAAGTTTTCTCTCTTTGGACTCGTTAAACAAACATAGAAAGACTCATACGGGATCGAACCACTCCTTCTTAGGGTTCGTTAAATATAATATGAGGGACTCATCTGAAGTATGATATTACATCTACAAGCATATGTTATCCTCCTCAATCTTGCATAAAAATAAAGAGGTATTCGCCATAAATGGTGGGGGAAAATTTAGGAAGAAATGTGTCTTTGTATTTGAATTAGTGGCAGTAATAGTCTCTCTTGAACATGACACCCCTTCATCATTATATCCGGGTTGGTAAATCCATTTGTCTCTTGTTTCACCATCCACAAATTCATATGTTGGGTTCTCCTTGAGTCAATGCTACCAAGACCATTGTTGTGTCGTTCATATGTTCAAGAGAAGTCCAAGCTAAACGAGCCTTCTATCGAGTCGACCATCTGCAGTTATAAATTTTCTACCATGCCGGCCTTCCCCGTGTCAGTCCCAAATCACTTTGTACTCTGATATACTTCAAATATGTTACATATTTCATGTCATTTATGGGGGATACATCAAGGCCCTTCTATGACGCGTCTTTTCCCATCGAATTCAACTCATTATCCAGGAACAAGACTTAGAAATCATTTAATACCTTAGAGCCTGCATGCCTCAATGGCAGGTCTCTTTGATTTCAATAGTGGGTTCACATCATTAACCCTTGATTGGAAGATTCCATCGAGTGTTCAACTTCAACTCATTTATTCACATTCGTTTAATTGTATTAGGGTACCTTGGGAGTCATTGACATCAATGGTGATTTCCCTCACACTTGTTAACAATTTTCATTAATGACTGGTAATCAAGTGGTTTCTACCATGTTCGACTTCAACACCTGTAATCACATGGTTAGATGCGTACTTAGAAATGATGGAAATGAAGACCCTGGATCTTGTCACTTTGGTCCAGGTTGCGATAGAGTATTCATGATTTGTATTGACACATAGATTCACTTTGTATGTCTCGTGGCTATGTTTGAATTTGAGTTCTTTTAGAGCATAGATACATAGTGTATTCCTGGTGGCTATGATGAATCATGTTGACATGGATCCACAATGTATGTTTAGTGGCCATGAATCACTTCACACTTATGATTAGAGTCACTTGTAGTCTGAGCATGGGAATTCCTACCTCAGAAATGGTATGTTATTATGTAGATGCTTGATTGTTTGCAGGTTCCTGATGGATGCGCTCCTTGTTTTCGACACACACATTCTACAAAGTATTTCAGTTGTCACAAGTTCCAACTTCATACTTTGGGGGGAATTCTGTTACACATTATTTTGGTCACCTCAGTGATCACCTGACAACATGTGTCCATGTTCCCTAAAAATATTCAAAGAGACTTTCTCCATGGGAAAAATGATTTTCTTTCCTCTGCCAAAAACCATATGAAGGAAGGTTGTCGCACCCTGCTAAATACATGGGGTGTGATGATACATTATCATCACATCCTGCACTATACCTAGACTGCGACGTCGTCGCATGCTTCTAAGTGTGTAGGGTGCGACAATTCTTAAAGCTTGGGAAAAGTCAAATTTCATGAATGCTCTAGAAGGGGATCTTCTAGAAGATGAGGTGGCCTCTGATCGGTTTGGATCTTACTCGCTTCTCTAATTTGGTGGGACGATCCTAATCTTCTCATCCATCTCTCTTTCACACTATATAAAGAGGGATCTCTCATGGAAAAGGCTAATGTTTAATAGGCTAATAATTGTATGGAGAGTTCTACTTTAGATTATGCTTGAGAGATTTGCTTTAGTTCCTCAAGTCAGATTGTGGATCTTCTTCATTCAAGTTATTGGAGCAAAGGTGTGTGTGTTGAAGAAAAAATACATCAAAAGGGGAACTTGCAACATCAAGGCATGGGTTGTATTCTCCACTTTCTATTCACTTAATACAATAATGCATTTCTTCCCTATATAAGCATCTTATCTTCTATTGTATAATTCCTTGATCATATACATAGACTTCATTAGAATGTATGTATCTTTGTTTTACTTCATTGTTGGTTTGTGATTCTTAGACAGGCTTACTCTATTCTACAAACTCAAGGAAGGAGCTACAAAGACAACTCTAGCAAGGACAAGCGTCGTTTAAAAGGCACGTCACTTGTAACTCATTAAACTAGTTTACACGATGATGAAGTTTAAGGCGAAGTGTGCATTCTGTTATGTTTTTTTCTAGTTTCCAGTAGGATCCAAAGAGATCTATTTATGTCCTCACTTACCGATTAATACGATAACACTTTCTTATACACCTTTCTCTAATGAAGTGGTATCTAATCTCAATGTATTTTGAATTATCCTGAAACACTGGGTTCTTTGAGAGTTTGATACAAATTTGATTGTCATGGTGAATCACAGTAGGTTCCAAATTTTGACCAAATAACCCTGCCAGAAGCTTGTGAATCCAAATAGACTCACAAATTTCCAAAATGGTTTCCATGTTATCTTCCTATGTTGAACTGAGTGCCACAAAATTCTAGTTCCTAATGAACTAGGAAACTAATATTGATATGAAACTGAAGCAAGCACCAAAAGTACTCTTCTTTTTAACTGCACTTCCTATCCAATATGAGTCTGAATATCCATGTAGCCTAACTCCATCAACCTCTACATATCTCAAACCAAATCCACATGTACCTCGAAGGTACCTGAGCACATGTTTTATGACACCCAATGCAACTTTCTCAGCTCAACCATGAACTGACTCAGAGTGTCAAAAACAAAACAAATATCTGGCCAGGTGTTGACCAAGTACATCAACGAAAAAATCAACTGCCTATACATCGTGGGATCCACCAAGTATGAATCTGAATCTCCCAACATTCCCAGATTAGTGGTCATAGGTGTAGTCAAGGAATTATAGTCCATCATCCTAAACCTCTTCAATATCTCAACTGCATACTTCCCTTGTCCAAGGAAGATATCACCTAGTTGTTGCCACACCTCTAATCCTAGGAAATAATGCATCGACACAATGTCTTTCATCTCAAATTATGAATCCAAATCCTTCTTTCATTTTTGAGTGGGTTCCTCATCCCGTGTGAGGAATATATCATCAACATATAATACAAATATTAGAGGACTCTTACCAACCTATAATAGATATAGGTTGGGGCTCGATTCACTCTTAGTGAAGTCCAAGGGCTTGATTCACTCTCAGTGAAGTCCAAGGGCCTGATTCACTCTTAGTGAAGTCCAAGTTTTGTAAATACCCATCAATCCTTGAGTACCATGCTTGAGGTCCCTTCTTGAGTCCTTACAATGATTTATTCAACCTACATACATGAGACTCTGTCTCATGTAACTCAAATCCCTAAGGTTTCTCTATGTAAACCGCCTCCTCAATTACACCATTGAAGAAAGTTGTCTTCACATCCATATGATGAATCTTCCATTTCATTACTAAAGTGATAGAAATAACCATCCTGATAGAAGTATACATGGCTACTAGAGAAAACATTTCCTCATAGTCTACTCCCTCTTTATGGGAGAACCCTCTAGCTACTAACATCACCTTATACTTCTTGATACTACCATATGAAACATGATTGATCTTATAGATCCATTTGTAAGTTACTAATGACTTCCCTTTCGGTCTCATAACTATATCCCATATATCATTATTCATGATGGATTGGTACTCCTCCATCATGGCATCCTTACAAACTTGTTGGCCTGCTGCTTCCTCAAATAAGGAAGGCTCAAAATCAATGATCTAATGTATGTCCCATGGAAGCCTTCAAGGTCTCATGAAACCATATAGGTCTCATGTCTTGGTTTCTAGGAGGATCTACTAGGTCCAAGACTCCTTTGACTCCTCCTCATGATCTAAGGGACACTCCTTTATACATAATGGTATTGTACTCTCCTCAACCTTTGGAACCTCCTATTGCTCATCACATGCTATGATCTCAAGGAACCTCCTGAAAGCTATATCCTCCTTAAACCTGACATCCCGACTGACCTCAACATATCGTCGTCCTGGAATGTAGATTCGGTAGGCCTTAAAAGTCTCGTTGTATCCCATAAAAGTTCCCTCCCTCCCAAATGGTTCTAACTTTGTCCTACTATCCTTGGGAACATGGATGTATAATAGACAAATAGAGATCCCCAAATTCCCTATATTTGGTTCCAATACTATGAATACCTCCTCAGGATTCTTATCCTCGAAGATACTACGAGGACTCTTATTCTGAACATAAACTGTAGTTTTGCATGCTTTTGTCCATAGCATCTTGGGTAGATCCTGCTCATGCAACATTGCCTTGTCAACCTCAAGTATCATCAAATTCTTTCTTTCAGTGAACCCATTTTGCTAAGGGTTGAAAGGTACTATCGACTCCCTCTTAATTCCTTCTTTCTTTCAAAATTTCTTGAAATCGTTGGAGGTATACTCACCCCCATTTTCTGACCTCAAGACCTTGATATTTATGATTCTCCACTAGAGCTTTGAAATCCCCAAATCGTCCGAAGACTTCATCCTTGGTATTCATGAAGAAGATCCATGTTATCCTGGAATAATCATCAATTAAGGTCACATAATATTGGAAACCACTTGCAGATGGAACTCGAATCGGTCCACACACATTTGAATGTTCCAGGTCTAGGATTTTCTTGGACCTACTATCATTGCTTGGAAAAGAATCCTTGACATTCTTTCCAGGTGTAAAACCTTCACATACCCCTTGATGCTCAGTTCCGAACTCTGGGAGTCTTGTGAATATTTTTCTTAACATTGGTAAATCTTGGTGATGGAAATGTCCCAATTTCCTATGCCAAATATTGCATGGCTTATCATTGTCATGTATGAGGGCCTAAGCCATAAGACCTGTCAACTTGCAGAGACTTCCATCACGAGTCCCAATGACTTATGTTGAGTCAATACTTGATCCTTTTGGCCAAGTAAGAACCTTCCCATCAATGAATGCCATTGAATACCCTCTTTCCTCCATGGAAGAGATAGAGAGTAGGTTCTTCTTTAGTCCAGGTACATACAACACTTCAGTCATATTGAGAGGATTTTTAGAATTCAGCTGAAATGAAGCTGTTCCAACTCCCTTGAATGCATACTTGGCATTATCTCCAAGTTCCACCTACAATCGTGAGTTCTTCTCTGATAAACTGGTGAATGGTTTTTGTGGCCCTATCATATCATGAGAAGCTCCACTATCCACTAGGCAAGTTTCCATGGTGCCCTACCCGGAACAAGAACAAGAACAAGAACAACACTCTTCTAGTGTTATGACCATAAATGTGTGTTGAGACGATCCCTTCTCTTCAAATCCCAAGCTCTTAAAACATGTCAATTTTCACATGCAACTCTATGTGAATAATTTCAAAAATGAAAAATTCTTCCTAGTGATCTAATTATCACTGAAAAACTTTACACTAAAATTATTGAATGAAAACATATGCAACAAAAAAAACAAGATCATAGATGAATCATCAATACACACGAGACACAATAATTCTATTATGTAACTTTATCCAATCCTTCAAATCTGTGGACAAAACTATTCCTCGCAATGTCACCAAGATTGAGGACAAAACCAATCCTTTCAGCTAATACAATGCCACCAAATATGAGGACAAACTTGTCCTTCAATAACCATAAAAATCAAAATACCAAACCTCAACAATAATCTGGAAATATCTTCTTCCCAAACATCTACTGTAGACCACCTATACGGACTGTTGACATCACCTATTAGCTTGTACATATATGTACCTTCCTAGAAAAATAGATACACGATTCACCTTACTGGAAACCCGCAAAAATACGTTGTTTACTCCACTGCAAATTGAATATACCCTATACATTATTTTTCCTTCTGCAACCTACATATATACATGCTTCATCCTCCTGCAAACTATGTATAACCTCAGAAACTTAGTTTTCTTCGCATGTGCATCCTTCCTCACTTTTGCATTTTGATCCAGAAACCCTAGGCTAGATCGCCTAGGTGCAGAAGTCTCCCTGCCACAATTTCCATACTCATAAAAAATGTGTATTCACTTATGCTATGTTGGCACAGGGAAAGACCTAGGGTCCACTCCAAGAGCGCACCAACAAGCCATAACTACTGGCCCTTTCAACAACACCTATGAAGCATATGCAGTCTCACCCAAAGCAACGATGAGGGAGTTGCAGGAAAGAGATGTCTACAAGCAGGGGAATATCAAGGGGATATTGTATAACAACAATCATGGTATTCATATATCATTTACCAGTGAAATCTACTCTGCGCAGCTATAGATCTTGATCTAACACAGTAGTGAAAATAATAGTATAATAATGGCAGATATCAAAGCATTAATCACTCACATAACACAATATGTACGTGGTTCACCCTCTCCCTAGGGCTACGTCCAAAAAACTGTGCTTATGATATATTAAGATAAATCTTATAGTTCTGATCTACACTCTTAGCTAGTAGATTCTCTCTCTCCTCCTGTCTTTCTCTCCCCCCTCATGCACACCCAGCTGCAGGATCTGATCTTCACACCCATCTAAAGATCTTACAATACCAGAAAGCTTCAACACTTCTCTCTCACAATACAATGACCTCTCACCACAACAATAGATCTAAATCAATAACAATATCATACCCCCTCGACCTAGGTCCTCTTGACCTTTATTTATACATTACAATACCTCACCAACAACCTTAGGCCGAAACCTAGGTGTCAAAATCCTAATTACCAAAACCCTAGGTGTCTAAGACCCTAGGTCAACTTGATCCACTTTTTTCGGACTTCGCCAGCTTGTCTTTCCTTCCTTCTCGTACGGTGCTCCAAAGCATCCAATGGTGGTTTTTTCCACTTCCCGAGTCATCCTCAGTCCATCTTCCTTGATGATCTGTCATCCTTGATCTCCTCATCCAACAACTTGCTTTTCCGCACTTCGCTCCATATTTTCTGCTCTTTTGCTCACTTTGACCCAGTGACAGTCACTGTGTCTCCCATGAAGTTCACTTTTTACCTTTTCTTCCTTTTTCTCCATTTCCTTTTATAACCAAGGGCCAGCAGGCCCCCAACACTCACCTGTGACTCGTCCCAAGGCACTTCAAATATGCTCCTTTTATTTTACTTCGACTTTGGACTGCGCAGTGAAGCCTTTTCTTTCTTCTTTATGCCTCCTTCCTGTCCTTATGCAGACTGTATTTTCTGTGTTTGGTACCCATTTTCAACTGCACTTGGTACCTAAACCCTTTTCCTCATGATTTTACCTGGAGCTGTGAGGCAGCTGGTTGTCATAGTACAACTTCAGCCGACTCCCATTCACCAATCCTTCTTTCCATTCTCCATCCAATGTTTTTAGCTGCACAACTCCTCCTTCTGTGATGTAGGTGATCTCATATGGTCTAAGCCAATGTGTTCTAAAATTCCCAAGGTGTTTGATAAACTTACTGTCATATAACAGTACTAAATCACCTTGCCTGAATATCTTTTTCTTGATGTGCCTGTCGTGGTAGGCCTTTTCTCGTTCCTTCTGAACTTGCTGATGGAAGCCTTTAATGAATCTGTCTTCTTCTAGTTTGACTAACTGTGATAGCCTCTCATGAACAACGCCATTATCATCCATGTCTGTAAATAAAAAAATTCTTAAGCTCGGTACCAAGTACTCCATCGGGACAACAACTTCAAGACCATAAACCAACTTGAAAGGGGTCTGCGTTGTTAATTTCTTGCAAGTGGTTCTATAAGCCCATAGTACTACTGGTACTCTTAAATCCCAGTCATCCCTATTCATGTTGCAAATCTTTGTCAATTCGGTCTCCAAGATCTTGTTGAATGCTTCAACCGTTCTGTTTGCTTGTGGATGGCAAGGTGTACTCTTCTGATGGTGGACTGCAAATTCTTCAGTCAGGATTGGAAATGTCTTATTGAGGAAGTGTGTACCTTGATCACTCATAAGGACCTTAGGGCATCCAAACCTGGTTATTATGTCATCAAATATAAAATGCACAACTGTAGTTGCACTATATTCCTTGAATGCTCTTGCTTCGGCCCATGTAGTCAGGTATTTTGTCGCAGTGATAATATACCTTGCTCCTGTGCGCTTTCCTGGTGGGTTTATAGGTCCCACGAAGTCAATGGCCCATTTTTCAAATGCCTGCAGGGTCATCTGCGGTGCTAATGGAATCTCATCTCTTTGGTATGGTTTTCCAAATCCCTGGCATACATCGCATGCTCTGGTATATTCTTTATCATCTCTGTGTAACATAGGCCACCAAAGGCCAACTCGCAAGAACTTCTGCGTAGTTGATTTCCCTGCGTAATGCCCTCCTGCGATGCTTTCATGAGCTTCTACGAGGATCATCGGGCACTCTGTTTCCATAACACATCTTCTTAGTATCTCATCAGGTCCTATTTTAGATAGCTGACTAGCTATCAGTGAAAAATCTGCAGCGCGCACCACTAACTATTTTTTTTGGGAGATTGTATACTCATTCGAAGCCATTCCTGTTGACAAGAACTAGACTATGTATGCAAAGTGGTCATCAATATTTCTAATGGAAAGCAGTTAGGCATCCGATAATGTATCCTCCAGACTGGTAGGTTCTTCGCCATGTTCCAACCTCGACAGGTGGTCTGGGCCCTTGTTCATTTTTCCTAGGTTAACTATGATCTCAAAATCATACTCTTGAAATAGAAGAATCCATCTGCATATTTGTCCCCCCAGCACTAGCTTGTTGACTAGGTACTTCAACGCGGAGTGATCAATAAACATTTTAAAGTGTCCTCCTAACAAGTAGTGGTAGAATTTTTGCAATGCATACACCATGGCTAGTCCCTCTCTCTCTGTAGTGGTGTAATTAACTTCAGCTATGGACAACTTCCTGCTGGAAAATGATAATGGATGATCAATGTCCCCTTCTCCAGGTTGTTCCAGTACTGCTCCTAATGTAATGGAAGATGCATCAACATGCACATAAAATTCCTTGCTCTAGTCTGGAAAGACTAGAATAGGCGCAGTTACCATCTTTTGTTTCAGTGTGTTGAAGCTCTACTGGCATTCTTCTGTCCAACCGAACTGACAGTCTTTCTTTAATAAATTCTCCATTGGCGCAGTAATCTGAGCATATCTTTTGATAAATTTCCTTTAATAGCCAGTATGTCCTAACATAGTGCGCAGTTGTTTGACTGAAGTAGGTGGTGGCAAATCAACTATAATTTCAATCTTGGATGGTTCCACCAACAATCCTTGCTTACATACAATATGACCTAATAATACTCCAAATGGTGAGAAGAAGATGAATTTATTCAAATTCAAAGCGATGTGACACTGCATGCATTTATCCAACATTAGCCTTAGACATTCAATATGATTTTTCAACAAACTAAAAACAGTCCAGTCATCAAAGTATGCTTCTAAAAACTTATGCAAAAATTCTTAGAACGCTTCAACCACCACCCTGGAAAAGATGGCTGGGGAATTATTCAATCCAAATGGCATTATTGTATATTGGTAGGATCCCTACTCTGTGGAAAAAGTAGTCTTATGGCGGTCCTTCTGGGCGATGTGGATCTGATGGTATTCTGGAAACCCATCTGTAAAAGAATATACTTCTTGGCCTCCCATGTTATCCAACACTTCGTATGTGAATGGTGTAGGGAAAAGATCATGTAGAAAAGCATCATTCATCTTCCTGAGATCTATTCAAATCCTAATCTCACCTATCTTCTTATCTTTCACTATCATGGGGCTAATCCACTCTGACTCCTCAACAGGTTCAATAATCCCTGCTTCCAACATTCTGTCGAGCTCAATCTTCACTTTTTCCTTATATTTTGGGTTCAATCTATAGGGTCTTTGCTTGAATGGATTTGCATCTGGTTTCAAAGGTATTCTCATCTCTCCCATAGGTCCTTTGATACCCTTCATATCAGTGAACTTGTTCGGGAACAAGTCCTGATACTCGTGCAATATTTCTGTGATTTTGTCAATAGTAGCAACGTCCTAGTAATCTATGACATTGGCAAGATTTGGTGTCTCCTCTGTCCCAATATGGAATTTCTTTATCTTTATCGACTATCCAATGAATGGCAGTTCAAATCCTAGTCCTTCCACATCTCTCTGGCCTTCTGTTTCTGCGATATTCACCTTCCTTGGATCATCGTCTTCATCGGCATTAATGTTGTAGTAGATCTGCAGTTTCTGGAGGGGCACAATCCATTCATCCTCTTATTTCTAAAGGGAGGCTAGATGCCTCCTTAAATACTTTTTGTCTCACCATCTGTAGTGCTTGATCTACTGAAGGAAATTCACTTTCAAACAAAAAGGTGGTTATAAAATTCTGGATCATACCTTCCCATTCTGAAGTGACAAGGCACAACTCTGCTTGAAGGTACCAGTTAATCGGGGTGGTATCTAGTGTATTGACGAATCTGTGTACCCATTGTTCTCTAGGAACGTCACTCCAGGCCTCTTCGCAGTTGCGTACATGGTCCTTTGGGAAACTTCGACCTGTGTATCTTACTTCGTAGCTTCCTACTTGTGTTGAAAACTGCACTGTCATCAAAGTTTGACATTGTGTCTAGTCTGTGATGTTTCCCTTGTGTGTTCCCCACCATCTTGCTGGTGTGGCTTTCATGGCCTCATCCATTGCCAACAACCTTTGTTGTGTTGGTACACATGTCTCAAATTATGATAATAAGTTCTCTAAAGGGTTCATCCCACCAAATGTGGGTAGATTACTCACTGTTGTGCCAATACAGTGAACTTCTCTGGTTAGCCTAGCACATCTTCTTGTAGATACTTCATACATATGGTTCTGCCAGTTCTCCAATGCTTCTTCTGATTCATATGAACATGTGTTGTCACTTTGCCAACTCAAATTCTCGTCAGCTATAGGGTTGATATAATACTACTGTCTGACTGTTAATTTGTAGATGTTTTCCAGTTCAAGTGCGTGGTCTTCTTCTCTGATAGGCTCTGTATATCGTGGACCCTCATTTGGATCCAAACGTGCAATGACCCTAAGGCAAACTTTCTCAAATGTCATGTGTCTTTTCTTTAGATCAACAACAGTAGAATTTTCGAAGGTCCAATCAATTCCTAACAATGCAGGGTAAGGGAATCTATCATCAACAATTTCAATTACCTCAAAATATGCAAAGGTTATTACTCCATCGATGTCCACTGGGACATGCTCTAATCGTCCAAATGGGATGAAAGCTTGCTGATTAGCCATGCGAAGCCTGATAGGGGAATATATCAGCTTGGTTTTTTTCCATCAGTGCCCAAGTTTGCTTCGTCATGACATTGACCTTCGACTCTAAGTCGAGGACCACATAGTCTATCTCATACTCTCCTATCTGAGCATTCAAGTGTAATTCTTTATTTGTCCTTCTCCTTTTTCCAATTTGGTGAACTACCCTATTCAGTAAGGGGTCTATCTTTCCTATCTCATATTGCTTGATTAAATCTTGTAATTATTGTACAATGCCTTTATCTTGAATCAACTTAACACAAGTTCACAAAAATTCCATGAGTTTGCTTACCTCTTTCCCTTTTGTTGGTGATGCAGATGGATCAAACGCCTGAGGCATGCCATATTCTTTGATTTTTGGTTGTATCTTTGATGAATATCCTTGAACTCTTTTGAACTCTTTTCTTTCCTCCTCGAATATCTGTCTTTCGTTCTTAGCATCGAACAATGGGGTCTTTTCTGTAACTTTCCTGACTCCGTGGTTGTTTTAAATATTTCCTTGGGCTGCTCTGTCTTCTCCTGTAGCAGCACCTCCTCGAGTGATAACATTGAATCTAGGGTCTGCTTCATGAGGTTCAACATATATCAGTTTTACTTGTGGGTTCTGCCGAGGTCCTCGTATTTCCTGAAGTTTAGCCAGCAGCACAGGGCATTCCTCTATGACATGCTCGAAGGAGTTATAGTAACTACAGGTTGTACAAGGATTATGACAATCCCTTGCTAAATGTCTTGGCTGCGCACAGTTGTAACAAATTATTTGTCCTCAGCCTCGACCCATACCTCCTCCTCGTCCTTGTCCTCTGTATCCACCGCGAGAATTGAAGTTTCCTCTCCCCGGAGAGTTGTACTGCGGAGTGTTTCCTTCTTGTTGTACTTTGCATTAAATCTTGTATATGTCTCTCTAACTTTCATGCATGAGATCATAAGCTCTACAATATCGATCATCATGCCCCACTGATTTACAGAATGTACAATACAAGTTTGTGGGTGTCTGAACATACTTCTACATGTAGTAGCACCCACCTGGGCGATGCCTATTTCTGCATACATCACACCAGGGTAGGTTAACTTGCTTCAAGGGGCTCGGCACCCCTGAGGTCAAGTACTCATGAAATAAGGGACAATGCTACTTATCATGGCGTTCATATTTGCATCTTACACACCAGATATCTCCCTTTTGTCTTTTCCCTTATCTTTCTTCATATCCTCGACCTGTAAAGACAAACTAGTTAGCTGGCTCATGATCTGGCTAATGCCTGAGCTAGATTCTCCCATCGGTGTTGATTCAAGCTTCATGGCGATCTCCAAAGCTTCTGCCTGTGATGCAATCTTTTGCTACATCAGAGGGACTCTTATGTGTGGTAACAATGCAATGATGAATCATTCTTTGTTCTGTTCATCGGGGATCTGAAAAGTTAATCAGCTTGTCAGGGTCTTGAATCTCTGGTCGAACTCCCAAACAGGTTCTGCTACCCTTTTTTTAATCTCCTTTAGTTCTATAATACATTGCGACTCTGACTTAGGTTTCTTAAACTCTGCAATCAATGCATTCTTGATCTCATTCAGGGGCTTGGTCTGTTCCAGTCCTTGGACAAGCTTCATGTACCATCTCAGTGCGCGGTCCCTTACCATAGTGTTGAATTGGGTTCTCTTGATGGCTTCATCGGTGATACTTTTAATGTTTCATATGGATTCACACATAAACCAATGCTGATCTAGATCTTTAGATCCATCTCCTCTAAAGATAGGGAGTCTCATTTCATCTGCCATAGAGTTGACTAGGCTTCTTGTCTAAGTAGATGTTGGGCTACTAGTAACAGTACTCTGAATATTCTGGTGGTTCTGACTACTCTGACTGCTAATTATTGTTGGGACAACAGGAGGATTAACGTTACTTACTTCAGTAGTCCATGTAGTTCATGAGTTTCCTGGCTCGCTTTGGAGTAGTTCTTCAGCTTCCCCTTCTTCTGTTCTGGTGCGCTCTGGATTCTCTTCGTCAGTTAGATATACCTCTTCTCCGCTGTAGAAACCCTCTTCTCCGTAGTTTTTCTTAAACAAGTTCTCAAGGTGAACCCCTCATAATACTTTTCCACTGCGTGTATGTCCTGCTTCTGTGTCACTGTCACTGTCCGAGATCTTGAACATTATCCTTTTCTTGTTCGACCAATCTACTGTATCTTCAATATGTGGTTTTCATGCAAGAGCATCTTGATTCTTAGCTTTAGAAAGTGCAAAAATTATCCTCTGGGTCCTTTGAAAAATTATCTCTCAGCTTGGCTATACGATTATGTTCTATCTACAACAAACGCAGTGATATACGCTCCAATGGTACTATCAAACAAATGATCTACTTGTCTAGATACATCGTTGTCAATTCTCTTGACCTTCTGGATCAACGTCGATGTCCAAACCACAAGAGGTATAGATATGATATTAGATTGTGTGTCAACTAACCTAGCCAACCACTCGTGTAGCTCTTGATGGATTCCTCCAAAGAAGATCTCGTGAATGTCGGTGAAGATGTATCTTTGTAGCCAATCTTCAATACTCAGTTTAGGGTTCTTGTTCTAGGCTTCAACGAAGTCTTTCTCTTGATCCTCTATCCACTTCTGAATCTCTATCTTTGATGGGAACCACCTTGAAATTCCCTTAAAAAATATTCCTGTCCTGGCAACGGAACCATTTGTTGGCACAGGGGAAGACCCAGGGTTCACTCCAAGAGCGCACCAACAAGCCCTAGCTACTGGCCCTTTCGGCAACACCTGTGAAGCAGATGCAGTCTCACCCAAAGCAACGATGAGGGGGTTGCAGAAAATAAATGTCTACAACTAGGGGAATATCAAGGGGATCTTGTATAACAATAATCACGGTATTCATATATCATTTACCAATGAAATCTACTTTGCGTAGCTATAGATCTTGATCTAACATAGTAGTGAAAATAATAGTATAATAATGGCAGAGATCAAAGCATTAATCACTCACACAACACAAGATGTACGCGGTTCACCCTCTCTCTAGGACTACATCCACAGAACTGTGCTTATGATATATTAAGATAAATCTTATAGTTCTGATCTGCACTCTTAGCCAACAGATCCTCTCTCTGCTTTTGTCTTTCTCTCCCCCCTCCTATGCACCCAGTTGCAGGATCTGATCTTCACACCCAGTTGAAGATCTTACAATACCAAAAGGCTTCAACACTTCTCTCTCATAATACAATGACCTCTCACCACAACAATAGATCTAAATCAATAAAAATATCATACCCCCCCCCGACCCAGGTCCTCTTGACCTTTATTTATACATTGCAATACCTCATCGACAGCCTTAGGTTGAAACCTAGGTGTCAAAACCCTAATTACCAAAACCTTAGGTGTCTAAGACCCTAGGTCAACTTGATCCAATTTTTCCGGACTTCCCTAGCCTGTCTTTCCTTCCTTCTCATGTGGTGCTCCAAAGCATCCAATGGTGGCTTTTTCCACTTCCTGAGTCATCCTCAGTCCATCTTCCTTGCTGATCTGTCATCCTTGATCTCCTCATCCAACGACTTTCTTTTCCACACTTTGCTCCATATTTTCTGCTCTTTTGCTCACTTCGACCCAGTGACAGTCACTGTGTCTCCCGCGAAGTTCACTTTTTACCTTTTATTCCTTGTTCTCCATTTCCTTTCATAACCAAGGGCCAAAATGCTATTTCCATGATTCCACACTATGATGATCTAATGTCACAATGACATCTCTCCTTTATATAGGAGTTCAATGAGTGAGTTTAGGAGCCCTTCCTAAACTCAATAATTAATTAAAATATATTAATCCTCTTTGTGGGTGTGGCACCCCCACACAAACCAACAAATCCCATAAACTTTCCCATGAGGCCCTAGCATCATTTATAGGCCTAATTCACTGAAACAAAAGTCAAACTTGGTGCCAACGAAAACTCCCACATGCATGGAACCTTGGCCTCTAGTGGGAATACCTTCCGAAGATAAAAAAAAATCAACATATTTGAGGTATACGTTGGATTTTGTGTGGCCAAGGATTATTCATTTCCACATTTTAATCCCTCGACAAATCTTTTTCAAGTGGAATGTTTTACCAAAAGTGCCAAATCAACCCTCTTAGAAGCTTGACATCATTCATGTTGTTGGGAGTTTTATGGCCCATTTTTTGACTTGGAGGGTCACTCCCATGATTCATGGAGGTTCCTTGACCTTAGGTATGGACATGGTCAATATTTTGAGACATATTTCAAGGATTTATGGACATTATTTGAGCATTTTTGGAGCATATTTTGTTGAATTTGTCCCATTTATGAGGGTTTTTAACAATGTAAAGCATCATTTAATTGTATTTTTGACTTACTCTCTCGTTCGAGTGGATGACAAGTAATTTTATTTTATTCCTTAGCATAATTTTTGGGAATAAGTATTGGAGAGGAGTTGAGATCCTTATTTATAAATATAGGAATTCATCTCACTCATTTTGTGGCGAATTGTTGGAGATTATTCTTGGATCCATTTAATAGAATATCTTTTCTTGGTGTTTCCTTGGTGTCAATTTTTGGATCTCTATATTTCTCGGTTATTATTCTTGGAAAATTTTAACGAATATTGTGATTATTCAATATTATACATAAACTAGAAATATTGATCCATTGAGGTGTTAACAACTACTTGGAGGGAGGACGTCTAGGGTTTGTATGTCTTTCTTCTTCTCCAAAATGATTTGGTACATGCTTGTCTCTTATATTGATTAGTTTTATGCTCCTTGGAAAGGGTTTCAAGTATTCATTTCAAGTCTTTTGTTGATCTTGTTGGTAAATTCTATTCCCTCGGCCCTAGTCTCTATTTCAAGTTTGTCGTGATTAGAAAGAGACTAATAGCCGTGTGGCTCTAGTCTCTATTTCTAATCCATAAATGGGGATAATTGATTCTTAGAGGGCTATAATTCTTGACCCTATAATCCCTAGTGGAGATAAGGATAAGCCTTAACTCCCAACTTTCACCAACTAAAACCCTAAATTTTCAATTATTTATTCATAATAAAAAAAATACAAAAGAATATAAAAGACATAAACTATAAAAAATATTTATTTCATTATCTAGAATAAATATAATGGTTTAATTTTACTTTATAGACATATTTTCGAGAGGGTTTGTGGTAAATTGATGATTTTATAACCCTAGGAGACAAACTGGCCCTCTTGGATTGTGCCTCATTTTCTTATCTAACATTTTTGTGGCTGATTTAAGTTTTTTTTTTTTTATCAATTATGAAAATTAATTATAGCAATAAAAAATAGAATCGGTGAAACCCTAGAGCTAGGGTTTGACACTAAAAGGTGAAATATAACCCTACCCTAGTTTATATTTCACTTTATAATTTTTTGTTAAGTTTATATAATGCATTATAATGGTTAATTTCATCTCCTAATATTTTCATTCTTGTTATATTTCATTTTGGAGATTTTTGGTGAAATGCTAAGGCGATTCACCCAATTTTTTTCATGTTTGAAGTAATTTCTTAGAAATTCAATAATAATTTCATTAGTTTGTTGTTGGGATATGTTTATACTGATATGTCATTTCCCCAATAGAACGTGTGCAAGTATTTTCATCCCAAGTTTATTTAAGCACATTTGTCTCTTTTTATGGTCCAAACTTATAATTTTTTGTGTTAAATATCTTATTTCATATTTTGGAAATTTATGACATCAATAATATTGTCCATTTACAACCATAAAACAAGTGGTAATATGGGTATAATATTTATTCTTAGTTTGTTTGTTGAAATCTCACTCTTTTATGGTAAGGAACACCATTTCCTTCACTCTAAGAGTGATTTATTTACGTGTTGATTTACATATTTTCTATAACTATTTAATACATATATAAGAAATTTTTTAGTAAGATCCTAACCCTCTATATATTGTATCTTTATTTACATAACAATTGGTTGAAAATTGTTAAGGTATTCGTCTACTAAGACACTAGTCTATCTAACGTATATTGAGGTGTGTAGTTGGAAGGATTGGGTTACCCCCCTTGTTATCTAGGAGCTAGATTAAAGTGAAGGGGATATTGTGCTAAGGTGATAGTGGTGTATATCGTGTATTGTGTTACCCCCATAACATCCCCGCAATGGATGCTATTTTGGGTGGTAACTATTAGGTTATTTATATGCATAAATAATTGACATTAAATCATCAATCTGAGAGTTCATAGACTTCAAGATACAAGAAAAGGAATTGAAGGATTAGCGCACATTCTAGCCTATGCTAATAACTAAATGCCGAAAAAATAGACTTCAGAATGAAATAAATGAAATCAAATGAAAAATCACCACAAGACCTATCACTAGGATATAGAAACAACTTAATGCTATAAAGGATCTAGATCACAATATTTCATCCTTCAATGAGTTCTTGTAGTAAATGACAAAGATGCAAAAAACTAAATCAAGGAAATATAAAGACAAAACAATTCAAAAATAAAAAATTAAATCAAAACACATAAAAACCAATTCAAGGAAACCAAATGTACATCTCAGACACCTTAATCTTTCATTCACAGATCTATATCAAGATGCACAATGACACAACATACCATGTCCATATTTTTGATCTACGCATAAATATGTTTTCTTATGAGATGTCATTTAATCAATGAATACTTAAGATTTCAGTGTATGAGGGAATCAAAGTACTTAAAACCAGAAATCAAACCTATGGAAAGTGATCACTTCATTAGTTTAGGTTTCATTAGTGGGATGTATTGCAATCTTGCACTTGAAAACTAAGTGTCCATGCACTCTTAGAGATGATTAAATCGTCAAACTAATGAATACTAATTAATGTAACTTAACTCAAGAAACATGAAATGAAAAGGTAAAATATCATTCAAGCTAATATTCAAATCAGTCAACAAAGCATGAGTTAAACTATTCAATATGTTACTGACCTAACCCTAAAATTACTAGCAAGAAATATAATTTGTAATCTAAGGTAAACACACATAACTAATGGTGAATACTTACACTTTCATTCATAATTTATATGTTAAGTATAATAAGTCTTTATAGTGGTGAAGAATATTACATTAAGATATGTTATGTCCATGTAAACATGACTCAAACAAGATCTTGTCATTCATCTCAACATATTCATTAACTCAAAGAAACGTGTTAAAGAACATAATAAAACCAATTACTAGTCCTCTTGAGATATGTTCTCACAAAGGCTCGAAGTACACTCTTTCACCTTAAGTGTTCCTATACTTATAACAATGATTGATTCAGTTCTCAGAAGATTCTGATAACTATGAAAAACTAAAGTCCATTAACTTGCATTGACATAAAAGAAAGGTAGAAAATGAAATGTCAAACTAAATGAGAAATAAAGAAAACATTAGGGTGTCTAAGTATAAGACAAATTGTAGGCCTATGGCTAATAAAATTATCTAAATCAAATTGAAATAACTATACAGAGCACAATCAAATCACTACAGTGTATAACCAAACAAAAATTGCAAACTAAGTTAAGGAAATAAAATACAAACTAGTTGCACATTCCATATTTGTGGGCCCTTGCCAATATGGTCAGTGTGAGATATTTAATTAGAGTCATAAGATTATGGAGAACACTCTATATCAGAAAGTTCATTTGTCATTGATAACTATTACAAATCCTATTACAACATCGCTCCAAGTGTTGATACAAATGTTGGAATGCTCATTCAACATAACATAACAATAAATCTCTGATTAAAGTGCCCCTCTCCTCCCTCTTGGTTGCATATTTATTCATAAAGTTCAATGGGAAGGAAAAGATCCAATTCCTGAATCCAAGACCAAAAAATCAATTGAAATATGAGTTTTAAGCAATTTGTGAAAACTGGACGCAACGAAAAATCTGGGAAACCCATATTAGATAATCACTCCTGTCCGCTCCATCTTTTTCTTTCTGAGAAATCTTCTTGTGTATTACTCATATTTTTGTTTCCTTCATAAAAACCATGTTCCAGAATTTCAAGATTCGTCTTCATTGCCTCGAGAATAGCACTAGAAGTTAACTACTTCTAATTTGGCACATTTTTTACTGAAAAACGTTGACCATGGTTGAAGAATGTCATGGTTGACTTGGATGTGATATAATGAACAATAAACCATGTCGAGGGCCCTGCTGACAAAACCTAGGTGCCCGAATTATTGTTGGAGATGTGAAAGTATGCCCACGAATGATTTCGGGTACTAGAAGTGAATTGGTGGTACAAGAACAAAACTGAGAAAATAATCATTAGTAAGATATGTTCTAGAAATTCAATCTAATCTATAAAGGACATAGTAAATCAATAAAAATGCACAACATTAACCTCTTAAAGCTTGTTGAAGGCATATGACTTCAAAAGCATGAAAACATATGGTAATAGGGGTAATAACTAGGTATATGTATGAGGTAAGGATAGTCAAAGAGGGTAACTGATAGTGTAAAATGTGTCAAAACCATGAGCCAACATCTCCCCCATGTCTGAGCGTTTTCATATCCTCACGAAAATAGAGCCTTTCACAAGTCCATAAAATTTGACAAAATTGTAGTGAGCTCATGGGTTTCCAGAGAATCCCAACAACATCAATCAATCTGTTGAGATTACGCCCTACTTTGGTCCTCCTTCTACTAAGTTGGTTTCTTCAATGGATGAGTGTTGATGTTTTCTTCTTTTCCATTCCCTTTCTCAAATACCCGCTTCATGATTTTATCTCCTCATAATATTGGAAATCTTAGTGATGGATTTTTCATTGGAACACATATTGATAACAATCCCATTTTATCTTGTCTGAACCACTACGTTTCCAGATGCATGCTCAAAATTAACATTTTTATCATCAGACAAAGAAATCAAATATGCTTGGCATGTATCCTATGGGAAGCCTCATTCAATGTCATATAATGGATCTACTTGATCTGGTAGTAAATTTGATCATCCTTGATCAACAAATTTAAGTCCATCTCCTCTATGATGATAAGAATCATGGCTAACATCATCTAAATCTCTATAAGAAATTATGAAAGAAACACCATAACAACCAACAAAAGGGAGGGAGTCTTGTAGATTATATACCCAACATAGAAACAACTGTAACAATCAAGCACATAAAAAAAACAAGGTCTGTTGTACAAGAAAGCAAGATTGACAACAAAATATATAATTTAGAGGGGACTCATGGATGTACAACATAAACTTTGGGCTCTGGTTTCACTTTGGCTTCATAAAAATATAATTTTTCTCATGCGGTATATCGTCCTCCTCAAATGTGTAGCTTTATGCTACAACCAACAAATGACCATCTCTATCAAATGATAAGGCTACAATTTTGAATAATGGCATAACCCCTTATTGTTTTCACCAACTACCAACCCCCATTATATTTGGATATAAATGAACACATATAATTTGATGATTCAAGAATTATTCTCTTCGTTGTTCAGGTTGTGACATGTTATAGAGATCAGACACATGTATATGTCTGCCAGTTGTGGCTACCACCAAGTGGTGACCCACTAGTGATACACACACTATGATTGAGAATATGTACCAATGAGAGTCTTCTCCTTCCCATTTTCACCTTGATTGCATTGAAATATTTCTTATTCCTTTCAAAGTAGTTTGTGTGAAACCAAAAAACCCAACCTCTAGTGCACTTCCTTACGACCATACCAAGTGAGCTTTGATCATATGGAAAAAAATCAGTTGCTAGAAGATGGATTTCAATGATGAAAATGTAGTTTTAATGGATGATCTAGCTCTAATAATACAAAATAAGAGTAAATACCTGAATAAACTCGAGAGAACCATTATTATTGGCTCGCAAAATTTCTCATGATGTTGATATATGGAGATGGTCGATAGGAATGAATTTGTGCTTAGGTGAGAACCCTGTGTGACCAACTTGTGCACATTGCACTCATTGGGGAAGAAGAGATACTCCCATAATTTTTCCAAAATACTTCATAAGAAATAAACCAAGGATGCCTCCAGCCTAGGAACATAAAATCCATTTTTAGTAGACCAGAGATAATGGGATTCGATCCAGAAACTCCTTTACGGTAGCACCAGTGAGAAGACTTGTGAACAATGAAAATTATGAAGTTACTTCATCTATCAATGCCAAATCACCAATTGGTAGAGAATGATTGTCCATTACTAGGATGGGAGTGTAGACATGTTGGCCCTTGATCAAGTTTTAAGGAAACCTTGGTCAGGTTTGGACCACTTTTTGGACTTCGACACATTGGTCGAGGAAGGAGCATCCTAGCGGAGATGAGATCGCGAAACTCACTTATTTTGCGGGCTATGTGGACCCTATTAGCACCACCATTTTTCTTTTAATTTAGAGTCATTTTTAGTTGGGGTATGGCCCATGCACCCAAACATGTGAAGTCAGGTACGTAACACCATGAGGTCGAGGTCAGCAAGTGGTCGGTTGGCCCTTGGAAACGAGAAGGGATGTCAGAGTCGAAACATGTGTAAGTAGTACGGGTATATCTTTTCCAAGAGTCGATTCCTATTAAGAAATCAACCTCGACATGCCCCAAGTCTAGTCAAGTAGTTAATGGAATTCACATTGGTGTTGTGAGGGAAATCTCCTTATGGACTAGAAAATAGGGTTAGACTTTGTATGCAGATATGACCTAGAGAAAATCTACTTTCTACCTTTGTCCCCAGACTTAAATCCCATTTCTTTTCAGTAAATACATGGCCAAATCAACCTACCTTGTTCCAGGCGTTCGATGTGGATCCCTTGTCGCACTTGATCACTTGTTCCCAGTTCTCCTTTCCAATGCTGACCTGCATACATGACAAGCAACAACTACACATGCATCTTACCTATAGACTAATGGGTTAGAGATTCAAACATGTACTCAACAAATTATGAATAACTCATGAATTGGGATGGGAAAAGCATTTTCTTTATTACTTTGAATGAGTCAAATTACAAAAGTCGAGACCGGCCACCGCTCTGCAAACCTGATCCCGAGCTCCTCTTCAACTGTCCTCCAAGTTCTTTGCTTTGTATCTCTTCTGGCACAAGGATGGATAAAGGGTTGGGACAATGGGAATATGCAAATGGGCATAGTTTCTTTGCTATATTTTTCCTCTTTCAAATGGGACCCCTACCCCTTCTTTTATAGGCTAGAAGGAGCTAGGTATTTGGACGAACCCTTGGCCATGCATGGCCAGGAGTTTTAGTTAACTCATCCAAAGCTGTGTGTTCTGTCAACAACTTTCCTTTTTTCCTGCTTTTGTTGGTCCACGTGGGTTGTTTTAGGTCAGCTAGCGTGTACATGCGTGCAGTAATGGAGTAGGGTGAGTGGGCCCTTTTAAAATAGGTTTTTTAAAGAGTTGTTCAACATTGCTTTGGCAAAGAAGGGATCTGAGATGGCCTGATGCCAGGTAAGCATGTATGGTGCAATTTAGGGTTATAACAGATGCCCCCTAATGTGTGAGGTCAGAAGAGCATCTGATGGCCGAAATACATTACCAATCTTTACTGATGTGCTAAACGATTGAGCCCAAGGATCAGGAACCAGGAGGCACCGTCTGCAAAATAACAAATGTTTCACCGAGGCGGGCATACCCATGCTCGGGATAAAATAGAATCATGGCTACCAATCAAATACACTATAGATCCATGTCATATAACTATATAAAGAGTAGCCACGAACAATACACAACGAAGCTACATCTCGAAATCAAAAATATATACATATAGAGTATCCATCTTCTAGAAGATGATACGACCTGATGGCTGGAGATGAGGTCTTCAGAGCTCGAGAAACTACTTCAAAATATTCAAAACTCAGGTAGGAGTGTAATATGAGTGTACGACTGCACTACCTAGAGTTCTTCGACGGCTCGTCGGTCATGGAATTGATGATCATACTGAAGGCTTCATTGATTTCAAACAAGGACTTGATTGGACATTCAGGATGGCCGGGTATGAGGGTAAGAGACAAATTGCAGAGGGGTTGACTCAGGCTTGGTAGAAACTTCCCTTGGACAATAGCACGAAAAATGATGAGACTCAGGCATCATGGCATTAATCATAAGTCTACGAAGCAGGAGGCAACACAAAATCTCCATATGTTTGGAAGGATAACCAAACGACGGAGGACACAACTCTATATAGCAAGAAAAACTTCCTAAGGTCGTACTACATCCCATAGTTTGATGAACAAACGGGCAGATGTGATTTATCCAAGGGCGACTCATTATGCTGCCAATAAAGAAAATACTTTTCCCTTCCTCTTTTTGGGGTATATTTGATTTTTTTTTTGTCCTTTTTCAATAATTTTGGGAAAAAGAATAAAGGAATGTTACGTTACAATGGAGGAATGAGTGCTGCAAACATACAAGTTCAAGGCACAAGGACAAGACTGATGTTCTAGTATAATGATACTCAGGAAAAATCCTCCGGGGGCCAAGGGTGTTAAGACATAGAAGCAAACTATTACAAGACTGGCATATAATTTATGCAAATGCAGTTAACAAAACACAAAATGGTAACGTCCTTCTATGTAAGTTTAACGAGCCTAGAGAAGGTAAGATCGGTGGTTTTTCATATTTAGAGAGTCTGAAAAAACATAAAAGGAGACTCCATTGGGGTACCTTTTTCAAAGGTAGTCTAGTCGGTTCGAAAAAGGGGTAAACTAGCATCGACAAGACATCTATTCAAAACCATTTTAATGAGTGTAATAAGGACAAGATCACTAGGCCATTTTTTCATTTTTAAGGAGTCTGAAAAAAGATTAACTATGGACTCCGTCAGGAATGTTCTTTTGGACCATTTTAACGAGTGTGAAATAATAAGGTCACTTGACGATCTTTTCAATTTTAGGGAGTCTGAAAAGAGCTTAACTATGGACTCCATGGGGGTTCCTTCTTTGTAAGTTTAGTCCCTCAGGCCTGAAAAAGGGATAAAATTATACCTGAGAGTACTCTTCTATAGAGCAAAAGTTCCATAGAGTATACCTTTGTTCGTACAGTTGATTGTCCAGACCGAAAAAGGGGTAAACTACCACCTGACATATGTGACTTCAAATTTCAGTTTAATGAGCGTGAAAGGCCACAAAATCGCTCGACAATCTTTTCATGTTTAGAGGGTCTGAAAAGGGCTTAAAAGAAGACCCGTAGAGGTTACTTTTCTCAGTTAATCCAAACGAGATAAAAAATCATAAACATAGTCTTGCCGGATGTTGCTTTCGGATCTCAAAGCGAGCTTGAAAAACAACAAAGTTAGCTCATGATCGAAACTTTGTGGGTCGATGCCTGACATTTCCTCGTAAGACCAGGCAAAAACATCGCGAAATTCTTTAAAAAGATCATTGTAGATTTGAATCTCTTCGGGGGAGCAATCCGCTCTGACGAAGACATTCTCCACGATGCCAGGGTTTTGGGAGATATTGATCAGTAAGGTTTCAGCGATAGTTTCCATATTACCCTCAGCATAAACCTCATGTGTAGCTAAGGGATTAATAGGACAAGACCGATCTCCCGTCATAGTCGCGGTGAATTCTCCCGCTTCAATTCGGCTTAACTCTGGGAGGAAGTATGATCTGTGGTGAAGATCTTCCCAGGGTTTATCCAGACTAGTCATTGCTTCAATTATTGCTTCATCAGAGGGCAAGACTAAGTCTAATGAATCGGTGTGAGCGAGAGAACCTTGAGCCCAAATAGGCTCTAGAAGTGGATCTAACTCTTGTGCAGGAGCTGGATCAGTGTGGGCTGAAGTTTGTTGAACTAAAGAGTATGCTACTTTAGTTGCGGACAAGGGCATGGACATGCCCGGGTGCCCTATCCCATCCATCGTGGCCGATGGGGAAGGAAGTGTCCACGGATCGTCGAAGTAAGTCATGTGGAACGACGAAACTTGAAAAATCTCAACCTTATGGTGATTGGATATAAACATGATATTTCCTTGAGGGGGCGGGTAATCGAAGGTACCCATCAAATATGGGCACAAACCAACCCCTACATTGACGACACCTGGTTGAGTATTATCAATCATCGAGACTGTGGATGCCCCCAAAGAAGGGTCAGGTCTAGAGAAGGACAATTGATCGATGGTCACTATTCAAACTTCATGTGAAAACAACAAGACCTGGAAAACTATAGCAACAACAGCTTGCATGGCATAAGTCCAACTCCTTCCTAACAAGAGGTTATAATTGAGGGGAGCATTGACTACCTCTACTTCGACACACACGGTCTTCCCTCCTAACTGCACGGGGAAAGAAGGAACGATACCATGTGGTTGGAATGAACGACTATCGAAAGCAGTGAGGAGAGTGGGTGACGTAGACAAAACGGGCTGGCCAACGACCTTCCAACATGCCAATGACATAACACATGTCGAGGCGCCCTCATCAACCACTGTGCGGAAGATATTCCGAGTAAAATTTTTCATGGGATAATACACTACTATCTGAAACACTACGTGGTAAGGCAGACGAGGTTTTAAGTCAGTTGTATCCAGCATGATTGTACCCGTATTAGAAGTCTCGATAGATCCTAAAGCGGTTAACAAGGATTTCCTCTGGGAAGGGCAGCTTTGGAGGACCTCCAAAGTGAACATCGCACAAGGGGTTTGTGATAAATCTTCCACCACAAAGTAGTTCTGGGCGGCCCTTGTGTTTGGGTTATGAGAAGCTTTTTTGAATGCGCCTTTGGGAATGTGTGTCATTGTTTCACCCAACGTCTTCTCAATCTGTAGAGGAAGATATGGGAGTTCAACTTATTTACCCTTCTCAGAAGTGCTCGGTTTACTATAGTCATGCGCTCTAGTCGATATAAAAGCATCACCCCTCACCATATATACGTCCGCGGATGCGGGGTTGTTCGCAGGTGGACAGGGTTCTTGGCTGCCCCCTTCCGTGCTTGCAGAGGCTTGGGTTAGATTTTGCCCATGTTGAAATGGATTGGTCAACACAACAGGATGTTGCTGCGTCACAAACTTTTGGGCTTCTTCAAGTCGAGGACATAGATGGGTCAAGTGGTCTTCTGTGCACAAGCTACATGGATACCTCGCCTTCCATTTCTCAGTGTTGTCCCTTCCAGCATTATCGGTAGGTTTTTTTATCCCCCTTACCCTTCTTTCGTTGTTTTTTCTTTCCTTCAGGCTGCTGGGTGGCCTTTGGGTTAGTCGATTTCACTGTGTGTACCTCCGACGTTTTGGTATGGGGAGCAGCCAAAGTAGTAGTTTGGCAGGCCACTATGTGTTGTATAGATAACTGCTGCAATTGCTTCATCAATTGCTCAACGAGCTTTGTTTGTGCTGAACTAACAATACTATCAGCATGTGGTCCAACTCTCTCTCTAGTTTTATCAAGGATTGAGTGTGGTGCATCTGGCAAGATGTTGTATAATAAATCAGACTGAGAATATATGAGCTCAAATTGTTGAGCCCTCATGATGGCATCTTCTTTGGAGAATACTCTTGATCTCACGATGTCTTTGGATAAATGCGGGACCAATACTTAAGGAACCACTCAAGTAGGAATGTTGGTGGGACTGGCACCTTTATTAGACTCTTCCGGCGTCTCCATTCTCGGATGTGATCAGAGATATGGTCCGTTGTTGTCTATTCGAAATTGGCGAGCAACTCTGTGCCAATGTCGTATCTCACAGGTAACTGGAAATGGTTTAGGAAATCCATCGCTAGTTCGCCGAAGGAAGAGTATCTTGAGCGATCAAGCTCAATGTACCATTTCATGGCACTCCCAATGAGAGTACGTTGAAACAATCACAACTGTATGGAGTCGTCTTTCAACGAGTTAGATGAGCACCAAAGATGGAAGGTAGTCACATGATCTCCTGGATCTTCGTTAGGCTTGGCATCGAACTTTTGGATGTCCAAAGGAAACTTCGTTGGCATAGGAGGACAATGCGGATCGTGACATATAGGGTCATTCAACAACCTTGTCAAATATGGAAAGTGAAAAGTTTCTAGGAAGGGTAGTTTGGGTTGTTGGTGATAACTTGGGAAAAAGGGGCCTAGAGTTTGACTGGCACCAGGTTGCCAGGAAAAGTTTGGCTGCTAGCCCAGATTCTGGTAGAAGCCATGGCCCTGGCCAGTGTATGGATTTTGTGTATGTGGAGACATCATCGACTGATTTCCAAAATAGGACATAGAAGGTTGGGCATGCATTACATTTGAAGGACTTTGGGAAGGGTTTCCCTAGGTCAGTCCCGTGGGGATAGGCATAATAGTTTGTCCGAGTTTCCATTGATTGTGGAAAGAATTGCCCCAGATCGACATTCTGGATGAGGAAACGAATCCCTGCCAAGAATTCCAAGGCCCTGATGCAGAAGAAGTTCCTAGGTTTCCCCCCTATGCAGGAATAATACCTTGCATAGGAATAGGTTGTCCAAAACTGGGATTGCCCCCAGTCGGGAAAGTGACTGATGAGAAGGCGTTTTTACTAAATGGTCCGATCAAAGAAAATAGTGTCAAACCTACCGACATACTATGTGAAGGTGGTCCTTGACTCCCCACTCCAAATAAACTATGGTGTGTAAGTTGCCCGCTAGATTGCTGATGCAAGCCACCGAGTGAAGGGGACGAAGGAGGTATATGACCTCCTCCATAAGGGAAAGCATTAAAAGGAGCAGGAGTGCCCCCCATGTGACCTTGCAGAGGAGCACTAGAGTTCCCTGCCCCCAGAGCTGAAGTCTGTAAAGTGGAGTAGGAAAGTACAAGACTTGTACCCGAACTAGGCATCCCGTATGAGAACAGAGGGCTTGTCGCACTTGGTGTGAAAGGGGTTGTGGCCACCGCCAAAGATAGAATCAGACCACTGTGCGATGTAGTAGCGGTCGAGACCATGGTGGATCGGACCGGTGACGATGGGTTAGGAGGTGAAAACTCTCCTGTGGTGACAACCGTAGTGGGAATTGATGAATTCCCAGAAGGAGTAACAACATATGTTTCCATTGCTGTGTGCAACACTGTATGGCGCTCGTAAAATTGAATTGGTACGATGAAAGGTGACAAGAAATCAGTGGTTGGGGTTTCACCCAGGCCAAGAGAATTCACTCCAAGGGCCAAAATGGTTGATTCCTTCGGATCTTGGTTGGGCACAATGTCTGGTGACCCGGTCTCTTCAAAAGACCCTTGTTGGTCTAGCTTTCGCCTTAATGGTGGCGGGGGTGGCTCCAGTGTAACCGGCGGCAGGCCAAGAAGCCTTCGTGACTGGTGGAGATTGTGATCCTCTATTGTGTGAGAATATCAAAGACACTCTAGGGTAGTCTAAACATTCAAAAGTAACACACACTAAAAAAAGTCCCTATAAGATAAGACAAGCAAACACTAAATTAATTGGAAGAACAGTTACAACAACCAACACTAGAGCAACTTACCGGTGCAAGTGAAACTCGAAAACAGAAGCACCCTCTGGGTATACTTTGCAAAGAGTGGCCCGATGTCTGTCCTAGGTACTACGGTATACCCTTGCAGTCACCTGTGCATGTCCCTAAAAAAGATAGGCAACTAGGTTGCCAGCGTGTGAACAGTCACCAGGCGGGTACAGTCGAATGTCGGGTAGACCACAATGAGCAGGGTATCGAGCCCGAAACCTGTCAAGGGTATCGAAGTTAAGTGGTCCAAAAGACAACTAAGGACCTCGAATGGATTCGAGACCCACAAATCCCAGTGGCAAATGAAATCGACGAAATCCCAAAACAAGCCCTCTATATGTGTTCTCCACTACGATTGGTCCAACTTTGGAAGGGTTATCTCCACTACCTTTCCGCACGTGACCTCGTGTTTATCCCCTGTGTTAGAGGGGTGTCCCAAATAATTTTCACGATACTGGACTTGGACACTCCCTAACTCAGACTCCAATGTTTGATTGTAATGGCCTTGAAGAGTTTCCTCTCCAACCTAATCCAAGGCCCTAATCCTGAACTAGTTGGTTAACCCTACAAACATAAAAGTCTAATAAATTTTATATTTAGCTTTAATTTTATGGATTTGTCTTATGTCAAGGGTTATGAAAGTGAAACTGATGATGTGTAAAAGACGAAATAGAAAATGAATAAAAATATGGAAACAAAAACTTTCACTTAATGTAAAATTTGAACAACTTTTCAAATTTTTTTTTTTTTTTTATAAATTTTCTAAGATTTTGGACAACAAACTCAAAAGGAATTTCACTCGACTACGAGCTACTTATGATCTAAGTAAACTGATTTTTTTTTTATGAAATAAAATACTTTTCCCTGGCTAATAATGCAGAATCACACTCTTCAACCAAACAAGAAAATGAAAGAGATTTTATTTATTTAAATGCTGATAAAGCAAAAAGGAAAAATACCAACAAGTAAAAAACCGAGAAAAACAATTCTGGCCTAAATCACAGATTGCAAAGAATCACTTCAAGAAATCACACACTAGCAACTTAAAAAATGACTCTCACACTTGTCTAAAAACCCTAAAAAATTCTTTATAATGACAACTTTTTTTTTTAAATGAAAAATAAAGATATGGCTAAGATAAACCCTAAGCTACTGACTGCTAAGACAGAGATTCAAAAACCTGAGAGGTATAACTCTCATCAAGGGAAAGGATGATTGCCTTACCCTCAACAAAAACTATCCTGCACATGCACACTACTGATAATCCAACAACAAGCGTGTGAACACGAGCTGTATAGAGATAGAATGCATGTACACGCGGGCTGACCTTATACAGGCCGCGTGTATCTCTAAACTCTGAGAAAAAATAAAAAAAAACAATCCAAACCAGGAAGAGACCACTGATATTGATAACCAGGATCTCCTGAAGGCTTGGAAACTCTCTTTAATAGAAAAAAGAAAACAACGAAAGGAAAAAATTCATAAAGAAAACCAATTTGAGGTAAGACTGCAAACAACCAAGACTCAGACAGAGTTCCAGAAAACCCTTGAAATTAATTGATTATAACAGGGAAGAGGATGACTACCTCAAAAATTTTCTGGGCTCTACACGCTACTACTACTTCTTCATCTAGCGTTCACACGTGGGCTGTAAGAGAGTAGGGCGTGGGTACACGCATGCAGACCTTATGCAAGCTGCGTGTACCTCTGTGGGTCTCGAAAAAAAAAGTCAAACAAATAACAAAGAAAACTAGTATGGGAAACCAGACTCTCTGCTAGCTCAGACTTTACAGAAACAAAAAAAAAACAGGCAAGAAAACCAATCTTTTAAAACTACCCAAAAAAATAAAATTCCAGGAACCCTAGAGACTTCCCTAGTATGGTCGCCAATTCTGTTGTGAGGGAAATCTCCTTACGGACTAGAAAATAGGGTTAGACTTTGCATGACAATATGACCTAGAGAAAATCTACTTTCTACCTTCATCCACAGACTTAAATCCCATTTCTTTTCAGTAAATACATGGCCAGATCAACCTACCTTGTTCCAGGCGTTTGATGTTGATCCCTTGTCGCACTTGATCACTTGTTCTCAGTTCTCCTTTCCAAAGCTGACCTGCATACACAACAAGAAACAAATACACATGCATCTTACCTATAGACTAATGGGTTAGAGATTCAAACATGTACTTAACAAATTATGAATAACTCATGAATTGGGACGAAAAAAACATGTTCTTTATTACTTTGAATGAGTCAACTTACAAAAGTTGAGACCAGCCACCACTCCGTGAACCTGATCTTGGGCTCCTCTTCAACTGTCCTCCAACTTATTTTCTTTGTATCTCTTCTGGCACAAGGATGGCTAAAGGGTTGGGACAATGGGAATATGCAAATGGACAAAGTTACTTTGCTATATTTTTCCTCTTTCAAATGGGACCCCTACCCCTTCTTTTATAGGCTAGAAGGAGCTAGGTATTTGGATGAACCCTCGGCCATGCATGGCCAGGAGTTTCAGTTAACTCACCCAAAGCTATGTGTTCCATCGATAACTTTCCTTTTTTCGTGCTTTTGTCGGTCCACGCGGGTTTTTTTAGGTCAGCTAGCATTTACACGCGTGCAGTAATGGAGTAGGGCACATGGGCCCTTATAAAAGAGGTTTTTTAAAGAGTTGTTTAGCAGTGCTTTGGCAAAGAAGGGATATGAGATGGCATGATGCTAGGTAAGCATGTATGGTGAAATTTAGGGTTATAACAATTGGCAAGTGAAAAAACTATTATCTGTTCATCATGAAGGCCTAGGGGGTGAAAAATCACGACGTTCGTATCCTGCATACCCTACGAACCTTATCGTCTGTATTCTACACGCGGGGATGTGCCATGGAAAATCTGCAATTCAATTAAAAACATCTCGTCACCATGAATTCACTATTCTCTGTCATGATTCCTAATTTTTATCGATGCGTTATAAATCGTAGACGCTCGACACCCATTTCAGTCATGAAACTAGGTCTACACTATGTTTGCAATTCCCCCCTGCCAGTCCAGGTTGATAAAAACTTCCGCCCTGTGCATTCGCCAGATACACTGCGCATAGAATAAATACCAGTTGCACCATGGAGAACTCCAAAAGCATAAGGAAAGGCATGCAAAGCAACAGAATGGCCAGGTCCAAGCCCCATAATAATTGGGAGTCGTTCTCACCTGCAACAGGAATTCCCAAGGACGTGAAAGGAGTTATTCATTTACCCACAAAGACGATTAGATCGAATTGCACAAAACCTAAAGAGAAAGGACTTGTGCAGGGAGGAAAGAAAGTAGAAGCATTGTCTCCCCAAGAACTAATAACTAGGAGAAGGGGTAGGCCAAGGAAGAACAAGGAAGTTGTGGAGGCCCGAGTTGCTGAAGAGCCGCGTGCCAGATTGGTGGTTGAAGAAATACTCATGCGCGCCATTCGGCTGGAGCCTGCTGGAGGATCAAGCCGCGAAAGCAGAAGCATAACAAGGGAAATGGATACCACAGTAGGGAATGATCAAGATCCGTCTCAACAATTAAAGAAGGAAAAACTAGCTATCACGAAGATCTACTAGGAAAACATGGAGTTGAGGTGGTAGTTAGTGACAAAGACTATGGAATTGTCAACAGTGCAAGGTCGTGAAGGGAACATGGCATGGCTAAAAATACAGCTCAGAGAGGCACAAGACACCATTGTACAGCTATGAGAAGCACATAGGTTGTCAGAGGAAAGGAATATAAAGCATTCTAGGGAATGCGAGGTGGTCGAGAAGGAAGCCCGCGTGACTCTTGCCAGTGCACATAAAAAACAAGTTTAGTTGGTGTTCGTCTTTGCATCCGCAAACGTAAGACAAATCTTGGCAGTTTTGAAAGACATGATTCCCTAAAGAACTCTACTTTTTTGAAAATGGCTGTGACAATCAAACAACCACTTGCTGCACACATTTCCTAGAAAATGAGCGTGTGACATAAATCAAATCCATTATAGTAGACAACGAGTTCCCGGGAGACACCTGTTCGCTCAGACATCTGATCAAATGGAAGAACTAACACATCTTTTCCCCATATCGATACCTAACCGATGATTATATCCTTGTGGCAGATTTGCGAACAGTCGTGTGTAAACATACATGATTATTGCTTATTTTTGGAAAGTGTCATGCAAAGAGTCTCTAATACATACTACTCATTTTCCTAGTTCTAGGGATAGCAATTAGAAAGATGGGTAGCCCAAGCGACACCCTCGTTTATATATTTCATCTTTTCGATGTAAGCTAGGTTGGTTGGAAAAATTGTTAGACGATAACTGTTGTATGTAATTCGAGTTTTTTGACCAAAAATTAATGCAAAGGTCTTGTAACTTGATGAAAATATTCTAATTGTAGCAGTTGGATGTATTGTGCCTCTTTCTTCGCGTATGTGTTTCCTGTTATCTTTATTCATATCTTTTTCTGTCTATTTCAGAATGAATTTTCGAACCTGTGGATTCGCTGCACATCACCCCTTGTTCGCACCACTTAGACAAATCATTTTCTTCTAAAAGTTAACTCCGAATTTTCCCGCAGTGGCGCTCCAAGTTACTTCCTGTGTTTTTCTCCCCGCCACACCTTACGATTTTACACTGAAGACTGTTGCTCGCTTAGCCTTATCCTCTCAAGTTCATTAACCGAGTCATTTGTATCTTTCATTTCCTCGGATTGACTCCATAGCCCAAGTCTTACTTTCTTGCACCAATATAACCAAAACCCATTATATCAAAGGTGTTAAATATAGCCACTGTTTTCAAAGCCATATCTTGCACGGAGACCGCGCCTCCTGAGAGGGCCCTCTCCAGATCCGAAAGTCTAGTTTTGGGTCTCAAAGTTGGTTGAAAAAGTTACCTTTGTCGTCTGTTTATCAGCAGAATAGATTTACAGAGTGCTAACATTCTGGCGTCGCTGTCGGGGATGAAATTGAATAGATTTTCCCTGGGAGAAAGACTAACGTTGTAGTTTGACCCTTGAGGGTAACAGAGGGACAAACACCCATACTGTCTAAAATATTTACCCTTGGGACTCCAGTCATAAATACCAGTGACATCAAGTAGCGTAGTTCAAGAAACCTGGCTCCTAAGACAAACTATACCAGAGAAAATCCTGACCCAAACACTACAGAGCCTGTGTACAACCCTGAGAATATTCTCCGCAGGAATAGAGAGCAAGCGCTAGACCCATTATACTACCTGGATGGAAGCCTATCCTTACCCAAATATGGCACATAGAGCATTGATGACTTTGATTTTGATGAATTATTCGAGCAAACCCTTTTTAGGTATAAGTCGGAAACTAGCTTGGACGAGACTGTTTTTGACCGAAAGAAATTCCAAGCCCTGATATCAAATAATACCCCTCAAAATCCAAATCTTCCTAGAGCCATGGTCACTAGATTCGCCCCCCTCATCCTGCCATCCCAACTACATGACTTGCCTCAGAATTATAGCCAAAGAATCAGGCTCTACGACGCTGAAGGAAGCGTCTTTTCCCAGAGGCATCTGGACTGGTTTAATGACTTCATCGACCTGGAAGAGGTGGACTACGCAGACAAAAAAATGAGGCTATTTGTGTAGAGCCTTTCGGGATATGTAAGAAAATGGATCAAATCCCTCTCGCCCATGATCATTCGAGACTTCACTGCATTCGAGATGTCTTTCCTAAAAAAATGAGGGGACAAGAAAAACCCTTTGCAACTGTTAACACAGTACAATAATATGAAGAAAGCACTAGAGGAGATAGTGCAAGAATTCTCAGCCCATTTCTTGAATGTGTACAAATCAATCCCTGTAGAAGTCAAGCTACCCCCTGGGGCTGCACAGTTGTGGTATGTCGATTCCTTTGATAGTGATTGTGCCCTATTGTTGAGAGAAAGAAGATCAACAAGTCTAGACGCTATAATGAGAAACGTTGTCGAGGTTGAAGTGAATATGATGGCGTCAGGAAAAATAAAACAAAGGTTCAACCAAGGTGATAAGAGACCCCAGGGATATGCACAACCATCGACATTGCGGTCCTCAGATGAAAAGTTTGACGTGATGATGAAGACCATGGAGAAGCTGATGGAGAGAATGTCCATGGGAAACAAACCTGTTTCCCGAGAACAAAATGATCCCCAACCCAGGAATCAAACCCTCAGAAGGGGTCAAGTCCCTCAGATTAGAAAAAGGGAATAGAGGGAGTAGAGGGATCAAGGTGATCAATAGATAAGACCTCCATTACAAAACAACTATGCAGACGAAGACTTCAATCAAGTGTTCGAAGACCAAATGCACTTTTGCGACGACAAAAAACCGCACGTGTTCTTGACAAAGAGAGAGCATGATTGGTACATGAGTAAAAACAACGACTTCATGTTGGAGACAGATGACGATATGATACTCGAAATGGATGATGCGTCATCCTGGGAGATAAAAGAGTTCATAAAAGGCTATCAGAATGCCATCATGAAGTTTCAAAAGAGATATAACCTCCAGAGCAAGGATGTACCTACTGAGCCGCAACAAACAAACCCCATAAGGAAAACTATGACAGACACCCCTTCTACAAGACAATAGAAGTCGGACAACCCACCCAAGGACATAGCTAAAAAGTCAAAGTTAAAGGAGGAGGCCTCTAGGAAAGCGCTGGAAACAAGCTGGTAAGCGCATGTGAAAGAGGTAGAGAAAGTCTGTCCCCCTTTTAACTTCGAGCAAGAAATGGCTAAAATCAAAATCTCTGTCCGATTCAATGAACTTATCAAAAATGGGGAGTATCGGGAGAAAGTCATTAAAATGCTAAAAATGGGGGGGATCCTTGATGCTCTGAATATCCAAGACAATCACCCCACTATCCTTTTTGGTTCGTGTGTTGAAGAGACAAGTGATACCAAGGATGTACCTATGTTCTACATCAGTCTAAAGGTCCATGACCTGATGCTACATAATGCCATGTTGGATTCCGGTGCATTCCACAACGTCATGCCAAAGGTGATCATGGATGAATTGGGTTTGGATATCACCAGGCCATACACATACCTTTTCTCTTTTGATTCAAGGAAAGTCATGTGTTTGGGGCTCATCGAGGACTTAGTCATGTCGCTGGCTCAGATTCTCTCAAAGAACATGGTTATGGACATAGTCTTCGCGGACATACCCCCAAAGTTTGGCATGCTGCTATCAAGGTCATGGGCTGTGAAGTTAAAAGGAACTCTGTAGATGGACATGTCATATGCCACCATTATCGTTTTTGGTCAAGACAGATGGCTGTATAGAGAAGTGCTGCTAAAATACATGGTAAGAAGCAAGATGCATCGAAATAATCATCCTATATACTCCATCGACACTGATATCGATTCTTCCATATTCTTTAATGACTTGAGTTTTGAGGAGGAAGAGCCAGCAACAATCATGACAGTCAGTGAAGACACCGCATGACAAGCAATAGAGTGCGTTGACCTGAAGAACCATGCAGAAAACAAAACATGGAACATGAGTTTTGATGGCACTGTCAATAAGGAAGGAGCAGGTGTCGACATATGGATAAGCCCTCTTGAGGTCAATACAAAATTGTGTTCATACAAACTCACGTTTGAATGTAAAAACAACATGGCTGAGTATGAAGCACTAATCTTGGGCCTACAAGTTTTGAAAGAATTGGGTGCGCAGAAGATAGTAGTGCGCGGATATTCCAAGTTGATCATAAATCGGGTAAAGGGCGTATATCAGACCAAGCACCCTAGGCTGAGAGCATACAGGAATTTGGCGCTGGACCTCCTCGAAGGATTTTCAGAGTATGAATTATCTGCTTTCCCTAGAGAGAAAAATCAGATCACTAATATGTTTCCCACCTCAGCCTCAGTTTTTAAGATCCCCATCTTCCCAGACAAAAAATATGAAATCATGGTCAAGCACAGGCTGACAGTGCCTGATAATATTAAACATTGGCAAGTGTTTGACGACGACAAGCAGGTGGAGAGATTCCTCCTTATGAGTGACGAGTTCAGTAATACAAATATTGATGGGGAATACTGCTCCGACCAAGATGAGAGCACGGATGTGCGCAGTAACGACGACCCTTTCCAAAACCAGATCATGGGGAGGGACATAATCCAACTGAAAAATAACATCATCCCAAAGGGGTTAGTGCCACTGGAAAAGTTGTTTTACAAGAATGGCATGGCTAAAAACCCCAAGATCACTGCAATCCCAGAATACGTGGAAGACTGCAACATTGGGATTGAGGAAAACCCAAAGATGATAAAATTATCGAAAATGCTCAGTCTAGAGGTTAAGCAAGACTATGTGAAACTCATGAAGGAGTTCCCTGACGTTTTCGCATGGAGCTATGATGATCTTAAGGTTTATGACACTAAAGTAATCCAACATGTTATCCCTCTCAAGGAAGATTAGAAACCTTTCAAGCAAAAGCTGAGACGAATAAATCCCCTGTTGTTGCCACTGAACGAAAACGAGGTGTTATCACCATAACAATTATACATGAAATCCGAGTTTTAGATTTAGCGGGGGACTAAAGCGATGTAGATACATGGCGCGATTTAGAGGACCAGGTCACATATGGAGACATGTAGATAAATATAGCGGGAGCGTAAAATAAAGGATCCAACTGACCATAGATTTTGAAACGTCCCAGATCAACGACCGAGACCCATATCAGGCGGAGAAATAGCACGAAGTTTAATTATGTGAAGGTAGGCCAGGGAAAACTACCGTGGTTTCATTCGTGGATGTGTGGCACCCTCAGAGGTACATCGGGGTGAAAAGCGGTCTGCCTAAATCTATTTTTCCAAAACCCCTGATGTCACATGTTCTAATGTCATTTGAATACGTTAAATCAATAATTCGTGTGGGGGAAGGTGACGGCTGGTCAAATCACCTCATGCCACTCGTTCAGGTACTTCATGTCCATGCAATGCTAGGTGAACGCTATTGGATAACTAACTCAAAGGCTCATAATTCGAAATAGATTGATAAAGCATGATAAACCAACGTACCTGCAAGTAATCTTGTCAGTGATTCATGATTAGAACTCAATGACTACTGATCTTCAAAATATTGGTGGCATTATTATGCTCTGGGCAATCATCGCTTCATTCATAAGTAGAGTAATCTCAAACTAGATCGACTTCCGGATTTCTGTAGAGTTAAGGAAAACAAAAATCGTGTTCTCTGCAAAATTGGAAGACATGGACAAAGCCAATCAAACAATATCCAATGAAACATGGTTTTCAACTAACATGACAAGTTTATCAATGAGTAAGAAAGAAAAGTCGATTTCACAGATATTAGCAACCAAATTCCATACTGACCCTGCGACAGAACCACAATCGGAGGTCAGACTAAATCCTCTCATGAGGGATCTAATCATCAATGGATATGTGGATGAACTCTACAAGCAATCAGTGAAAAAGAAGCAGAGAAAATGACAGAAGGCAGAAATTAGAGCTAAGGTGGTTGAGAGCGTTGGGGAAAATCAACCAGTCTGGTTGAGCACTCTAAAGGAAGAAATCACTAGAATGGAATAAATTCTCACGTAGAATTGAGTACGTTCCAACAAATTTTGGACATATGGAATTCAAAGAAAAATCCTCAGATATGTCAGACTTGTTCAAAACGATCCCCTTAAAGTAGGAGAACTGCCATTATACATTACTTCTTTTTTGTAACTGACCTCTATCTTTAGAATTATGGGGAAGTTTAATCATTTTGAATCCCATGAGTAAATCCTCTATATATATATCATCCTGAGGATATAGAAAGCATGAGAGAAAGAGGGCACTTCCCTAGTAGCAGGAAGGTTTTGAAAAATCATGGAGCTAAACTAAATATATAATGCAGAAGCGGTTGTCGAACTGTTTATGAAAATATTCTAATTGGCTGTGATATGAGTTCTGTTTTCCTTTCGTAGTATGTATTTCTTGTGTCTCTGAAATCTCATTCACAATTTCCTATTTTAAATTGGAGATTTAAAAGTTTGGAATTCCTCTGATGATGCTCTAGACTTAGCAATTTAAATTCATGTGATTCTCTTCTTAACTAGGTCAGAATTCATTTAAATATGCTCTGATGCAGTTATGTGTTTCTCTTTTCCTCTGTTGCCATGCAAATTTTTAATTTAATCTCAGAATCATTGCATCATTTAGCCTTTTCCTCTTGATAGTTCCCATGATTCGTAGATGCATTGTTCATGTTCGACTCCATAGCCCAAATATCACCTCTATTTTTTCAACAACTTTATAACACTCGACAAATCTAGCCACCGATTTCCAAATAAATATCAAGTGACACAAGAGATCCCTCTCTGAGTTGAGAAAGCTAGTGCCTTAGCTCTAAAGCTGGTTGAAACAGTTGCCCCTGTCCTCTGCTTTGACAGCCAAGCAAATTTACAGGGTGCTAACATTCTGGCGCCGTTGCCGAGGAGGAAATTGAAATGTTTTCCTTAGGAAAGAATGACATATTTAAGTTATAAGGTCTGAGAGTATCAGAAACTTAGGCACATATTGGTTGTATTCCTACTCTGATGACTCCACACATCAAAAATCAGTTTGAAGGTGATTCCACTAGTAGAAGAGTCCAGAATTTTCAATGGCGACTCCACTCTCAATGCAGAATCCAGCAACCAAAACATTATTGGTGACTCCACTCGAACTTCAAATATAATTCGGAGACTCCACTGGAAGATGAGATCCCTTGACATAGGTATGAAAAGGCATCATGGAAGAAAATAGTTACTTAAAATGGGATCTCTTCCAAAGCATTTTACTATTTGTTATAAGTTACCTCTGCTCCTTCCTTGAACATGCAAAACCAATTTTTCTTTACCTTCTACATTCTAATGATGATCATGAGAATATTTCAATTGTATATCCTCCTTTTAAAGTTGTACATGCATATCCTCACTGTATCACTGATCTTGATAAAAAGTTTCCATCTAGGCCATGTGATGACCATGACCAAGTTGATAAGCCTCATGAAGCCAAGGCTGACATTTCTCCTCCTATAAATGGTCCAACGTCCTCCAAGACCCAACATAGATACATACCCTTGAAGCCACCCCAAGTCTTCCATGATTTCCCTCCAAATCACTATGCATATCTACCTATGTTTGATGGGGAACCTGATGTCATCTCAGCTGAAAAGCACATCCAAGGGTTTGAGCATTTTATAGATTTGTTTGAGATTGACCATGATGATGTTTGTATGAGGGCCTTCTCTCAATCCTTGAAATGGGACACCAAAGACTAGTTCAAACATTTGCATCCAGAGACAATTAGCTCATGGGAGGAGTTGAAGAATGTATTTTTAAAGTTTTGGGGCAAGAAAAAATATTTGCATCTATAACTTACAGAGTTATATACCCTTGAAGGGCATAGCAATGAAACTATTTATATATTCAGTAGAAAGTTTTCCAGTATTTACTACAAATTACCTAAAGAAATTCAACCCACTGAAGCTACTGCCATGCTCCATTATACAACAATTCTTCATCCAAATTTGTCTTTCCTCCCGACGGAAAGAATACCTAAATCCTTACAACAAATCTGTAATATACCAGATATAAAATGTATGTAGAACAGAAATAAAATGCTAGAAATGGTAGAATAACATCAATATAACCAAAACATTCACCACAATAGCAATGAAATGATATAAGAATAACAACAGGAATAACACTTTCAATCTGAAAGCAATGTTCACGAGCCTCTTCAAGGGGGAAACCTCTAGTTGAGCAGAGCTCTATTACAATAATATCCAAGCTAGGGTTCTCATACCCTCGACTCCTATTTATACTAAATATCCCTATTAAAAGAAGCATCTAGAGGAAGATCCTTCTAGAAGCGGAAGCTTCTATTAGGTCTTCTTACATCCGCCTTATTCTATTTTATTGAAAGGACTTATTAATATTGACCTTTATTACATCCGAATATATTGTTCTACCTATGTGTGGGTTAGGACCCTAACATGTCCGCCCCCTTAAAAATAGCCTTGTCCTCAAGGCTTGAGATGAGGAAATTGTTGCAGAATGATAGCAGGCTCCCAAGTGGCATCTGCTGGAGTTGTATCTTTCCACTGGACTAGCACTTCCTTGATTTTTCTATGATGTAGGCGACACTCATGTTGGTCCAAAACTTCTTCTGGATGTAGCCAAATGGATCCTTCTTTAGCTAACTCGGGAAGGTTGGTTTGAATTTGGCACTTAGCTCCAATCACCTTCTTTAAGCATGAAAGTTGAAAAACAGGATGTAGCTTCGAATGGATGGGCAAAGCTAACTGATAGGCTACTTGTCCCACATGCTTGAGAACGGTATAAGGACCATAAAATTTGGGCGCTAGCTTCTGACAATGCTCAACCTTGAGGGAAGTTTTCTTGTAAGGTTGTAGTTGAAGAAACACTTGATCCCCTTCTGCAAATTGACGTTCAGAGCAACCTTGATCTGCTTGTTGCTTCATGCGATTATGTGCCATGAACAAATTCTCTTTGAGGGTACAGAGAATAGCCTCTTGAGTTGTAAGTGTTTGGTCAACCACGTGGACATTCGAGGTACCCGGTAAGTATTAGAGAACTGAAGGTGGCTTTTGTCCATATACCGCTTCAAAAGGAGTCATCCATGTAGCTGTATGGTATGAAGTGTTGTACCACCATTCATCTAGGGGTAACCATTGAGCCCATTGATTTTTCTTTTCTAAGGAAAAACACCTAAAATATGTTTCCAAACACTTGTTGACAACTTCTGTTTGGCCATCAGTCTGGGGATGATAAGCTGTGCTGAGATGCAATTCGGTGCCTTGTATCTTGAATAATTCTTTCCAAAAATGGCTTGTGAAAGTTGGGTCACGATCAAAAACAATAGAGTGCAACATGCCATGAAGCTTGAAGACCCGATCCATGAAAATTTGAGCCACTATGGATGCTGTAAATGGGTATTGAAGGGCGTAGAAATAAGCATACTTGGAAAGGAGATAAACAACCACCATGATGATTGATTTATTTCCTAATTTAGGTAAGCTAGTAATAAAATCCATAGAGATATCCTTCCAAATAACAGGTGGAATCGGGAGCGGTTGTAGTGTGCCTGGAGATTTGACTGTTTCTCCCTTGTTGCATTGACACACATCACATTCAGCGACAAAATTCTGAATGTCCTATTTCATACCTTCCCAGAAAAAGGAACGTTTGACCCTGTCATAGGTTTTGGTGAACCCGGAGTGCCCTGCTTTGGGTGTAGCATGAACCTCAGAAAGTACCGTGGATTTAATCTTTTATTGTTTACTTAAATAAAAATGGACTTTGTATCGTAGTTCATCATGGAGCCAAGAGTACCCTGGGGAAGCTGGAGCATTGGACTACAATTGTTTGATCAACTGCAAACTTTTGGGATCTTGTAGCCATTCCTGGTGAGCAGCTTGGAGCCAATCTGGTACAATGAATGAAAGAGAAAAAATGGATCCTTCATCTTCATATTTTTGGGAAAGTGCATATGCAACCACATTGTCGTTTCCTTTCTTGTAAATGATCTCCTAATCATATCCAAAGAGCTTAGTCACCCATTTTTGTTGTTCTGGGGAGGAAATGCATTGTTCCAGAAAATACTTGAGGCTTTGATGGTCTGTCTTAATTTGGAAACATTGCCCCAATAGATAAGGGCGCCACAGATCAACGACATGCATAATAGCCAACATTTCCTTTTCATAGATGGATTTGCCCAGATTTCTTTCAGATAGTTGCTTGCTGGTAAAGGCCAAAGGTTGACCCTCTTGCATAAGGAAAGCACCAATTCCTTTCCCCGAGGAATCACATTCTAACACAAAGGTCTTTGTGAAATCAGGAAGGGTGAGGACTAGAGTGGTGCACATGGCCATCTTCAAAGTTTGAAAAGCTTGAGAAGCGGATGGAGTCCAAGTGAAACAGTTCTTTTTGAGGAGAGTAGTGAGAGGTGCTGCAATCTTCCCATAATTCTTAACAAACTTGCGATAATACCCTATTAAGCCCATAAATCCACGCAAGATATTAAGAGTCTTTGGGTGAGGCCAGTCTTGCATAGCTTCAATCTTTTTAGGATCCACACTGACACCATCCTTGCCAACCAGATGACCGAAGTATTCTACTTCTGAGGCGCCAAAAGCACATTTAGACTGTTTCAGGAAAAGTTGGTGCTAAGAGAGTAGATGGAGAACTCGATCCACATGAGAAAGATGGTATGTCCAGGTTTTTCTATAGATGAGGATATCATCAAAGAAAACTAAGACAAAATGGTGGAGAAAAGGACGGAAGACATGATTCATGAGTCTTTGGAAGGTGGAGGGGGCATTACACAAGCCAAAGGGCATGACCAAGAACTCATAGTGTCCCTCATGAGTTATAAAGGTAGTCTTGGGAATGCCTTCCTCTCTCATACGTATCTAGTGGTAGCCCAAACGAAGATCAAGTTTAGTGAAGAATTGGGTGCCACTCAATTCATCCAGGAGGTCATCAATGATAGGAATGGGGAATTTGTCTTTGATGGTAAGTTTGTTGAGGGCACGAAAGTCAGAACACATTCACCAAGAACCTTCTTCTTCAGGACCATGACCACAGGAGAAGAGTAGGGGCTCATACTAGGGAAGATAATGCCTGCATTAAGGAATTCCTGGACCATTTTCTCAATTTCATTTTTTTGGGAAAAGGGGTGATGATACAGACGGATATTGGGAGGAAGGCTTCCGGGTACAAGGGGAATGTAATGATCATGAACACCATGGGAAGGAGGGAGTCCTTAGGGATTGAAAAAGACCAATGTATGTTTAGAAAGGATGGCTTGGAGGTCTTGCGGGACCGAGGGTGTCTCTATTGCTTGTATGGCATGGAGTTGGGTGATAACACCAGAATTACCTTTTTTGAGCAGCTTTTCCATGCGATGGGAACTAATGATCTCCGGTGAGTCGACAATGATGCCTTGGAACTTATATTGGTGGCCCTCCTGGTCGAATTGCATGGTTAAGTCTTTAAAATCCACGAGAATGGGACCCAAATCCCTTAGCCAGTCTGCACCCAACACAATGTCACAACCTCCCATTTCGATAGAAAACATATGGGATTTCAGGTGGTAGTCACCAATTTGGAGATGCAAATTTTCTCAGTGCCCTCCAAATTTCATGGAACCACCATTGGAAATCATGATTTGGAAAGTATTGACGACATTGAAGTAGCAATGAGTTTCTTGGGAAATGCGACGATGAATAAAATTATGGGTGCTTCCACTATCAACCAGATTGATGACCTTCCGATGCTTGATGTAATCGATTAGCTTGAGGGTTTGGGGAGAGGAGAAGCCAATGAGATCATTGAGGGAAATGACTGGTTCTACTTCAAGAGGGTCTGAGGGAGGGGTTATGTCAGTGGATTCAATTGACTCAGACACAAGGGGAGTTTCTACATCCTCTTCTGAAATATCCTCGGAGATGGCCATAAAAATATTTTTTTCTTTACACTTGTGGCTCGGGAAATATTTTCCATCATAGTTATAACAAATGCCTTTGAGTTGGTGTTCAACCATTTCATCCCTGGTCAATTTTTGGATCTTTAGTGGAGCAAAGGGAGTAGTGGGATTTACTGGTTTAGGGCGAGGATAAAGGAGCGTTTTTGGTTTTGAGAAGATACCACCTGTTGTTCTTCTTTAACTCTTTTAGTAGCCTCCACCCAACTCTAAAGCTGAGCCATGAGGACATGGGCCTGAATCTCATTCTTGAGGCCGCTGATAAAACACTCTCAGAAAAAGGCATCAGACATGCCCTCTGTTCTAAAATCCAGGCGCTCAAAGGCAGCTATAAAGTCTTCCACTATTCCTAATTGTTTCAACTTTGTCAAACGACCCAAATGGTTGGTGTCAGTGTCAAAGTGTTCATAAATATTTGCCACAAAGTGTGTCCAAGCAATATACCCTTGACGAGAAGTTTTTCTCCATTGCCACCATTGCCAACGTTCTTGATCTATATGGAGAACACCATACCGGATTTTGGCCAAGTCATCTGTAATACCGTATAAAGAGAAATAATGTTCCATTTGGGTTACCCAACCAGCGGGGTCTGAGGCATCAAATTTGGTCACATCCACCCGTGGAAGGCGCAGGTCACATTGAAAGTGATGGTTCTGAAAGTTATGGGAATGAGATGAATGGTCTTCTTCAATATGTGGAGGTGAGGAAGAGGAAGGTTTATCTATAGGGATATGCAGTCTGGTGTAGAGTGTTGAAAAGACATATTCAAGCTGGGTGGTGAGGTCTTGTTTGATTTCCTCCATTGAGGACTGTATGGTTGTATTGATGGTGACAACATTGGCACTGCGTTGTTTAACTTCTTGTTGGGTCTCGATGAGACCAGATTGCAAGGTGTTGAAGAGAGCTTCCAAGTCTTGGCTACGGGTATGGGCCATGAGGATGGGGGAACTGAAAAGGGGTGGGCCGGGTCAAATTTTTTTCCAAAAAATGATATGGATGAAGGTGATAAGGGCGAAGAGATGAATCCAATGGAATAGGTCTCAAATAATGGTGAAACAATTTCCAGACTTTTTTTTTTTTTTTTACACCTATAGAGTTTTACTCTGGTCTGAAGAATACCGCAGAGAGGAAATGTCCAAATGCTTAACCAGAAAGAAATGTGTATTTACTTGGCAACTCGAATAAAGTTGAGTGGCAATAGATCTTGTCTGTTTTAATTTGTTTATGTTTCTGTCCCCAAAGGTTAGGTATTCAAGGGCTCTACAGACAAGGGTTTGCCCTGTGTTATAACTCTCTGATATACGTGTGGGGTCCAACAATATTACTCGGCCCAATATCTCAGGGCACTAACCAAGGAGGATAGACCGTACCCTTAGCCGTACTACCTGACTACCCAGGTACTAGAGAGTATCTTCCTGAGTTATGTTCTTTGTGACACTATAACAATCAGGCGACTGATCGGTTTATCTAAAGAGGGCTTCAGGTAGTCTAGGCCGATCTGTACACATGTGCTATCTGATGTGATACCACTCGAAGGGGTACTAACATGGGTTACAAGGGTGGCCAACAGATGTGCGGTTAAGTACCACTTGTATTTCATGCATGTATGAATCCCTCAACTATGGTTTATGCACATAACGACAGATCTTTGTGGCTTAAAGACGCCGAAATACGTCTCTACCTTGAAAAAAAATTTAACCCACACTTTCTACCGAGGAAAGTGCTCTGATACCACTTGTAATATACCAAATATAAAATGTATGCATAACAGAAATAAAATGCTAGAAATGGAAGAATAACAACAATATAACCAGAACATTCACCACAATAGCACTGAAATGATATAAGAATAACAATAGGAATAACACTTTGAATCTAAAAGCAATGTTGACAGGCCTCTTCAAGGGGGCAACCTCCAGTTGAGCAAAGATCTATTACAATAATATCCAAGCTAGGGTTCTCATACCTTCGACCCCTATTTATACTAAATATGTCTATTAAAAGAAGCGTCTAGAGGAAGATCCTTCTAGAAGCGGAAGCTTCTATTAGGTCTTCTTACATCCGCCTCATTCTATTTTATTGAAAGGCCTTATTAATATTGACCTTTATTACATCCAAATATATTGTTCTACCTATGTGCAGGTTAGGACCCCAACAAAATGTTTAATGATGCTCAGGAGATTCAACACAATATCTAAGCATGTAAACAGATTCAAAATGAGGAGTTAGATGCTAAAGAAAATGAAAATGAATATGAACAGAAAATGGTTGATTTGAATCTTGAGCAAAGTGTTAATAATATCATATGCCCTCTTGAAGTTTTTAATGCTAATGATTTTGCAAAAAATTATATTCCACTTGTTGAAAGAGGAGGTGCTGATTTAGCTTCTGATCCATCCCATGATAAGCAAGGGGCTGATTGTTTTATGTATTCATTTGTAGACAGTCAAGAAGATGAGTTTGCAAATCAATTTGTTGAAGAACAAGTTGATATTCCAAGTTTGTTCTTGTTAGATGGCATTGTATATGTTGTTGATTTACTAATATATGATGAATATGATGACGATTATGATGTTGACTCCTTAGAACAACCAAATGCATGTTCTCTATAAGAAAATGTTCCTTTTCAACAGTGTAACAAGAGAAATCAACCTACATATCACAGTTGCAAAGAAGAAAGTATGGAATCAGCTGAAGGGAATTCTTTTCCTTTATGATTTTCTGCATTTAAATTGTTAAAAGAAAATTATAAGACAATCATTGAAGCAAGGGAATGTGTGTTGATGCCAAATCACACTGATTCACTGAAAAGAGTTGACAAGAAATTGTATAAATCTTCTCATGTGTTTGGTAACCCTGGTACTTATTACATAGAATTTCTTGTCAGTACAAATTTGCAACCATTGGTCAAAGACAAACCTGAAAATAAAAACTCTCTTCCATTATGTTTTTCTTCCTTTGAATGGTTGAAAGAAAATCATGATATACCATAGAAAATAGGGAGTTTTGACTGTATTCACAGTGGTACTGTTTTACATGAGAAGAATGTTATAATTGAGGAAGACCAATGAAATTCACATGAATTAAACGATCATTACTTGAAAAGGTATTCCAATTCAGAGTTGCAACCTGTGCTTAACCACCATATTGAAAAAGAAGAAGCTGATCAAGAAATTGTTGTTAAAGGTCATTTTCCTTCTCCTGAAACTAATGTAGATGTTCAACAATATTTCTAGCAAGACAAAGTATTTCAAAGTTGTCTTTCTTCCCTTGAAAATGATGTGGTGATCATCTTTCTAAGTGGCCTAGACATGGATGAAGATTTTGAAACTGCATCTATCAGGTAAAGGACGTATATCAGACCAAACACCCTAGGCTTAGAGCATACAAGAATTTGGCGTTGGACCTCCTCGAAGGATTTTCAGAGTATGACTTATCTGCTATCCCTAGAGAGAAAAATCAGATTGCTGATAAATCCCTTGTTGATGCCACTGATCGAAAACGAGGTGTTATCACCATAACAATTATACATGAAATCGGAGTTTTAGATTTAGCGAGGCACTAAAGAGATGTAGAGACATGGTGCGATTTGGAAGACCAGGTCACATATGTCAGCATGTAGACAAATATAGCGGGAGCGTAAAATAAAGGATCCAACAGACCGTATATTTTGAAATGGACCAGATCAACGACCAAGACCCATATCAGGCAGAGAAATAACACAAAGTTTAATTATGTGAAGGTAGGCAAGGGAAAACAACTGTGGTTTCATTCATGGATGCGTGGCGCCCTTAGAGGTACATCGGGGTGAAAAGCAGTCTGCCTAAAACTACTTTCCCAAAAACCATGATGTCACATGTTCTAATGTCATTTGAATAAGTCAAATCAACAATTCGTGTGGGGGAAGGTGACGGCTGGTCAAATCACCTCATGCCACTCATTCAGGTACTTCATGTCCGTGCAATGCTAGGCGAATGCCGCTGGATAGCTAACTCAAAGGCTCATCATTCGAAATAGATTGGTAAAGTGTGATAAACCAACGTACCTGCAAGTAATCTTGTTAGTAATTCATTATTAGAACTCAATGACTACCGATCTTAAAAATATGGGTGGCGTTATTCTACTCCGGGCAATCATCGTTTCATTCATAAGTAGAGTAATCTCAAACTGGACCGACTTCCTGATTTTTGTAGAGTTAAGGAAAACAAAAACCGTGTTCTCTGCAAAATTGGAAGACATGGACAAAGCCAATCAAACAATATACAGTGAAACAGGGTTTTCAACTAACATGGCAAGTTTATCAATGAGTAATAAAGAAAAGTCAATTGCATAGATATTAGCAACCAAATTCCATACTGACCCTGCGACAGAACCATAATCAGAGGTCATACTAAATCCTCTCATGAGGGATCTAATCATCAACGGACATGTGGATGAACTCTACAAGCGAGCAGTGAAAAAGAAGCGGAGCAAATGACAGAAGGAAGAAATCAGAGCTGAGGCAGTTGAGAGCGTTGGGGAAAATCAACCAGTCTGGTTGAGCACTCTAAAGGAAGAAATCACCAAGATGGAATAAATTCTCAAGTAGAATTGAGTACGTTCCAGTAAATTTTGGACATATTGCATTCAAAGAAAAATCCTCTGATATGTTAGACCTGTTCATAACGATCCCTTTAAAGTATGAGAACTGTCATTATACATTACTCCTTTTTTGTAACTGAACTCTATCTTTAGAATTATGGGGAAGTTTAATCATTTTGAATCCCATGAGTAAATCCTCTATATATATATATCATCCCGAGGATATAGAAAGCATGAGAGAAAGAGGGCCCTGCCCTCGTAGTAGGAAGGTTTTGTAAAATCATGGAGCTAAACTGAATATGTAATGCAGAAGCGGTTGTCGAACTATTTATGAAAAGATTCTAATTGGCTGTGATATGAGTTATGTTTTCCTTTCGTAGTATGTATTTCTTGTGTCTCTGAAATCACATTCACAATTTCCTCTTTTAAATTGGAGATTTAAAAGTTTGGAATTCCTCTGCTAATGCTCTAGACTTAGCAATTTAAATTCATGTGATTCTCTTCTTAACTAGGTCAAAATTCATTTAAATATGCTCTGATGCAGTTATGTGTTTCTCTTTTCCTCTGTTGCCATGCAAATTTTTAATTTAAACTCAGACTCATTGCCTCATTTAGCCTTTTCCTCTTGATAGTTCCCATGATTCATAAATGCATTGTTCATGTTCAACTCCATAGCCCAAATATCACCTCTATTCTTTCAACAACTTTATAACACTCGACAAATCTAGCCACTGATTTCCAAAGAAATATCAAGTGACATGAGAGATCCCTCTATGAGTTGAGCAGGCTAGTGCCTCATCTCTAAATCTAGTTGAAATAGTTACCCATGTCCTCTGCTTTGACAACCAAGCAGATTTACAGGGTGCTAACATTCTGGTGCCGTTGTCGGGGACAAAATTGAAAAATTTTCCTTAGGAAAGAACAACATATTTAAGTTCTAAGGTCTGAGAGTAGTAGACACTTAGGCACATATTGGCTGTATTCCTACTCTGATGACTCCACACATCAAAAATCAGTTTGAAGGTGATTCCACTGGTAGAAGAGTCCAGAATTTTCAATGGCGACTCCACTCTCAATGTAGAATCCAGCTTCCAAAACATTATTGGTGACTCCACTCGAACTTCAAATATAATTCGTAGACTCCAATGGAAGATGAGATCCCTTGACATAGGTATGAAAAGGCATCATGGAAGAAAATAGTTACTTAAAATGGGATCTCTTCCAAAGAATTTTACTATTTGTTATAAGTTACCTCTGCTCCTTCCTTGAACATGAAAAACACATTTTTCTTTACCTACTGCATTCTAATGATGATAATGAGAATCTTGCAATTGTATATCCTCCTCTTAAATTTGTACATACATATCGTCATTGTATCATTGATCTTGATAAAATTTTTCCATTTAGGCCATGTGATGACCATGACCAAGTTGATAAGCCCCATGAAGCCAAGGCTGATATTTCTCCTCCTGTACTTGGTCCAACATCCTCCAAGACCCAACATAGATACATACCCTTGAAGCTACCCCAAGTCCTCCACAATTTCCCTCCAAATAACTATGAGTATCAACCTATGTTTGATGGGGAACCTGATGTCATCTCAGCTGAAAAGCACATCCAAGGGTTTGAGCATTTTATAGATTTATTTGAGATTGACCATGATGATGTTTGTATGAGGGCCTTCTCTCAATCCTTGAAAGGGGACACCAAAGACTGGTTCAAACATTTGCATCCAGAGACAATTATCTCATGGGAGGAGTTGAAGAATGCCTTTTTAAAGTTTTGGGGTAAGAAAAAATCTTTCGATCTACAACTTACAGAGTTCTATACCTTGGAAAGGCAGAGAAATGAAATATTTATATATTCAGTAGATATTTTTCCAGTATTTACTTCAAATTTCCTAAAGAAATTCAATCCACTAAAGCTACTGCCATGCTCCATTATACGACAACTCTTCATCCAAATTTGTCTTTCCTCCTGATGGAAAGAAGACCTAAATCCTTACAGTAAATGTGTAATATACTAGATATAAAATGTATGCAGAACAGAAATAAAATGCTAGAAATGGAAGAATAACAACAATATAACTAGAACATTCACTGCAATAGCACTAAAATGATATAAGAATAAAAACAAGAATAACACTTTGAATATGAAATAAATGTTCACGAGCTTGTTCGAGGGGAAACCTCCAGTTGAGCAGAGCTCTATTACAATAATATCCAAGCTAGGGTTCTCATACCCTCGACTCCTATTTATACTAAATATGTCTATTAAAAGAAGCATCTAGAGGAAGATCCTTCTAGAAGCTTAAGCTTCTATTAGGTCTTCTTACATCTGCCTTATTCTATTTTATTGAAAGGCCTTATTAATATTAACCTTTATTACATCCGAATATATTGTTCTACCTATGTGTGGGTTAGGACCCTAACATGTCCGCCCCCTTAAAAACAACCTTGTCCTCAAGGCTTGAGATGAGGAAATTGATGCAGGATGGTAGCTGGTTTCCAAGTGGCATTTGCTGGAGTTGTATCTTTCCACTGGAATAGCAATTCCTTGATTGTTCTCTGATGTAGGCGATGCTCATACTGGTCCAAAACTGCTTCTCACTGTAACCAAATGGATCCTTCTTCAGCTAACTCGGGAAGGTTGGTTTGAGTTTGGCACTTAGCTCCAATTACCTTCTTTAAGCATGAAACATGAAAAAAAGGATGTAGCTTCGAATGGTTGGGCAAAGCTAACTGATATGCTACTTTTCCCACACGCTTAAGAATGGTATAAGGACCATAAAATTTCGGCATTAGATTTTGACATTGCTCGGCCTTGAGGGAAGTTTGCTTGTAAGGTTGCAGTCGAAGAAACACTTGATCCCCTTCTGCAAATTGACATTCAAAGCGACCTTGATCTGCTTGTTGCTTCATGCGATTCTATGTCATGACCAAATTCTCTTTGAGGGTACGAAGAATAGCCTCTCGAGCTATAAGTGTTTGGTCAACCGCCTGGACCTTCGAGGCACTCGGTAAGTAGGAGAGAACTGAAGGTGGATTTTATCCATATACCACTTCAAAAGGAGTAATGCGTGTAGCTGTATGGTATGAAGTGTTGTACCACCATTCAACTAGGGGTAACCATTGAGCCCTTTGATTTTGATTTTTCGAGGAAAAACACCTCAAATATGTTTCCAAACACTTGTTGACAACTTCCGTTTGACCATCAGCCTGGGGATGATAAGCTGTGCTGAGATGCAATTCGATGCCTTGTATCTTAAACAGTTCTTTCCAAAAATTGCTTGAGAAAGTTGGGTCGCGATAAAAAAAAATAGAGTGCGGCATGCCATGAAGATGGAAGACCTGATCCATGAAAATTTGAGCCACCGTGGATGTTGTAAATGGGTGTTTAAGGGCACATAAATGAGCATACTTGGAAAGGCGATCAACAACCACCATGATGACTGATTTATTTCCCGATTTGGGTAAGCTGGTAATAAAATCCATAGAGATATCCTTCCAAATAACAGGTGGAATTGGGAGCGGTTGTAGTGTGCCTAGAGATTTGACTGTTTTTCCCTTGTTGCATTGACACACATCACATTCAACGAGAAAATTATGAATGTCCTGTTTCATACCTTCCCAGAAAAAGGAATGTTTGACCCTGTCATAGGTTTTAGTGAACCCGAAGTGCCCTGCTGTGGGTGCAGCATGAAGCTCAGAAAGAACCGTGGATTTAAGCTTTGATTGTTTACTTAAATATAAACGGCCTTTGTGTTGTGAGTGGGAATTCCCCCTACAGACTAGCACTTAGGGTTTGATCATGCATGCAGAAAAGACCTAAAGATTCCTACTTTTTACCATCATCCCAGACCTAATCCCCATTATTCTTAAGAAAATACACAGTTAAGAAGATCAAGTGAACATACCTTATTTCCAACGTTTGATACCAATCCCTCTTCACGCTTGGTTGCTCTTTGAATGCAACTCTCCTCCCAAGGCTGACCTGCATTCAAAAAAGACAAACAAAGAACTCCACATGCATTTGATCTACGGATTAATGGGTTAGATATTTAATCAACATGTACGCAAATTCTATTTTGAGTGGGAAATCCCCCTACGGACTAGCACTTAGGGTTTTATCATGCATGCAGAAAATACCTAAATATTCCTACTTTTTACCATCATCCTAGACCTAATCCCCATTATTCTTAAGAAAATACACAGTTAAGAAGATCAAGTGAACATACCTTATTTATGGCATTTGATATCAATCCCTCTTCACGCTTGGTTTCTCTTTGACTCCAACTCTCCTCCCAAGGCTGACCTGCATTCAAAAAAGACAAACAAATATCTCCACATGCATTTGATCTATGGATTAATGGGCTAGTAATTTAATCAACATGTACACAATAAACAATGAAAACCTCATATGGTGGGATGGGAAAAGTGCTTCTTTATTATTAACTTCACTAAAGCAACTTACAATGATGAAGCCAGCCACTGCTCCACGAATCTGGTCCTGGGCTCCTCTTTTACTGTGCACCAACTGTTATCACACTTGCTTCTCTTCTTCGTTGAAATTACAAAATGGTTGCAGAATCTTGGGCAAAGGGGAATACGAATTCGGGTAGAGTTTCTTTACTATGTTTTTCCTCTTCTCAAATGGGACCCCTAACCCTTCTTTTATAGGCTAGAAGGAGCTAGGTATTTAGTCGAGTGATTGGCCATGCATGGTCGAAAGGTTTAGTTAAATTACCCAAAACTGTGTGTTCTATCAACAACTTTCCATTTTTCGTGCTTTTGTAGGTACACATGGGCTGTAGTGGAGCAGGGCGCGTGGGCCTTTAAAAAGGGTGTTTTTAAGAAGAGTTGTTCAGTAATGGCTTGGAAAAGAAGGCATATGATATGGCCTGATGTTAGGCAAGTTTGTATGGTGAAAATTAGGGCTATAACACTTTGTATCGAAGTTCATCATGGAGTCAAGAGTATCCTAGGGAAGTTGGAGCATTGGATTGTAATTGTTGGATCAGCTGCGAAATTTTGGGATCTTGTAGCCATTCCTGGCGAACGGCTTGGAGACAATCTGGTACAATGAATGAAAGAAAAAAAAGGGATCCTTCATCTTCGTATTTTCAGGAAAGTGCATCTGCAACCACATTGTCTTTTCCTTTCTTGTAAATGATCTCATAATCATATCCAAAGAGCTTAGTCACCCATTTTTGTTGTTCCGGGGAGGAAATGCGTTGTTCCAGAAAATACTTGAGGCTTTGATGGTCTGTCTTAATTTGGAAACGTTGCCCCAATAGATAAGGGCACCATAGATCAACGACATGTAGAATAGCCAACATTTCCTTTTCATAGATGGATTTGCCCAGATTTCTTTCAGATAGTTTCTTGCTGGTAAAGGCCAAAGGTCGACCCTCTTGCATAAGGACAACACCAATTCCTTTCCCTGAGGTATCACATTCCAACACAAAGGTATTTGTGAAATCGGGAAGGGTGAGGATTGGAGTGGTGCACATGGCCATCTTCAAGGTTTGAAAAGCTTGAGCAGCGGTTGGAGTCCAAGTGAAAGAGTTCTTTTTGAGGAGAGTAGTGAGAGGTGCTGCAATCTTCCCATAATTCTTAACAAACTTGTGATAGTACCTTGTTAAGCCCAGAAATCCATGCAAGCTCTTAAGAGTCTTTGGGTGAGGCTAGTCTTGCATAGCTTCAATCTTTTTAGGATCCACCCTGATGCCATCCTTGCCAACCAGATGACCCAAGTATTCTACTTCTGAGGCACCAAAAGCACATTTAGATTGTTTCAGGAAAAGTTGGTGCCGAGAGAGTAGATGGAGAACTCGATCCACATGAGCAAGATGGTCTGTCCAGGTTTTTCTATAGATGAGTACATCATCAAAGAAAACTAATACAAAATGGCGGAGAAAAGGATGGAAGACATGATTCATGAGGCTTTGGAAGGTGGAGGGGGCATTACACAAGCCAAAGGGCATGACCAAGAACTCATAGTGGCCCTCATGAGTTCTAAAGGTAGTCTTGGGAATGTATGCCTCTTTCATACGTATCTGGTGGTAGCCCAAACAAAGATCAAGTTTAGTGAAGAATTGGGTGCCACTCAATTCATACAGGAGGTCGTCAATGATAGGAATGGGGAATTTGTCTTTGATGGTAAGTTTGTTGAGGGCACGAAAGTCAGGAAACATTCGCCAAGAACCTTCTTTCTTCAGGACCATGAAAACATGAGAAGAGTAGGGGCTTGTACTAGGGCGAATAACACCTACATTAAGGAGTTCCTGGACCATTTTTTCAATTTCATTTTTTTGTGAAAAGGGGTGACGATATAGACAGATATTGGGAGGAAGTCTTCCGGGTACAAGGGGAATGGAATGATCATGAACACCATGGAAGGAGGGATTCCTTGGGGAGTGGAAAAGACCAATTGATGTTTAGAAAGGATGGCTTAGAGGTCTTGTGGGACTGAGGGTGTATCTGTTGCTTGTATGGCATGGAGTTGGGTGATAACACTAGAATTACCTTTTTTTAGAAGCTTTTCCATGCGATGGGAACTAATGATATCTAGTGAACTGACGGTGATGCCTTGGAACTTATATTGGTGGCCCTCCTGGTCGAATTTCTTGGTTAAGTCTTTAAAATCCATGAGAATGGGACCCAAAGTCCTTAGCCAGTCTGCACCCAACACAATGTCACAACCTCCCACGTCGATAGAAAACATATGGGATTTCAGGTGGTAGTCACCAATTTGGAGAGACACATTTTCACAATGCCCTCCACATTTCATGGAACCACCATTGGCAATCATGATTTGGAAATTATTGATGACATGGATGTAGCAATGAGTTTCTTGGGAAATGTGACAATGAATAAAATTATGGGTGTTTCCACTATCAACCAAAATGATGACCTTCCGTTGCTTGATGTAACCGATTAACTTGAGGGTTTGGGGAGCGGAGAAGATAGTGAGAGCATTGAGGGAAATGATCAGTTCTACTTCGGGAGGGTCTGAGGGAGGGGTTATGTCAGTGGATTCAGTTGACTCAAACACAAGGGGAGTTTCTACATCCTCTTCCGAAATATCCTTGGAGATGGCCATAAAAATATTTTGTTCTTTACACTTGTGGCCCAAGAAATATTTGTCATCATAGTTATAACAAAGGCCTTTGAGTTGGTGTTGAGCCATTTCAGCCCTGGTCAATTTTTGGATCTTTAGTAGAGCAGAGGGAGTAGTGGGATTTACTGGTTTAGGGCGAGGGATAAAGGAGGGTTTCTTGATTTTGAGAAGATACCACCTGTTTTGCTTCTTTATCTCTTTTAGTAGCCTCCACCCAACTCTGAGGCCGAGCCATGAGGACATGGGCCTGAATCTCATCCTTGAGGCCACTGATAAAACACTCTCGGAAAAAGGCATCATACATACCCTTTGTTCTAAAATCCAGGTGCTCAAAGGCAGCTATAAAGTCTTCCAATGTTCCTAATTGTTTGAACTTTTTCAAATGACCCAAATGGTTGGTGTCAGTGTCAAAGCATTCATAAAGCTCTGCCACAAAGCGTGTCCAAGCAATATACCCTTGACGAGAAGTTTTTCTCCATTGCCACCATTGCCAACGTTCTTGATCTAGATGGAGAACACCATACTAGAGTTTGGCCAAGTCATCTGTAATGTCGTATAAAGAGAAATAATGTTCCATTTGGGTTACCCAACTAGTGGGGTCCGAGCCATCAAATTTGGTCACATCCACCTGTGGAAGGCGTAGGTCACGTTAAAAGTGATGGTTCTGAAAGTTATGGGAATGAGAGGAATGGTCTCCTTCAGTATGTGGAGGTGAGGAAGAGGAAGGGTTATCTGTAGGGATATGCAGTTTGGTACAGAGTGTTGAAAAGATAGATTCAAGCTGGGTGGTGAGGTCTTGTTTGATTTCCTCCATTGAGGATTGCATGGTTGTATTGATGGCGACAACATTGGAACTGAGTTGTTTCACTTCTTGTTGGGTCTATATGAGACCAGATTGCAAGGTGTTAAAGCGAGCTTCCAAGTCTTGGCTATGGGTATGGGCCATGAGGATGGGGGAACTGAAAAGGGGCGAGCGGGGTCAAAAATTTTGCCGAAAAATGATATGGATGAAGGTGATAAGAGAAAAGAGATGAAGCCAATGGAATAGGTCTCAAATAATGGTGAACAAATTTCAAGACTTTTTTTTTACACCTGCGAAGTTATACTCTGGTCTGAAGAATACTGCAGAGAGGAAATGCCCAAATGCTTAACCAGAAAGAAATGTGTATTTACTTGGCAACCTGAACACAATTGCACATCAATAGACCTTGTATGTTTTAATTTGTTTATGTTTCTGTCCCCAAGGGCTAGGTTATCAAGGGTTCTATAGACAAGGGTTTTCCCTGTTCTATAACACTTTGATATATGTGCGGGGTCCAACAGTAGTACTTGGCCCAATATCTCAGGGCACTAAGTAAGGAGGATAGACTGTACCCTTAGCCGTACTACCTGACTACCTAGGTACTAGAGAGTATATTCCCGAGTGTTGTTCTCAGTGGCACTATAGCAGTCAGGCGACCGATTGGTTTATCTAAAGAGGGATTTAGGTAATCTAGGAAGATCCGTACATAGGTGTTGTCTGATGCGCTACCACTCAAAGGGGTACTAACAGGGGTTACAAGGGTGGCCAACAGATGTGCTCTTAAGTTCTAGTTGTATTTCTTGCATGTATGAATCCCTCAACCGTGGGTTTATGCGCGTAACGATAGATCTCTATGGCTTAAAGGCACCGTAATACGTCTCTACCCTGAAATTTTTTTTTAACCCACACTTTCTACCAAGGAAAGTGCTCTGATACCACTTGTAATATACCATATATAAAATGTATGTAGAACATAAATAAAATGCTAGAAATGACAGAATAACAACAATATAACCAGAACATTCACCACAATAGCACTGAAATGATATAAGAATAACAACAAGAATAACACTTTGAATCTGAAAGAAATGTTCACGGGCCTCTTTGAGGGGGCAAGCTCCAGTTGAGAAGAGCTCTATTACAATAATATCCAAGCTAGGTTTCTCATACCCGCGACTCCTATTTATAATAAATATGTGTTGGCAAATGTTTAACAGGTAGCGTATTCTTTTCATTGATGGCAAGTACAACAATGAAGATGGCAGGATCAGAATGTGCATCGATGGACAAACAGGAACAATGTAGGCTCAGGAGGAATTAGCGCAGAGTCGAAATTATTCCAAGTAAGAAGGATGTGTAAGCTTGGAGGAGAAGCGTCATTGATCATTGGATCCCATCCAAAATTCCTGACAGCATGAGGGCCGTCAGATCTGAATAAAAACAAGAAGAGCACGCGCTGAAGAGGAGGATAGATCTCAGGCGTTAGATCTGAGCATAGGATCCGACCACCGTTAGATCGGGGAAAAACTGCACGGTGTTTAAAGTACAAGGAGAAAAGGGGCTCACAAAATACCGAAAGCAGGAGGACCGTCCATATCAAGGGGTTATGTGGACCGTTGATCCAACTCCCTGTCGGGGTTTCGAGGATCGCGAGTTGAAGAGGTCAAAGAATAATAACCACAGAACTCGCGAAATCGCGATATGCGATACCCTGATATAATCTCGACCGTTGGATCGAGGAAAAATATGGATTGTTGGATCGAGGACAAATATGGACCGTTGATCCCAGTTCTTGTCGGAGTTTCGGGGATCGAGATTTGGAGATGTCAAAGAATATTGACATCAAGAATCCCGAAATTGCGATGTGTGAAATCCCGACTGAACCTGAACCGTCAGATCAAGATGTGATCTAGACCGTCGACCCGACTCACGTTAGCAGACCATGTCAGCTAGGGTCACGTGGCACAATCAGGTAATGAAAAGCGTCAGACTGATTCAACATTTCAGGCACATGTAAGTCACGAATCAGAGTGACACATGACAATATTCAACACGTGTCAATCCACGTGTGACATCCGCAGATGTACACCGCTTCGGATTTTCGAGGATCGCATGTTGGAGATGTCAAGAAACAATGCAACAAGAATCCCGATATCGCGATATGCGAAATCATGATGTAATCTAAGCCGTCAGATCAAGCTCAAATCTGGACCATTGATTTAACTCCATGTCAGAGTTTCAGGGATCGAGAGTTGGAGATGTCAAAGTTAATTAACATCAAGAATGCCGATTTCGCGATATGCGAAATTACGATTCAATCACAACCGTAGAATCAAGCTCAGATCTAGACCATTGATCTAACTCCATATCGGAGTTTCAGGGATCGCAACATGGAGAGGCAAGTAAACAATGCAACAAGAATGCCAATTTCGCGATATGCGAAATTGCAATCCAATCGCAGCCGTTGAATCAAGCTCTGATTAGGACCCTTGATCCCACGCCATTTCGGGGTATCAGGGATCGCGACTTCGAAAGTCGAGATGCCGCATCTCCAGATTCACGAAACGCTAATTCGTGAAAAGCTCTTTTTGCATAGGCGCTTGGTTATGACCATAGTCATATAGAGGAAGGAGCTAGTGCAGAAAAGTTCTGTATCGAAATTTCGTAGATCGGGATTTGTAAGTGACAAGAACATTGAACATCACGAGTGTCGAAATCACGATATGCGAAATCGTGGAATGATCTGAACCGTCAGATCAAGTGTTGATCAGAGGGTTACTGTTCTCTCTCAGATTTAACTCCCCAATTACGAATCTGTTAGCAAAACAGACTCATGATTGCAAATCAGTTAGCGGTTCAGTTGGTGTTTCAGTTACTCGGACAATTGTCTTTCTTTTGCCTAAGGAAATGGGAAGTGGAACCACCATGGGGGTGTGTATAAAATAAAATGAGACAGACTATGTATGGTTGGCTATTCTGGAGGAAAAAGAGCTCGTAACTGAAACAGAAAGGATGAGCTCGACTATTACAGAGAAGACAAAGAGTCTCAACTGCCAGAGAGGCTGAGGAATCTTAGCATAACACCCAGTGATGTTGAATGTGTGGGAAAACCTCCAGAGAAGCTGAAGAGTTACCATGATGATCAGGAAGAGCACTCGAGAGGTGGAGGATATCGGCGTGGTGTGAGAATGCATAGGGATTGAGCACATTGCATGCACGAGGTGCACAGAAGCTATAAGTACACGGTACAGAGAAGAGATGGGGTTGTTGTTGCTATTGGAGTTTCTGTGGTTGTTGTTATTTAAGGTGATTCATGTGTGAAGAAGGAGGAGAGTGCAGCAGCTGAATTGCATAGAAGAGGAACTGTGGAGTGAATGGACATGGCACACAGAGCAGAAAAAATAGAAGAGCAGACAATGCAAGTCATGTGTGCAGAAAGGAAGTGAGGCAGACAGAGAAACGAAATGGAGCAGAACAGTGATGAGTCTGGTAAGCCATTGTTGAACATTATATCATTGTAATAAGTTTTAGTAGAAAAGATTTATATTTAAGGGTGGTTGGGAGGTGCTCGGGAGGACTGTTGTCCTCATAAGTTCAAGTGGGTGCTTGAACACAGGGAGTTGTAGCTTCCATCTGGTTGCAGCCAGAGAAACCAGGGTGGCAGGGTGGTGCAAGGGAGAACTCTTGTTCTCTGTCATACAGGTTGGTTCCTGTATGATTGGAAGTTGGTGCTTCCATCTAGTTGGTGCTGGAAACACTCAGGGAGTTGGTGCTTCCTTCTAGTTGGTTCTAGAGAAACCAGGGAGTTGGTGCTTCCTTCTAGTTGGTGCTAGAGAAACCAGGGAGTTGGTGCTTCCTTCTAGTGGGTGCTAGAGAAAACAGAGAGTCAGTGCTCTTAGCAAGTTGCAGCTTGCAAAACAGAGGTTGTAGCCTCATTATGAGTTGGTGCTCATATGTATGATAATGTAAAGAATGTAACGATTACTTATCATATAAAGAAAAAGAGGTTTTTACCCTGTATGGGTTTCCTCAGGAAATATCTGTCTTTGTGTTTCTCATATATGTGACTGATGCTGAATGTGCCACTATTTATTTCCCTTCATTATTGTGATCATCATTTAGTGTTTCAGCAAAGAGTTTAAAAGAAGAATAATTGTTTAAGCACGGTAACAACTGATTCACCCCCCCCTCTCAGTTGTCCAACAATTGGTATCAGAGCCGACCCCCTTTTATCTAAGGGTAGATCCTATAGCTTAAAAATGACAAGCCATGAAGGGACTTCAGTCACTAGGCCTCCTCTATTTGATGGAATGAATTTTTCCTTCTGGAAGGTTAGAATGAGATCATACCTAATGGACTTAGGAGCTGATGTATGGGATGTAGTAGAGACTGGACACATAAAGCCTGTTGTGCTAGCTTCCAAGGATGATAAGTTAGAATTTAGTTTTAATGATAAGGGAATGAATGCTATCTTGAATGGACTTGTAGAAGCCGAGTTTGTGAATGTGATGCATCTTCAAACTGCTAAAGAAATGTGGGACAAACTCATTAACAACTATGAAGGTAATGAGAAGGTGAAAGATGCCAAGCTTCAAACCTACAGAGTATAGTTTGAAAAGCTACAGATGAAAGAAGATGAAACTCTTGGAAAATACTTTCTGAGAGTAGAAGGAATGGTAAATTCTATGAAGGCACTTGGTGAAACAATTGGGGAACCTTCTTTAGTTCATAAAATCTTGAGATCTCTCCCATATAGGTTCAACCCGAAGGTCTCTGCTATAGAAGAACTTAATGATCTAAAAACCTTGTCTTTTGATCAACTTCAAGGAACGTTGACTGCATATGAGATGAGGATAGTTACAGATAAACCCACCTCTAGAGAAGCATCATTTAAAGCAGATAAGAATGAAGATTCTGAGCTTGATGAAATTGAAGCAAAATTCGTGAGAAGACTAAAGAAAGGATCAGGAAAGTACCAAGGTAAGCTACCCTTCAAATGTTTCAACTGTGGTAGGATAGGCCATTTTGCAAATAAATGTCCCCACAAAGGAAAGGATCAGACTTGTGATGATGAGAAGAAATACAAACATAGATTTTTTTTTAAAGAGAATAACTTTAAGAAGAAAAGTCTTTGTGCAAATAATGAAGATGATCCTTCAGATGATGACGAGAATGATTCATCTATTGAAGATAAACTAAATGACTTCATGCTTATGGCCAAAGAGAATTATGATAATAAAAGCACAGGAAATGATGATAATGATGATGAAGCTATGGTTGACATGGAAGGAGAACTGATCAGTGCACTGGAAGAGATTGATAGACTCAGAATTAAGAACAGAAAGCAAAAACAATTGCTGATACAGTTTGAGAAAGATAGTAAACAGCCTGATGAAGACTTTGCCTTGCTGAAGGTGGAATTAGAAGAGGCAAGGAAAATTGAGGATATTCTGAAACATCATCTATCAGAAAAGAGGGCAAGATCTGAAGCCCTGGAAGAAGAAGTAGTGAAAAATAGGAAAGAGATGGAGAAGTTTCAAGCCTTGTATAATCATAACTTGTCAAGTATCAAAGCTTCAGAAGAATTAACCACCATTCTGAATCAGCAAAGGAATCCAAAGATGAAAATTGGTTTGGGTTATGAAGAGGGCTCAAGCAGTGGGAAGTCAAGAAATGAAGAACCCATCAAGTTTGTCAAAAGTACAACCAATGACAATAACAAGCCTGCAGAAACAAAGGAAGACAACCAGCCGCCCAGGACAAGTAAAAGAAAAAGTGCCAGGACTGAATCTGTAGAACAAAGAAATAATGCA
>ML788587.1:100911-119449 GCA_009831015.1 Picea engelmannii | reverse complement strand
GGTTGTAGCCTCATTATGAGTTGGTGCTCATATGTATGATAATGTAAAGAATGTAACTATTACTTATCATATAAAGAAAAAGAGGTTTTCACCCTGTATGGGTTTCCTCAGGAAATATATGTCTTTGTGTTTCTCATATATGTGACTGATGCTGAATGTGCCATTGTTTATTTCCCTTCATTATTGTGATCATCATTTAGTGTTTCAGCAAAGAGTTTAAAAGAAGCATAATTGTTTAAGCATGGTAACAACTGATTCACCCCCCCCTCTCAGTTGTCCAACAATTGGTATCAAAGCTGGCCCCCTTTTATCTAAGGGTAGATCCTAGAGATTAAACATGACAAGCCACGAAGGGACTTCAATCACTAGGCCTCCTCTATTTGATGGAACGAATTTTGCCTTCTGGAAGGTTAGAATGAGATCATACCTAATGGACTTAGGATCTGATGTATGGGATGTAGTAGAGACTGGATACATAAAGCCTGTTGTGCTAGCTTCCAAGGATGATAAGTTCACTGTGTATTTAACCAGAAAGAAATGCCCAAATGCTTAACCAGAAAGAAATGTGTATTTACTTGGCAACCTGAACACAGTTGCACGTCAATATACCTTGTCTGTTTTAATTTGTTTATGTTTCTATCCCCAAGGGCTAGGTTATCAAGGGTTCTATAGACAAGGGTTTTCCCTGTGCTATAACACTCTGATATACATGCGGGGTCCAACAATAGTACTTGGCCCAATATCTCAGGGCACTAAGTAAGGAGGATAGACCGTACCCTTAGCCATACTACCTGACTACCTAGGTACTAGAGAGTATATTCCCGAGTGTTGTTCTCAGTGACACTATAGCAGCCAGGCGACCGATCGGTTTATCTAAAGAGGGATTTAGGTAATCTAGGAAGATCTGTACACAGGTGTTGTCTGATGCGCTACCACTCAAAGGGGTACCAACAGGGGTTACAAGGGTGGCCAATAGATGTGATCTTAAGTTCCAATTGTATTTCTTGCATGTATGAATCCCTCAACTGTGGGTTTATGTGCATAACGATAGATCTCTATGGCTTAAAGGCACCGTAATACATCTCTACCTTGAAAAAAAATTTAACCCACACTTTCTGCCGAGGAAAGTGCTCTGATACCACTTGTAATATACCATATATAAAATGTATGTAGAACATAAATAAAATGATAGAAATGACAGAATAACAACAATATAACCAAAACATTCACCACAATAGCACTGAAATGATATAAGAATAACAACAAGAATAACACTTTGAATCTGAAAGCAATGTTCACGGGCCTCTTTGAGGGGGCAACCTCCAGTTGAGCAGAGCTCTATTACAATAATATCCAAGCTAGGTTTCTCATACCCACGACTCCTATTTATAATAAATATGTGTTGGCAAATGTTTAATAGGTAGCGTATGCTTGTCATTGATGGCAAGTACAACAGTGAAGATGGCATCTAGAAGAAGATCCTTCTAGAAGCAGAAGCTCCGATTAGGTCTTCTTACATCCGCCTTATTCTATTTTATTGGAAGGCCTTATTAATATTGACCTTTATTACATCCGAATATATTGTTCTACTTATGTGCGGGTTAGGACCCTAAAAAATGTTTAATGATGCTCAGGAGATTCAATACAATATCCAAGCATGTAAACAAATTCAAAATGAGGAGTTAGATGTGAAAGAAAATGAAAATGAATATGAACAGAAAACAATTGATTTGAATCTTGAGAAGAGAGTTAATAATATCATATGCCCTCTTGAAGTTTTTAATGCCAATGATTCTGCAAACAATTATATTCCACTTGTTGAAAGAGGAGGTGTTGATTTAGCTTTTGATCCATCCCATGATAAGCAATGGGTTGATTGTTTTATGTATTCATTTGTAGACAATCAAGAAGATGAGTTTGCAAATCAGTTTGTTGAAGAACAGGTTGATGTTCCAAGTTTGTTCTTGTTAGATGGCATTGCATATATTTCTGATTTACATATATATGATGAATATGATGACAATTATGATGTTGAATCCCTAGAACAACCAACTGCATGTTCTCTATCAGAAAATGTTCCTTTTCAACAGTGTAATGAGAGAAATCAACCTACATATCACAGTTGCAAAGAAGAAATTATGGAATTAGCTGAAGGGAATTCTTTGCCTTTATGCTTTTCTGCATTTAAATTTTTAAAAGAAATTTATAAGACAATCATTGAAGCAATGGAATGTGTGTTGATGCCAAATCACACTGATTCACTGAAAAAAGTTGACAAGAAATTGCATAAATCTTCTCATGTGTTTGGTAACCTTGGTACTTATTACATAGAAGGTCTTGTCATTACAAATTTTCATCCATTGGTCGAAGACGAACCTAGAAATAAGTGTGTTTATCAATCCAAAGAATTTGGAAAATGTGCATATGACAACAGTGAAGAAAATGAAGAAAGTTTGCCATTGTGTTTTTCCTCTTTCAAACTGTTGAAACAAAATGTCTATTATGTTTCAAATCAGAAAGAATCCAGGCATGATGTTGAATTTGAAGAAAGCAGTGGATTTACAAATAAAATCTCTCTTCCATTATGTTTTTCTTCCTTTGAATGGTTGAAAGAAAATCATGATATACCAGAGAAAACAAGGAGTTCTGACTGTATTCACAGTGGTACTGTTTTACATGAGAAGATTGTTATCATTGAGGAAGACCAATGACATTCACATGAATTAAATGATCATTACTTGAAAAGGTATTCCAATTCGGAGTTGCAACCTGTGCTTAACCACCATATTGAAAACGAAGAAATTGATCAAGAAATTGTTGTTAAAGGTCATTTTCCTTCTCCTGAAACTAATGTAGATGTTCAACAATATTTCCAGCAAGACCAAGTGTTTCAAAGTTGTCTTTCTTCCCTTCAAATTGACGTGGTGATCCTCTTTCTAAGCGGCCTAGACATGGATGAATATTTTGAAACTGCATCTATGGAGACTCTAAGTGGCGAAAAAAAACTTGTGAAGGAAGCTTGCTCTTCTTTGTTGGCTCGTGAAAAGGAAACATTCTTTCATATGATTCATGATCCCAAGACACATTATATGGAAAAGGTTTACAATCAGAATCTACAAAGTTCTCCAGAATATGAGTCTTTTTACACCAGACTATGATCTCCAGCCATGGTTGCCTTATGAATCAAGAAATTCTTACTACCAGACTTCTCAGCGAATCTGTCAGTTTCAACAAGTTAAATCACCTGAAAAGGAAAATGCAGTGGAAGGAGTGAAACATGATAGTTGTTTTGTGCATATGTTAGAAGATCTATTTGCGGTCCTGTTGGAGGAAGTGAACAGTCTAGGTGCTTTTAATTTTTTAAGAATTGGACTTATGGGTGAAATTTTGAACGAATTATCAGCAAAAAATATTTGGAACAAGCAAGTGCAAAGAAAACAAACAGTGGATAGAATGTTGTCATGGCTACATTGGAATTATGATTTCACTTGATTGACAGTCCTTTTCAGTAGTTAGGATAGGTAGGAGTGTGCAAATAAGCTTGTTGGTCAAGCATTGTTTCGGTAGTATGTACAGTTAGATCCTAGTGGTATTTTTTCAGCATCTAGTTGAGAGTAGTTTGCAAAGTCCGGTTTTAAAATTTGACGTTCAGTCTCCAAGACGTAACAAGATACATGCACATGTTTTGAAAGAGGACCAATGAAGAAGTCACCGGGTCTACAGTTCTTTGCTACCTCACAGGGAGGATAGCATCCCCAATTGGAGCCTATGTTATCACCATAACAATTATACATAAAATCTGAGTTTCAGATTTAGCGGGGAACTAAATCGATGTAGAGACATGGCGCGATTTGGAGGAATAGGTCACATATGGCGACATGTAGACAAATATAGAGGGAGCGTAAAAGAAAGGATCCAATAGATTGTAAATTTTGAAATGACCCAGATCAATGACCGAGACCCATATCGGGCAGTGAAATAGCATGAAGTTTAATTATGTGAAGGAAGGCCAGGGAAAACTACTGTGGTTTAATTTGTGGATGTGTGGCGCCCTTAGAGGTAATTAGGGCGAAAAGAGGTCTTCCTAAAACTATTTTCCCAAAACCCCCTATGTCATGTGTTCTAATGCCATTTAAATACGTCAAATCAATAATTCGTGTGGGGAAGGTGACGGCTAGTCAAATCACCTCATGCCACTCGTTTAGGTACTTCACGTCTGTGCAATGCTAGGTGAACGCTGTCGGATAACTAACTCAAAGGCTCATCATTCAAAATAGATTGGTAAAGCATGATAAACCAACGTACCTACAAGTAATCTTGTTAGTAATTCATGATTAGAACTCAATGACTATCGATCTTCAAAATATGGGTGGCATTATTCTTCTCTGGGCAATCATCGTTTCATTCATAAGTAGAGTAATCTCAAACTAGACCAACTTCCTGATTTCTGTAGAGTTAAGGAAAACAAAAATCATGTTCTCTTCAAAATTGGAAGACATGGACAAAGCCAATCAAACAATATCCAGTGAAACAGGGTTTTCAACTAGCATGGCAAGTTTATCAATGAGTAAGAAAGAAAAGTCGATTGCACAGATATTAGCAACCAAATTCCATACTGACCTTGCGACAAAACTAGAATCAGAGGCTAGAATAAATCCTGTCATGAGGAATCTAATCATCAACGGACACGTGGACAAACTCTACAAGTGAGCAGTGAAGAAGAAGCAAGGCAAATGACAGAATGCAGAAATCAGAGTTGAGGCGGTTGAGAGTGTTGGGGAAAATCAACCAGTCTGGTTGAGCACTCTAAAGGAAGAAATTGCCAAGCTGGAATAAATTCTCAGGTAGAATTGAGTACGTTCCAACAAATTTTGGACATATGGCGTTCAGAGAAAAAGCCTCAAATATGTCAGACCTGTTCGTACTGATCCCTTTAAAGTAGGACAACTGTCGTTATACATTACTCCTTTTTTTTAACTAACCTCTATCTTTAGAATTATGGGGGAGTTTAATCGTTTTGAAGCCTATGAGTAAATCCTCTCTATATATATCATCATGAGGATATAGAAAGCATGAGATAAAGAGGGCCATGCCCTCGTAGCAGGAGGATTTTGTAAAATATGTAGAAATTTCAATACAAATGATGTATTTCTTGGATTCTCCTGATGTAACTATTATATTCCACTGTTAAATACATAATCACTTCTACAAAATTATTTCAAAATTTAAAACACAATCGCCAATCACAATATCATAAAGAAGGATCAATCACACATAACACAGATGTTTTTACCAGGAAAGCATAAAGATTAAAACACCACTATCATATATTATTTTTATATCATGGATCATGAAACAATCTCATACAAAACTCTAATCCAAGAGCTCTCACTACAATATATAATCGTCTCAAACTGTCATGCAAAAATTGACAAATTCATGTGCCAATTTACTGCTCCCAGACAACCTGCCTCCTCTGCGCAATCCCTGCTGATGGAAAACCTGCAAATGAATTCAAATTACTCTTGCCTAGGTTGTGCATTCCTCACGGGAACATCCACTGTGTGTGTGGTTTCATGAGTGCACTCACTCAAATCACAACTGATATCCAAATTGTCCCTTTCACCTGTTATCTCAACTAGGTCTCCACTGGATCTGACATGCATGTAGTTAGCAGTGGTAAATCTTAAGTTGCATGTGAGATCACTGATTGTGAATTAATAAATAATTAATTCACTGATCTCTCACTAGTTGAAGTTCAGTTACAACTAGTACAACTGAGCTTAACTCACTTAACTGAGTTAAACTACTTCACAACTCACATAACTACACATCCAACTCTGTTATAACTTTGAATCACTCAGTTAAAACTAATTCGACTTGGATGTCCCACCAGTCAACCTTTGAACTCAAATTTCCTATAGCTAACTGATTTTCCATTTCAGTTAACTATTTTCAAGTAATTATGAAATAATAGATTAATATTAATTGTCCAATTAATTTAAGGGAAAAATAAATTAGACACACATTTCTTGTTGACTTTTCAACATAATCCATAGCCCAAATATCACATCTATTCTTTCAACAAATTTATAACACTCGACAAATCTAGCCACTGAATTCCAAAGAAATATTAAGTGACATGAGAGAGCCCTCTCTGAGTTGAGCAGTCTAGTGCCTCAGCTCTAAATCTGGTTAAAACAGTTACCCCTGTCCTTTGCTTTGACAACTAAGCAGATTTATAGGGTGCTAACATGAGGTAAAGAAGCTTTTCGACGCTAAGATTATTGTTTCTTTGAGATTCTCTAAATGGGTAGCTAATTTGGTGTCTGTAAGAAAGAAAAGTGGTGAGATAAGACTATGCGTAGATTTACGAAATCTAAACAGGGTGTCTCTCAAGGATCACTACCCCCTTCCCAAAATGGACTATATCCTGCAAAAGGTGGTTGGGTCCCAGAAGATGTCCATGCTAGATGGATTCTCAGGGTATAACCAAATCTTGGTCCACCAAGATGACAGAGAGAAAACAACTTTCATGACCCCATGGGGAACATTCATGTACGCCAATATGAATTTCGACCTGATGAACGCTGGAGCCATGTTCCAGAGGGTAATGGATATAGCATTCACCAATGAAAAGGACAAGTTCATTGTAATCTATTTGGATGACATCACGATATACTCTACCTCCGACAAGCAACACCTCAAGCACCTGAAGAAAGTATTCCATAAGTGAAGGAAGTTCGACATATCTCTAAATCGAAAGAAATCACATTTTGGGGTGGAAGAGGGGAATATGTTAGGACACATTATATCCAAGGAAGGCATTAAGAGAAACCCCAAAAGGGTTGAAGAGATTCTGAAGATCGACACCCGACGCAGTAAAAAAGGAGGTGCAATCCTTCCTGGGAAAAGTGAACTTTCTGTGGATATTCATCCCAAACTTGGCTCAAATCATAAAGCACATAAAATGCATGCTCAGGAAGGGAAACGAGATCAACTGGAACCTAGAGGCCAAGAAGTATTTTGAATATATCAAAGTGGAACTGACTAAATCTGTTGTGTTAGCCAACCCAGACTTTACGAAGGATTTCATCCTGTTTTCATTCACCTCAGAACACACTATTTTCGATGTACTGTTACAGAAGGACGAGCAAGACTTCGAGAAGCCCATAGCCTATTTCATCCAGAAGCTGCGCGATGCTCCGCTAAGGTACAAAATTATGGAAAAATAGGTGTACGACTTAGTCAAAGCTTTGAAAAAGTTCAGGACATACATATTGCACTCCCATGTTATCGCTTATGTGCCCAACAACTCAGTAAAGGACATCCGAACTCAACCCGACCCGGAAGGAAGGAGGGGCAAGTGGATAGCAACCATTCTAGAATACAATCTTGATATCAAGCCTGAGAAGCTAATAAAGGGCCAGGGCCTTGTGAAGTTAATGGAACGGTTAGACTGCGATGCTGTAGGAATGAATTTCATCGCTGATCTGTCAGAATTCCCTCAAGAAGAAAAAACTGCACAGGTGTCTCAAAAGTTCATTGATTCTCCATTGTATGCAGACATCATTTATGTATTGGAGAATCTCCAGGCCCCTCCGGGAATAAGTAAGACTAAGGCCATATTCCTCAATCTTAAAGAGGTCAAGTTATGCATCCTGGACAATTCACTTTACTAGAAAGACCCTGGGGGAATACTGTTGAGCTATTTGCTGGAAGATAACACGAAGCGGGCCATACAAGAATTTCAAAAGGGTGACTGCGGAGGACACCACTACTGGAAAACCACCATGCAAAAAATCCTGAGGGCAGGGTACTACTGGCCTACAATCTTCACTGACGTGTATAAAGAGGTGTCCAACTGCCACCAGTGTCATATCTTCGAAGGTAGAAGAAAAATGCAGCCCCTGCCACTAAATTCGATCTCAATCGAAGCACCTTTCATGAAGTGGGGTATAGATTTCATAGGAGAAATAAATCCGCCATCTTTTGCTCAACACAAATGGATACTCATGGACACCGACTATTTCACGAAATGGATCGAGGCAATCCCCACAAAGAAGGCTACCGATGTAGTCATCATCCAATTCCTGGAGACAAACATTCTGTCAAGGTTCGAATGACCCCTCAAAATCATAACAAACAATGCAACCGCATTCAAGTCTAAGAGGATGGAAATTTTTTGTCAAGATTATAATATAACCTTGGGGCATTCTACGACATATTATCCACAAGGAAATGGATTAGCAGAATCCTCAAATAAGAGCCTAACCAGGATCATCAAAAGACTCCTGCAAGACAACAATAAATCCTGGCATAAAAATCTTATCTACGCGTTGTGGGCAGATCGGGTTACCACCAAGAAGTCTATATCCATGTTTCCTTTTCAGATCGTTTACGATGTAGACACAATATTCCCTACTTTACTAGGGCCACCCATCAGAAAGTTGTTGCAAGAACAGGAGGCCAAGCCGAATGATGCGCATAGAAGAATAAACCAGTTGGTTCACACATAGCAGATGAGGGAATATGTGTATAATCGGTCGCATCTCCATCAGGAGAGGATGAAGAAATATTTCCATAAGCATTCTAAGCTAGAGGATTTCTGGTTCAGTGATCTAGTGTTGAGATGGGATGCAAGAAACGAGGAAAAAGGAAAAAATTAAAAGTTTGACCATCTTTGGACGGGGCTATTCAAAATCAACGATTATTGCGGGGGAAATTCTTATTTCCTAGAAGGATTAAATGGAGAATGTTTTGGTTGGGGACCTATTAATGACAGGTTCCTCAAACATTATCTGATGAAATAAAATCCGTTTGAGTCATGTCATTGTAAATAGTCATTTTATTTTTTGCGTTGAGTCAGTAGGTCAGTAGAAAATTGAAGCCTGAAGTGAAGGCCCTAAGTTTATGATGAATTTTTAAGAAGCTGCGTCAATAGGTTTAGTTTGTTTTTTGTCTGTCATTTTTCCTTTCTCAGTGTCTGAAGGTCGAATAAAGCCCAATAGTCAGGCACCTGGTCTACTTTTCTTTGCTACCTCGTGGGGAGGATAGCATCCCCATTGGAGCCAGATATTAGTGCCACCATTTTTCTTTCCATTTAGAGTCAGTTTTAGTCGGGGTATGGCCCATGCACCCAAACATGTTAATTCAGGTATGTAACACCATGAGGTCAAGGTCAGCAAGTGGCCAGTTGGACCTTGGAAAGGGGAAGGGATGTCAAAGTTGAAACATGCATAAGTAGTATGGGTATGTATTTTCCAAGAGTTGAGTCTTGTTAAGAAATCAACCTCTATGTGCCCCAGGTCGAGTCAAGTATTTAATGGAAGTCACATCGGAAATTGAAATAGCTATTATTAGTTCATCATGAAGGTCGATGGGGTGAAAAATTGCGACTTTCGTATCCTGCATACCCTGCGAACCTTATCGTCTATATTCTACAGATGGGGATGTGCCATCGAAAATCTGCGATTCAATTCAAAACATCTCGTCTCCATGAATTAATTGTTCTTCTGCACAATTCCTAATTTTTCTCGACTTGTTATATATCTCAGACGCTTGGCACCCATTTCAGTCACGAAACAAGGTCTGCACTCGGTTTTTGATTCCCCCCTGCTAGTCCAGGTTGATAAAAACTTCCTCCCTGTGCATTCGTCGGATACGATGTGTACACAATACATACCGGTCGCACCATGGCGACCTCCCAAATCATAAGGAAAGGCACGTGGAGCAGCAAAATGGCCAAGTCCAAGCCCAAAAATGATTGGGAGTCATTCTCACTTGTAGCAGGCATTCCCAAGGATGTGAAAGGAGTTATTCCTTTACCCACAGAGACGATCAGATCGAATCACATGAAACCTAAAGAGGAAGGACTTGCGTAGGGAGGAAGGACAATAGAAGCCCCATCTCCCCAATATATATTACCTGTGAGAAGGGGTAGGCCAAGGAAGAACAAGGAAGTTGTGGGGGCCCAAGTTGCAGAAGAGACGCGTGCCAAATCGGTGGTCGAAGAACTACTCATGGGTGCCATTTGGATGGAGCCTGCTAGAGGATCGAGCCGCAAAAATAGGAGAAGAACAAGGGAAATGGATACCGCAGGAGCGAATGATCAAGAGCCGTCTCAACAATTAAAGAAGGAAAAGCTAGTTGTTATCCCCGATTTTTAAGGATAACTAGGAGATCATGTCTCGAGGTCCACAGGTCCTAGACATGGAGTACTGAGAGCAGGATTGACTTGAGCATGGCCCTGGAGGGCCCATCCTTTTCTTCTTCCATCAGATTTATCTTGTCAGGAACAACAACATCCATCACCATCAGCTTGGTCCTGTATCAGAAGAGGTTCTTGCTCCATGAGGTAATTGGTCCAAGTATCATGGTATGTGTCACTTTTGATCATTCAAACCTTTAAATATATGCATCTAATTCCTTTTACCTCTAACAAATGCTTGGATCTTACATTAGCCCACTTGACCATGCTTGGGGAGATTGACAGGGTTCCCTAACAAGCCTGTGCCCATAGGTTTTGGTTTGCCACCAGGGAGATTTTTGAAAAGACATCGTTCGCTCCCATCATAGCACCATTGTTTCATCTTATCTCCCGTTCATTTGTCCCATTCCCCTTGTCCAAGCATTAGGTTGACTTGTTTGTAGGATTGCACCTTATCTCATGGGAAGAAGGGGCTAAAGGCCCAGAAGGTAAAATCAGCTGGTAAAAGATAAAAGCCTAAAATAAAACCTCTAGATGCTTCGCCCAGAGATCCCGAGAAGGCAATAAAAAGCCTCTCAGTAAGAAGCAAGAAGGACCTGGAAAATAACAAATAAGACCTAGTCAAGAGGATAGAGGGTCTCATCATGAGCCAAACTATTAGGTTCATGGGTACCTAACAGTATGACATTGCCACCATCTAGTTACCACACCAGGGCAGTGACCTTTGGTTGCATGGCCAAGGAAAAGGGGGTCTCATCATGAGACAACCTTCTCATCTCTATGAAAGTACTTGTGGGTAACACTGTCAGCTCAGGTCACCATGCCAAGGCAGTGTGCTCTGGTTAGCCCTTGAATAAAAAGAAAAAGAAGAAAATAAAGAAAATAAAAGAAAACAATAAAAGAAAGAACATGCTTGGAAAAATTGCATCCATGACAGGTACAACTCACCTTCTACAAAGGCACCCACAAATAACACTATGCATCCCTGGCTCTCACTTCACCCACATGTCTGGATATCCCCTGGTCACATCACCTCACTCACATGGCTTGGATGAAAACTTCCTGGAGACTTCCCTTTTCTTGTGGATACTAGCCCAATAGGACGTCTTGCCTTTTTCTCTGATCTTGTATTGTAGGTTTTTGTAATGTCTTTGAGCTATTGATCGATGTATCAGGGTTTTTATGCATATGTTTAATAATATTAATGATGATATGTGATTGACATTGCTATGATCCCTGTGACTAATGAGCCCATGGAGGGCATAGCTTTTGATGTGTAGGACCATACCCGATGGACAGGTACCATTTGGACCGGTACACATGGGGAAATGATCAGTTCAGACCTCCATGAGGTTGAAGAGCCCACCAGATGGATGCTGAGACCCCATCAGGGGGAAGAGACAGGACGGTGGTTGATCATAGTTTTGCACCGGAGAAGAAGAGGACATTTCATCATAGGCACTTTGGCAGAGCCCATCCCAGGGGGATTGACCTAGTTCTAGTGAAACATTTTCCCTGGATGGCCCATGACGTCACCTAGGATCTCATGACATCACCTTGAGTGTTTGAAAGTTTGACAAGGCAGTTGGCACGTGTGGCATGATTGGGAGGCCCAAAGAGGGCTAACGTTTTGCTCTTTGGTACTGCATTTTCCCTAAAAGGGCCTAATGTCTCCCTCAGTGGGGCTTGTCGTCTTACTTTTCCTCAGTTAGGGTTTTAAAATGAACATTTAATGTAAAACAATATTACTTTTGATATTCTGGCCTTGTCAGCCATTTATGACCTAAAAAGTAAATTAGGTCATTGATACACTATATATTGAGGAGTTTTAGCCTCATTTTATCATGATTCATCATTCACTCATTAGTGAGGTCTGATTTTTAGCGCCCTACTTGGGTATTTTTGCTAGTTTAGTGAGGCACACTTGTTGAAGGAAGGCATTTCTTGGCATTTTATGGTGTTTTTCTTGAAGGAAGGTGTTACAACTAGGGTTTGCATGGTTATTTCTTGATGAATTGTAAGTATTTTTCTGCAAAAATTCTTAATTGAATGGTTGTAGTCTTATTTTCTTACATGTATTTATAATTTTCTGAATCAAAACCCTAGGTGACAAGCACACAAGTAGGTCCTTTTCTCATGTCCCCTAATAGAGAATTTTTCAGCCATTGAAGAAGGAAGAAAGAGCCTAGCCATAACTACACTCTCATTTCTTCTTCTCCTTGAGCTAGTCGTACTTTCCAGAAGTCAAGAAGGAGGAGATGTCCCAGGCCTAGGTTATCTACACCTTGGGCCATTTTTCTTCTAGGGTTTGATGATAGAGCCTTGCTGTAGAAACACTCTCCCTCATTGCAGTCTCTTGTCTTGATTTATCTTTCATGCTAGTCGTTTTGCCAAGTCAACTTAAGGAAGGAGGAGAGAGCATGAGGCCTTACTTTAGCAACACTAGAGTGAGCCTCTCTCCCCTAGGGATTTGATTCTAAGGCCTTGCCATAGTAGCACTTTAGAACTCTTCCCTCTAGTCCTTAGCCATCCTCCTTCAACCCTTGTGTCCTCTACTAAATTGACTCCATTAACCCCAAGGCATTGATCCTAGACCTCCAACATTGAAGTAGAATTGGATCTAAAACACTCTCAAACCTTTTTTTGAATTGAAACCCTAACTACACTAACCCTAACCTACTAACCCTAAGTTGTTGACGTCACCTTTGGTTATTCCATCTTTGATGCGACAACGTCTTGTTTTAAGAGCAATTGAATGGTGGTTTAGGCATTAAGTGAATAAAGTGTTGATTGGTTACCTTGAATGCCACATTGTTCCAATATTTATTGGTGGAGTGTCATATCTTTTATTGCTATTAATAAACATTGACTTCGTCAGCATTTATTCCTATATTTCTCATCTACATTTATTAGATAGTCTTATGAAGTACTAACCCTTTGAAATATATCTTGCACATATTAGTTTGTTGTTGCTTTGTTCCAGGAAGGTGTTCTTCATTGGGGATTTACTTTATTATTGGTTGTTTAGTCGGGACTATCTTTTGGGTGGTGACTTGTGAAAGGGAAATTTGTTCTTGTCTTTTATTCCTTGCCCTTTCAAAACCCCAAGTCACCAGGGACGTCTCCCCTGGTCCTAGCCTCCCTAAAGAGAAATAACCTATGCATCGTGGTGACATTGGGTGGGATAGGTTCCTGTTACGCTAGCTTGGACTTTTACCTTGTAGCCTTTACTCCTAGCTACAAACTATGCGATAACATTTTGGCCCCGTTGCCAGGGAACACTGAGTCAAGTCTCCTCAAACAACAAACCTTTTCGGTAAGCCTTGCCTCAAGAGCCTTATCTTACAAGCTTACCTAGTGACTCCACTAGGGTGTTTTCCCTTTTCTTTGATATTTTCAAGTAAACTATCTGGCGACTCCACAAACTAAAAAGAGGTTCAATAAATCCTCCTTTGTCTTTCAGAAGGAAGCCTCCCAAGAACTCTCCTGTTGTCAAATCACTTTTCAGGAAGATCCTTCCTTTAGGAATCATTTCTAGCTCTCATACAGCTACAATGAACCCAACCAACAATCAAAGACAATGGTCATCTACTCTTTTCAAGCCGTTAGACATGTCAGCCATACCAGGCTACCCTAGGCAAATTCCACCCAAGTATGAGAAGTGGTTGCCTAAATTTACCAGTACTGATGCAATCAGTGCCGAAGAGCATATGAGAAACTTTTGGGCATTCTTTCAGCTTCACCCCATTAGTGATGATGCTGAAGATCTAGTCATGAATTTGTTCTCTGCTACTCTTTATGATGCCTCAAGGTGTTGGTACCTAAGCCTTCTCGATGGAAGCATAAAAACCATGGATAGAATTGAAGAGGCCTTTCTCAAAAGATGGAGTGTCAAAGAAGACCCTAATATGTTTCTCACACGATTGAATAACCTTGCCAAATATGAAAATGATTCCATTCGGGAGTTCCATACCAGATTCGAGACTTTACTGCAAACAATTCCCGCAAGCCATCATTCGAAAGATGACTACCTCGTCCATGTTTACACCAGATATTTCAATGGCCAACTAGGGTATCTTCTTAGAGACAAAAACCCCCAGTACATTCAAGAATCCCAAGAGCTCGCTACTAAAATAGAGGGAAACCTCCTTTCATCCAAGATTGAGCCTTTTGCTAACCCAAGGGGGAGGATAGACACTAAACCAAAGATAGTTTACAATGTTGAGCCTACTTCAGATCTATGTATCAGTATCACTAAGATACAAGCCTCTATGGATGGTATCATAAAAAATCAAGAGGAAATGATAAACAAGATCGTCAAGTTGGAAATATCTCATACCTAGGCACCCAGGGTCCCGTACAAAGGACAATTCCAGAAAGGGGGCCAATTTTATAAACTGAAGAATGAGCATGAAGTTCCAAACACTTTGGCCCCTGAAAATGTTGTTGATGAAAATCCTTGGTGCCTAGAATGCAGCGAAGCACATTGGGAGCATGAGTGCCCCTACAATAATGGCCATCAACAAGTCAATAACATGGATTGCTTCATGGAGTTTCCTCAGATAAATACCACAGATGCAGAACATTAGGAAGCCATGAAAGAAGCATCCAGATCAGTAAGGATGGTGGTAATAAACAACACGGATCAAGAATCACGAGAAAATCTAAAGAAACAAGAATTTCAGGTGTACAGAAGAAAGAATTTGAAACAACCCGCTGCTGATCAGGAAAATCCCCCACCACTGGAAATGCTTCTTCCCAAGAAATCCAAGGCTAGCAAGGTTGACCTGAAATTTGACTTCGAAGGGGCATTATTAAAAATGCATGTAAACGTCCGCCTAAGAGAATTAATCAAGATCCCATCCATCAAGGAACAATTTGACACTTTATTTTTGGGATCAGATGAGCCTATGGACCCCCCTATTATGTTGCAAGTTGATCACTTCAAGGTCCAATATGGAGAAAACCCTCCTTTCTTCATGATGTTGGCAATGAACGACAAGAACCTAAACAATTGCATGTTAGATACAGGTGTTGGTGCCAACATGATGTCACTCAAAGTCATGTGACAAGTGGGTTTGAAGGTCACACATCCTTATAGAAATGTATGTGGTTTCAAATCTAAAGCCATATCCACACATAGGGTGGTTGAGAATGTTGAAGTTCGCCTAAAGGAGTACCCAGAGAAGATGGTCCACATTGACATTGTGGTAGTTGATGTCCCAGATGTGTGGGGAATGTTGTTATCTAGGAATTTGGTGCAATGTTAGGTGGAACCCTTGAGATGGACCTCACATTCTTGCAATTTCCTTTGAAAAATGGATTGTAGGTCATCTCCTCAATGTGCCAATAAATGGGGACCATGTGCAGGATATTACTCACCCCGTCAATAATGACAAAGCAAAAAATGAGATGATACAAACTCTTCAAAAGTATTCTCTAGAAGATATGCCCTTTGCAATAGAGTAGGACTTTGATCAGATCGAATGGCCCAAGAAAGAAGAATACCAACAACTCCTTGATGAATTCAAAAACAAAGAAATTGGGACAGTGAAGATATTAAAGAAACATGAAGATGACATACAAATCCACCCGTCTCAACATGAAGTTTTTACAGTAGAAGCCCACCCCCCTCCCTCAGTACAATACACCAGGGTTTTCCAAGGAACGACCAAATACAAAGTTAGAAAGTACAAGGAGGGAGACATGGTATGGATGTGGGATACCCAGAAAGAAGAGCCAACTAATGTAAAAGGAAGCACTCAGTCATGGCTCGAACCCTTCAAAGTTGGAATGGAATCAGTTAATGACTCATATTATCTATCCACTCTAGAGGGAAGAAGACACCCATTACCTATCAACAGGAACCTCCTCAAACCCCACCAAGGTGGGGGGACCTGATTTCATAGGTAAGTGCAGGTAAGTAGGCATTTTTCGTGTATTATACCATCTGCATTTCATGTTAGTTTCTTTCACATTTGCATTGTTGATTGTTTTCTTTCAGTTTTTATATGTATCTATGTATGCTGGGGTGGCATTACTGCCCCATTTTAGTTACTGATGCCCATATCGATATTGAACAGGTCTGCAGGTTATGCCAAAGGTGTTGAGGTTCTCATGCGCTCTACGATGATCACATGTCCCCGAGTTGGAGCCAGATGTTATCCCCGATTTTTAGGGATAACTAGGAGATCATGTCTCGAGGCCCACAGGTCCTAGACATGGAGTACTGAGAGAAGGATTGACCTGATCATGGCCCTGGGGGGCCCATCCTTTTCTTCTTCCATCAACTTTATCTTGTCAGTAGCAACAACATCCATCACCATCGGCTTGGTCCTGTATCAGAAGAGGTTCTTTCTCCATGAGGTAATTGGTCCAGGTATCATGGTATGTGTCACTTTTGATCATTGAAACCTTTAAATATATGCATTTGATTCCTTTTACCTCTAAAAACTGCTTGGATCTTACATTATCCCACTTGACCATGCTTGGGGAGATTGACAGGGTTCCCTAACAAGCCTATGCCCATAGGTTTTGGTTTGCCACCAGAGGTATTTTTGAAAAGCCATTGTTCGATCCCATCATAGCACCACTGTTTCATCTTATCTCCCACTCATTTGTCCCATTCCCCTTGTTCGGGCATTGGGTTGACCTATTTGTAGGATTTCACCTTATCTCATGGGAAGAAGGGGCTAAAGGCCTAGAAGGTAAAAAAAATTGGTAAAAGATAAAATCCTAAAATAAAACCTCGAGATGCTTCGCCCAAGGATCCCCGAGAAGGAAATAAAAATCCTCTCAGCAAGAAACAAGAGGGACCCAAAAAATAACAAACAAGACCTAGTCAAGAGGATAGGGGGTCTCATCATGAGACAACCTATTAGGTTCATGGGTACCTAATAGTATGGCATTTCCACCATTTGGTTACCATGCCAGGGTAGTGACCTTTGGTTGCATGGCCAAGGGAAAGGGGGTCTCATCACGAGAAAAACTTCTCATCTTTGTGAAAGTACTTGTGGGTAACATTGTCAGCTTTGGTCACCATGCCAAGGAAGTGTCCTCTGGTTAGCCCTTGAATAAAAAGAAAAAGAAGAAGAAAAAGAAAATAAAAGAAAATAATAAAGGAAAGAACGGGCTTGGAAAAATTGCATCCATGACAGGTACACCTCGCCTTCTACAAAGGCACCCATAGATAACACTATGCATCCCTGGCTCTACATTCACCCACATGTCTGGACATCTCCTAGCGACATCACCTCACTCACATGGCTTGGATGAAACCTTCCCAGAGAATTCCCTTTTCTTGTGGATACTAGCCCAATAGGACGTCTTGTCTTTTTCTCTGATCTTTTATTGTAGATTTTTGTAATGTCTTTAAGCTATTGACCAATGTATTAGGGTTTTTATGCATATGTTTAATAATATTAATGATGAGATGTGATTGACATTTCTATGATCCCTGTGACTAATGAGCCCATGGATGGAGTAGCTTTTGATGTACATGACCATGCTCGACAAACAGGTACCATTTGGACCGGTACACATGGGGAGATGATCAGTTCGAACCTCCATGGGGATGAAGAGCCCACCAGATGGATGCTGAGACCCCATCAGGGGGCAGAGATAGGATGTTGGTTGATCATATTTTTTCACCAAAGAAGAAGAGGGAATTTCATCAGAGGCACTTTGGTAGAGCCCGACCTAGGGGGATTGACCCACTTCCAGTGAAACGTTTTCCCTGGATGGCCCAGGATGTCACCTAGGAGCTCATTACATCACCTTGAGTGTGTGACAGTTTGACAAGGAAGTTGGCACATGTGGCATGCTTGGGAGGCCCAAAGAGGGATAACGTTTTTCTCTTTGGTGCTGCATTTTCCATAAAAGGGGCTAACATCTCCCTCAATGGGGCTTGACGTTTTACTTTTTCTCAGTTAGGGTTTTAAAATGAACATTTAATGTAAAACAATATTACTTTAGATATCCTGGCCTTGTCGACCATTTTATGACCTAAAAAGTAAATTAGGTCATTGATACACTATATATTGAGGAGTTTTAGCCTCATTTTATCATGATTCATCACTCACTCATTAGTGAGGTCTTATTTTTAGCGCCCTACTTGGGTATTTTTGCTGGTTTAGTGAGGCACACTTGTTGAAGGAAGGAATTTCTTGGAATTTTATGGTGTTTGTCTTGAAGGAAGGTGTTACAACTAGGGTTTGCATGGTTATTTCTTGATGAATTGTAAGTATTTTTCTGCAAAACTTCTTGATTGAATGGTTGTAGTCTTATTTTCTTACATGTATTTATAATTTTCTGAATCAAAACCCTAGG
>ML788587.1:84558-100861 GCA_009831015.1 Picea engelmannii | reverse complement strand
GGAAGGTGTTACAACTAGGGTTTGCATGGTTATTTCTTGATGAATTGTAAGTATTTTTCTGCAAAACTTCTTGATTGAATGGTTGTAGTCTTATTTTCTTACATGTATTTATAATTTTCTGAATCAAAACCCTAGGTGACAAGCACACAAGTAGGTCCTTGTCTTATGTCCCCTAATAGAGAAATTTTCAGCCATTGAAGAAGGAAGAAAGATCCTAGCCATAGCTACACTCTCATTTCTTCTTCTCCTTGAGCTAGCCATACTTTCCAGAGGTCAAGAAGGAGGATATGTCCTAGGCCTAGGTTATCTTCACCTTGGGCTGTTTTTCTTCTAGGGTTTGATGATAGAGACTTGCTGTAGCAACACTCTCACTCATTGCACTCTCTTGTCTTGATTTATCTTTCATGCTAGCTGTTTTGCCAAGTCAACCTAAGGAAGGAGGATAGAGCACGAGGCCTTTCTTTAGGAACACCAGAGTGAGCCTCTCTCCCCTAGGGATTTGATTCTGAGGCCCTTCCATAGCAGCACTTCAGAACTCTTCCCTCTAGTCCTTCGCCATCCTCCTTCAACCCTTGCGTCCTCTACTAAATTGACTCCATTAACCCCAAGGCACTGATCCTAGACCTCCAACATTGAAGTAGAATTGGATCTAAAACACTCTCAAACATTTTTTTGAATTGAAACCCTAGCTAAACTAACCCTAACCTACTAACCCTAAGTTGTTGACGTCACCTTTGGTTATTCCATCTTTGATGCAGCAACGTCTTGTTTTAAGAGAAATTGAATGGTGGTTTAGGCATTAATTGAATAAAGTGTTGATTGGTTACCTTGAATTCCACATTGTTCCAATATTTATTGGTGGAGTGTCATATCTTTTATTGCTATTAATAAACATTGACTTCGTCAACATTTATTGCTATATTGCTCATATACATTTATCAGATAGTCTTATGAAGTACTAACCTTTTGAAATATATCTTGGACATATTAGTTTGATGTTGCTTTGTTCCAGGAAGGTGTTCTTCATTGGGGATTTACTTTATTATTGGATGTTTAGCCGGAACTATCTTTTGGGTGGTGACTTGTGAAAGGGAAATTTGTCCTTGTCTTTTATTCCTTTCCCTTTCAAAACCCCAAGTCATCGGGGATGTCTCCCTTGGTCCTAGCCTACCTAAAGAGAAAGAACCTACCCATCGTGGTGACACTGAGTGGGATAGGTTCCTGTTACATCAGTTTGGCCTTCTACCTTATAGCCTTTACTCCTAGCTACAATCTGTGCGATAACACTGCCTATTACTGAGCTCTACCAGAAAAACATGGAGTTGAGGTGGTAGTTAGCGACAAAGACTATGGAAGTGTCAACAGCGCAAGGTCATGAAGGGAACGTGGCATGGCTAAAAAGATAACTCAAAGAGGCACAATACACCATTGTAGAGCTGTGAGAAGCACATAGGCTGTCAGAGGAAAGGCAGACAAATCATTCCAGGGAATGCGAGGCGACCGAGAAGGAAGCCCGCGTGACTCTCGCCAGTCCGTAGAAAAAACACTTTATATGGTGTTCCTTTTTGCATCTGCAAATGTAAGGAAAATATTGGCAGTTTTGAAAGACAAGATTCCCTAAAGCACTCTACCTTTTGGATAACAGCCGTGACAATCAACCAACCACTTTTTGAACACATTTCCCAGCAAATGAGCGTGCGACATAAATCAAAGTTGTTATAGAAGACAAAGATTTCCCGAAAAACACTTGTCCTCTCAGACATCTGATCGAAGGGAAGAACTGACATATCTCTTCCCCATATCAAGACCTAACCAGTGATCAGATCCTCATGGCAAATTTGTGAATAGTCATGTGTAAACAGGCATGATTATTTCTTATTTTTGGAAAGTTTCATGCGAAGAGTCTCTAACGCATACTACTCATTTTCCTAGTTCTAGGGATAGCAGTTAGAAATCCAAGTAGCCCAAGCAGTGGCCTCATTTATATATTTCATCTTTTCGATGTAATCTAGGTTGGTTGGAAAAATTGGTAGATGATAACTATTGTATGTAATTCAAGTTTTTTGATCGAAACTTAATGCAAAGGTCGTGTAACTTGATGAAAAGATTATAATTGTAGTAGTCAGATGTATTGTGCCTCTTTCTTCGTGTACATGTTTCCTGCTAACTTTATTCATATCGTTTTCAGTCTATTTCGAAAATTCGAATTCTATCCAATCACAAACTCAGCTCCTGCAATCTTCTGTGCTCTGATACCATGTAGAAATTTCAATACAAATTATGTATTTCCTAGATTCTTTTGATCTAACAATTATATGCCACTATTAAATACAAAATCTCTTCTATAAAATTCTTGTGGAATTTAAAACACGATCGCCAATTGCAATATCAAGAAGAAAGATCAATCACACATAACACCATTTTTTTTACCGGGAAAGCATAAAGATAAAAACCCCACTATCATATATTATGTTTATATCATGGATCATGAAACAATCTCATACAAAACTCTAATCCAAGAACTCTCAGTACAATATACAATTGTCTCACACTGTCATGCAAAAATTGACAAATTCATGTGCCAATTTACTACTCCCAAACATCCTGCCTCCTCTGTGCAATCCCTGCTGATGGAAAACCTGCAAATGAATTCGAATTCCTCTTGCCTAGGCTACACATTCCTCATGGGAAAATCCACTGTGTCTATGGTTGCATGAGTGCACTCACTCAAATCAAAACTGATAGCCAAACTGTCCCTTTCACTTGTTATCTCAATTGGGTCTCCACTGGATTTGACATTCATGTAGTTAACAATGGTAAATCTCCAGTTGCATGTGAGATCACTGATTGTGAATTAATTAATAATTAATTCATTGATCTCTCCCTAGTGTAAGTTTAGTTACAACTAGTACAACTGAGCTTAACTCACTTAACTGAGTTAATCTACTTCACAACTCACATAACTACACATCCAACTCTATTACAACTTCGAATCACTCAGTTACAACTAATTCTACTTGGATGTTCCACTAGTCAACCTTTGAACTCGAATTTCCTATAGCTAATGAATTTTCCATTTTAGTTAACTATTTTCAAGTAATTATGAAATAATAGATTAATATTTATTATCCAATTTATTTAAGGGAAAAGTAAATTAGACACCCATTTCTTGTTGACTTTTCAACACTCCCTCTCAACAAGAAAGGGATTATCTTTCACCCAAATCCTGTCTCTATGGTATTCAAATTTTTTCCTAGTGAGTGCCTTCATCAGAATGTCTGCATCCTGATATTCCGTAAGAATGTACTGAAGCAACAGGATATTCCTCTACACACAATCTCTGATATGATGATACCAAATCTCTATATGCTTAGATCTATCATGAAACATAGGATTAATCGAGAGTTTGATGCAACTCTGATTATCACAATGAATCACTGTTGGATCTAAATGAGAACCAAACAAACCAACCAAGATATTTCTCGTCTAGATAGCCTCACATGCAACTTGACTCCCTACCATGTAATCCGCTTCCGCTGAATTGAGTGCCACGGATATTTTCTTCCTTCTGTACCAAGAAACAACTATAGATCCGATACTACAAATCCCCCCTAATGTGCTCTTTCTGTCCATTGGGCTGCTCACCCAATCTGCATCTATGAAGCCATGAAACTTCAACTCATCTGTCTGTCTGTACCATAATCCATACTCAGATGTGCTCCTCAGGTATCTCAGGACATGCTCCAAAAGAGCTTGGTAGGCTTAACCATCGCTTGACTCAGCTGGTTAACCGCATAGAAAATTTCCGGTCTCGTGTTCACTAGATACATTAGCGAACCCAATAACTATTGATAGGCAATAACATCCACTACCTCTCCAGAAGTAGCATTCTCTTTCCTCCATTTTCCTGGAAGAGGAGTATCCTTGGGTTTACATCCCTCCATGTGAAACTTACCCAGTATCTCCCTTGCATACTTGCCTTGAGACACAAAAATTTCACCGTCTCGCTGCGATATTTCCAATCCAAGGAAATAATGAAGGAGGCCCAAATCCTTCATCTACAACTCTTTTGCAAGGTCCTCCTTGCATGAGTGTATCAACTGCTCATCACCAATCAATATTAAATCATCAACATAAAGAACAATAATTAAAATCTTACCCTCCACCACAATTTGGTATAGGTTTGCATCCGCTTCACTTTTGGTGAAGCCCAGTACTGTGAAATAGTTGTCTATCTGAGTGTACCAAGCACATGGTGCTTGCTTCAGCCCATACAATTCTCTCTTGAGTCTGTACACATGATAATCCCTATCAAAGGTATCAAAACCTTTTGGCTGCTCAATGTACACTTCTTCCTCAATGATCCCATTAAGAAACACAATTTTTACATCCATCTAATGAATGGACCAGCCCATCTGCGTTGAAAGTGCAAGGATGGATCTTATGGAAGAGTACCTTGTGACAGGTGCAAAGGTCTCATCATAATCTATCCCCTCGATCTGTGAGAATCCATGAGACACAAACCTAGCCTTGTATTTCTCCACACTCCCATCATCATCTTGATTTACCTTGTAGATCCATCTCGAACCTACCACTGATTTGTCGAACGGTCTTGGGACAATTTGCCATGCACTCTTTTTGACAATGGAGTCATACTCCTCCACCATAGCATCAACCCAAGTGGGATCCTGCACTGCTTCTTGAAAGGAAGATGATTTAGTCACAATAGATTTTCTCATGAGATCCATGTATCCAGTAAATCGGTCAGGAGATTGTCTCTGTCTGCGCTGTGAAGTAGGGGCTCCTACATTCTGTGCAACATCCAGTCTCAATCTATCAACTTCCATGGTGCTCTTTCTTCCATTTCTGATGGATGGCTCTACATGAGTGTCTTCCTCTATTCCATGAACCTCCTCATGTGGTTGATCCACATCTTGAGACTCATCTTTGGGAACCAACAGTTCCTCCTCTACATGCAAGTTCAAATCCCTCTCAAGGGACAACTGCATGGCTTTCCCCTCATCAAATTTTATATCCCGTCGCACAACAATCATTCTGTTGTTTGGAAAATACACACGATAATTATGGGGTGTTTCTGTGTACCCCACAAAAATCCCAACTTCAACAGTCGGTTCCAGCTTCTTCTGGGCATCCTTGGTGACATGCACATAAACAGATGAGCCAAAAATCTTAAAATGAGAAACATAAGGTTTGTTACCAGTGAAAGCTTCTTCAGGTGTACTCATGCCAATTACTCTACGAGGACAATGATTTTGCACATAAACCGCAGTGTTGCATGCTTCCGCCCACAAATGATTTGGTAGGCCCTGATCATGTAACATTGCTCATGCTGCACCCATGATCATTCTGTTCTTCCTCTCCACAACCCCATTTTGCTGTGGGTTATGAGGTGCTATGAGTTCTCTTTGAATTCCTTCTTTGCTACAGAAGTCTTTGAATTCGTTAGAGATGTATTCTCCACCATTATCGCTCCTCAGAGCTTTCACTTGCTTCCCCAACTCTTTCTCCACCAATGCTTTAAACTCACAAAACTTTGAGAATGTTTGATCCTTCTTCTGCATGAAGAAGATCCAACATTTACGAGAAAATTCATCAACAAAAATAACACAATACTTATGTTTTGCTGTTGAAGCAACCGAGAATGGTCCACATACGTCTGTGTGAACTCTCTCCAGGATCACCGAAGCACGGTTCTCCTTTTCATGAAAGGTGGACTTTACATACTTCCCCATGGTGCAACCCTTGCACTAATATAACTGAGCAAGTGTTCCCATTGGAAGTCTAGTAGATATTTGTTGCATGATTTTCAAGGCTCGATGATGAAGATGGCCCAATCGCCTGTGCCATATTTTTCCCTCATCCCGGCTCACCACTTTTTCTTCCTTGCCCATCATGGCAACACAACCATCTACCTCCATCTTGTAGATATTCTTAACTCAAATCCCTATCTTCTTGACTTGACCCATTGTTTTATGTCGCAAGAAATCTTTTCCATCGCTGAAAACAACATCATAGCCTCTATCCTCCAACATTGCAACTGAGACCAGGTTTTTCTCTAGACCTGGAACATGCATAACATTTTTAAATTGAAATGGTTTACCTAAATCCCTATGAAAGGTAATGGTACCAATGCCAGTTGCACTGTATCGTCCATCGTTGCCCATCTCAATATGAATTTTGAGATCTTTCTCCTCCAAGTCACTGAAAAGGTCCTTATCTCCCATCATGTGGAAGGAAGTGCCACTATCCAAATACCACAATGATCCCAATGCACTTGAATCCATGCATACGATCAAAGAGAAGTCAAGTTCAAATTGTGAGGCAAGGACCTCACCAATTGCATCTCCAACAACCTTCTTGTTCTTCTTCTTCTATGGATAGTTAATAACAAGATGCCCATGTTTGCGACAATGAAAACACTTCACTTTGGAAAAATCCAACTTCTTGACTTTAGACTCAAATTTTGAATGGAATTTATTCCCCTTCCCTCCACTTTCCTTAGCATCCAAATCACAATCCTCTTCATCATCATTATTTGATGAAGATCCATCTTTGGTGTTCTACCTAAACTCCTCCTGCACTAGATCCAACCATATTCGTTATCAAACTGGCAATTTTTTACTTCCATTGACAGAGTCTTGATAACTATGCCAATTCTTAGGAAGTCCTAGGAGCACCAATATCACCAAATCATCATCAACGACTGTTATTTCCACACTCCCCATCTCATCCCAACATTGGACAAACTTTGTGAGATATTTTGGAATTGAGTCGCCCTTCTCCATCTTGATCTTCCCGAGTTTATCTTTGAGCGCCAATTTCCTATGGTCGCTATTGTTTTGGAATATATCCATCAAATCATTCCACATTGCATATGGTGTGGCTTTCCCATGGAGTTTTGAGACAATGTGGTCTAGTACTCCCTCCAATAGGATCCTCCTCTCCTTTGCCACTTTCTTTTTCCATGCATCAAGATTTGCAGTGTCTGCAAAATATGGCTTAGGAACATCTTTGTCAATGAATTCCTTCAAGCCATTCTCTTCAAGTACTGCCTCCATATTGTCCTTCCAAGAAATATAGTTCGAGCTTCCCTCAAGTTCATACTCTATCCTCAATCCATTTAAATCCATTTCAATCTTGAATCAATTGTAGCACCAAGAAAGTCTTTCTGCAAATTCGAATTCTATCCAATCACAAACTCAGCTCCTGCAATCTTCTGTGCTCTGATACCATGTAGAAATTTCAATACAACTTATGTATTTCCTAGATTCTCCTGATATAACAATTATATGCCACTGTTAAATACATAATCGCTTCTAAAAAATTCTTGCGGAATTTAAAACACGATCGCCAATTGCAATATCAAGAAGAAATATCAATCACACATAACACATATGTTTTTACCGAGAAATAATAAATATAAAAACCCCACTATCATATATTATGTTTATATCATGGATCATGAAACAATCTCATACAAAACTCTAATCCAAGAGCTCTCACTACAATATACAATCGTCTCAAACTGTCATGCAAAAATTGACAAATTCATGTGCCAATTTACTGCTCCCAGACAACCTGCCTCCTCTGCGCAATCCCTGCTGATGGAAAACCTGCAAATGAATTCAAATTCCTCTTTCCTAGGTTGTGCATTCCTCATGGGAACATCCACTGTGTGTGTGGTTTCATGAGTGCACTCACTCAAATCACAACTGATATCCAAACTGTCCCTTTCACCTGTTATCTCAACTAGGTCTCCACTGGATATGACATGCATGTAGTTAACATTGGTAAATCTTCAGTTGCATGTGAGATTACTGATTGTGAATTAATTAATAATTATTCACTAATCTCTCACTAGTGTAATTTCAGTTACAACTAGTACAACTGAGCTTAACTCACTTAACTGATTTAAACTACTTCACAACTCACATAACTACACATCCAACTCTGTTACAACTTCGAATCACTCAGTTACAACTAATTTGACTTGGATGTCCCACCAGTCAACCTTTGAACTCGAATTTACTATAGCTAACTAATTTTCCATTTTAGTTAACTATTTTAAAGTAATTATGAAATAATAGATTAATATTTATTTTCCAATTTATTTAAGGGAAAAATAAATTAGACACACATTTCTTGTTGACTTTTCAACAAAATCATGGAGCTAAATTGAATATATAATGCAGAAGCAGTTGTCGACCTGTTTATGAAAATATTCTAATTGGATTGTATATGAGTTACATTTTCCTTTCGTAGTATGTATTTCTTGTGTCTCTGAAATCTCATTCACAATTTCCTCTTTTAAATTGGAGATTTAAAACTCTGGAATTCGTCTGATGATGCTCTAGACTTAGCAATTTAAATTCATGTGATTCTCTTCTTAATTAGGTCAGAATTCATTTAAATATGCTCTGATGCAGTTATGTGTTTCTCTTTTCCTTTGTTTGTATGCAAATTTTTAATTTAAACTCAGACTCATTGCCTCATTTAGCCTTTTCCTCTTGATAGTTCCCATGATTCATAAATGAATTGTTCATGTTCAACTCCATAGCCCAAATATCACCTCTATTATTTCATCAACTTTATAACACTCGAGAAATATAGCCACCAATTTTCAAAGAAATATTAAGTGACATGAGAGAGCTCTCGGAGTTGAGTAGGCTAGTGCCTCAGTTCTAAAGCTAGTTGAAACAGTTACCCCTGTCCTCTCCTTTGACGGCCGAGCAAATTTACAGGGTGCTAATAGGAGGTAAAGAATCTTTTTGACGCTAAGATTATTATTTCTTTGCAATTGTCTAAATGGGTAGCTAATTTGGTGCCTGTAAGAAAGAAAAGAGGTGAGATAAGACTGTGCGTAGATTTCTAAAATCTAAACAGGTTGTCGCTCAAGGATCACTACACCCCTCCCAAAATGGATTATATCCTACAAAATGTGGTCGATGTTGATATTATGGTAGTTGCGGGAGGTATTTACCTCCACGTGTAAACATGGCAAGAATAGGATATTCCGAGAAGCAATAAGAAACCCTAATGAGTTGGCTAATAACCCTAGAAGACTTGTCGGCTCAAGAAGATAACTTGTATTAGGTTATTAGCCTCCAAGAGAAGAAGTCGGCCAGAAGAAATAATATATTCTGAGCAGACAGATACCTAGAATGAGAAGTTGGCCCAGGCACTTAGCCATAATTACTTTAGATGCATGAGGCTAGTCTTCATTCTGGCAGGCAGTCTCAGAATTGCAGAGCAACACTTGTGCACACTGCAATGCCCAGTTTTGTGTGCATGTTTGAGGAGAGATTCCATTGCAGCTGCTGCAGCTAGAAAATCACGTTTGTATTGGACTATCTCTTGGTTAGGGTTTGGACTATCTGATCAGCTCTTGTTGGTGCGCTATCCTTGGAGAAAGGTGTGTTACCCTTTGTTTGGCTATCTAGCCTAGGGTTTTCTTCCAGAGTGATTCTTTGTCAAGTTTAAGGTGCTCAGAGGGTGGCTTCGGCCTATGGTCGAGTGACAATAGTGATATTGTCAATGGTAAAATGAACAAATCCATTATATTCTAATAGGTTATGGGCCCACACCTCCTTCATTCAGTCTAACCGCTAGAAGGAGACACAACAAGAAGGATATTAATCTCATTGAAGAAATGTAGCTAGGGTTTCTAGTAGGAGCAGTCACCAAAGCATTGTCACTAGGGTTACTAGCAGGTGTAGTTGCAGAAACCCTAATCCTCTCGTTGAGGCACCTTAAGTGAAGGGATTGACCTAATATCTGAACAGATCAGTGCGCCCTAGCCTAGCACATCTCCTAGTACTCTCAGCAAGCCAAGACACCAAGTTTGAGTTTTTGTTCAGATCTAGGGTTGACCAAGTCAAAGCAGCCATGACTTACTCTATGAAGTCAGAAAAAAAGTTAGATGGAGCTTCTAACTTCAGAGAGTGGAAGAAAAGGATTGACCTCATCCTTGCTAAGAATAAAGTGCTAGATATCGTGAAAGAAAAGACCGTGAAACCATAGTTTGAAGAAGGAAAAGAGAAGGAACTGAAAAATGTTGCAGTTATGGAGAAGTTCATAGACGGTGACATCAATTCTATGAGTATCATAGTGGAATATATAAAAGACCACTTGATACCCTACATATCCCATATTGACTCATCAAAAAAGATGTACGATGCCCTAACAAACCTCTTCTCAGTCAGAAACATTGGACAAATAATGAGTCTGAAGAATGAGCTCTGTGACATGAAGATGAATAATGAGGATAGCATAACATCATACTTTGTGAGAATCTCTCAGTTAAGATACCAACTACAAGCTATTGAAGAAATCATTTCAGAGAAGGAATTGGTAAACATAGTACTCAATGGTCTTCCCAAGACGTGGGATGCATTTTCCACAAGCACGAAGAGAAGGAAGGAGTATCCTACATTTGAAGAACTTTAGACTTGCTGTGCTCAAGAAGAATCCAAGATCAGTGCAAAAGAGAAACCCCAAAAGAAGTATGATGATCAATCCTTCACAACAAGATTCAAGAATTTTAGAAACAAAAGGAAGTTTGGTTCAAAGAGGAAGACAATCAAGAGAAAGATATTTCAGAAATACAATGCTTCAATTGTTGAAAGTATGGTCACTACAAGAGTCATATTCCTGAGCTAAAGAAAATGAAGGAGAAACACAAAGCATTAGTTGCCAAAGAAAAAGGAACCTACAAAGAAGACTAAGTAGGATGAAAGAGACTTCTTCTTATGAAGGTAACAATACTCTTCTCATTTCTTGTACATATCTTGTTTGCATAGTCTCTGTACATATCTCGCATATCTATCTCCTAAGAGATAATATGTTCCAAGAATAACTATACTTATGGAAGAACAAAAAGATAAGGATTGATATCATTATACAAGTAAGATAATACACATTAAAGGATACATCAAACAAATCACGTGGAAGCTATTATAAGATAAGCCGAAATCAAAATCAATCATGAAGAGACTTAGAAGAAGCAAAGACAGAAATAAGTCAACAATCAAGAGAAAATTGGAGAAATACTTATGACATTTTGCAGAAGACAATAAGATGGAAGCATGGACTCTGTTAGATGGAGGGAGCCAATTATATATTCCCTAATACAATAAGGATGTAAACAGAAGCGTGGACTCTTTTCGATGGAGGGAGCCAATTATATATTCCATAAGACAATAAGGATGTAAACAAAAGCGTGGACTCTGTTAGATGGAGGGAGCCAATTATATGCACTCATACGTGAAACAATGATTAGGAGGGAGCTAATCCTATGATTCATTGAAGATGATGAAGTATATATCCATCGTAGCATCCATGAAAGATAGTACATGTTCAGTTCAACCTCAGAAGAAGTCTTCTTCGAAGAGAAGCCTTAAAGTATCCTTGGTTGTCCATCCACATCCATGAATCTAAAATGAAAGAAATAAGTGGAATCTTTAGGGCATGGAATCTATAATAAACTCCATGGACCCAAGAGATAAAGTAAAACATTAGGAAGAACATGAAGATTCCAAGAAAGAAAGAGAAGCCAGAACAACCAGTCATTAAGAATCACAAGATTACCATCCTGATATGAACTCACTAAAATCAGTCAAGCAAGGAACTGAAAGTTGTGATGAAGAACAATGTATATATATGAAAGCATTGCAAGATCCATAACTAGAGGTTCTCCCAGATGGAGGGAGAAGACAATGATGATTACTTGTTCCAGTAAACCAGACATACCTCTACATGAGTCTTTATGTCATCCAAAATATCCATGGGTTGGAGTTCTACATCAGATGAATGCAAAGAATTTTCTCCAGAGCAATTGAACAAAGAGCGTATGAAGAGAAACCTCAAGGCTTTGAGGTATACCAAAAAGAGACCCTTGTATGCAGATGGAAGAAGACAACTTGGTGGAGAACCTCCAATGCACAGTAGAAGCATGGTGAAGATTTTCTATAACAGAGATATTTTATCAAGATGATTACTCAGAAGATCAAATCTCATGATGACAGAAGAAGTGCCACATGGATATGTTCCATTTTTCCAACAATGATATACATTATTGATCAAAGCTACATGAAGCTATCAGAGAAGACTAGTGTTCCATACCAAAGTACATTTGAAATCAAGCATTACATTATCCGTGATGAAGTCCAGAAAGTAGAAAGTGGTTCTCCAATACATATCTCCACAGATGAACAGATAAGCAGACATTTTGATAAAGATTATGTTTAAGATGAAAGAGTTTGCATACTCAAGATGGAGCTCATGGAGACGAATTCCTTATTGAAAAATGAAGAGATGAATCCTAGGTTGGGAGGGGGCACTGTTGTATTATTGATTTATGGATAGTCATTTTTCAGTTCGAAAAATGGTCCAGGATGAGTAGATTATTTCCAGTTCGGAAAGTGGATTGAGATTTCTGACGGACAGACATTTTCCAGTTCGGAAAATGGTCCATATTTCTGATGTACCATAGACAACGAATTCCCATTTTGGTTAACATGGGGAGTGGTCTAGGGTAGTCTCTCTTCTTGAGGGTTACTCAAGAAGAATGGCCCGCCTCGCCGGACAATGATTTCTCATTATGGTTAACATGAGGAATGGTCCATTTTGGATGTTGGTACATGAAAAACATTTCCTCTTGTGGTTAACATGGGAAATGGTCATGACAATCATTCCTTAGGGTGGATTCATTCTCTCCAAGTTACACTTTGTTTAGTGTCGGAGGAATGGCCCAGGGTGGGGAATGGTCCAGGCTCAGAAATCAGGACAATTATTCTTCCTTACTTGAGAAGAATAGTCCAGATAGCTCATCATTTATTTTTTACCTTCTAAGGGCAGATGCTCTTCCAACATATCATAGATGTGAGTGGAAGAATGGCCCAGATGATTCATTTTATATCTTAACATTGTTTCTATGCAGGTTGATATCAGATGATTTTTATGAATACTGTATGTCTCCAGACAATAGACATATACTACTATGGTGGATGTGTTCCACTATTTGATCAAGTATCTGTGTGGTACTTGGTGTGGTAGTGTACCACTGGATGGTAGTTGTGTACTACTATGGATAGACACAATTGTGTTCTATTGAATGATATTGTTCCGATTGCCTTGAAGACTATCAACAATGTTGAAAATAAATATCATCCAGATGAATAATGAACAGAGATTTCCTAGACAAAGAATGGTTCAGAACATTTACTCTTCCAAATTAGAAGAATGGCTCTTGTATCACTCTGTGGAGTGAGTATCATGTCTGATTACTCAGATAGAGTATGGTTTCAAGAGATGATGCAGCTGATGACACTGATAGTGCCCATGACATAGTCATGACACAGTCTATATAACTATATTGATGCTACCGGGTGAATGGTATGTTTGTGCTCAAGACCATTACTTGTAATACCTTGCTAGCTAGGAGGGAGTGTTGATATTATGGTAGTTGTGGGAGGTATTTACCTCCACGTGTAAACCTGACAAGAATAGGATATTCCAGGAAGAAAGAAGAAACCCTAATGAGTTGGCTAATAACCCTAGAAGACTTGTTGGCTCAAGAAGATAACTTGTATTAGGTCATTAGCCTCCAAGAGAAGAAGTCGACCATAAGAAATAATATATACTGAACAGACAGATAACCAGAATGAGAAGTCGGCCCAGGTAGTTAGCCAGAATTACGGTAAATACAGGAGGCCAATATTTATTCTGAAGGCAGTCTCAGAATTGCAGAGAAACACTTGTGCACATTGAAGTGCCCATTTTTTTGTGCAGGTTTGAGGAGAGATGCCATTGCAGCTGCTGCATCTAGTAGATCACGTTTGGATTGGAATATATCTTGGTTAGGGTTTGGAATATCTTATCAACTCTTGTTGGTGCGCTATCCTTGGGGAAAGGTGCGCTATCCTTTGTTTGGCTATCTAGCCTAGGGTTTGATTCCAGAGTGATTCTCTGTCAAGGTTAAGGTGCTCGGAGGGTGGCTTCGACCTATAGTTGGGTGACAATAGTGATATTGCCAATGGTAAAACAAGCACATCCATTATATTCTAACATTCAGGTCCCAGAAGATGTCCATGTTGGATGGATTCTTAGGGTATAATCAGATCTTGGTCCACCGAGATGACAGAGAGAAAAAAACTTTCACGACCCCATGGGGAACATTCATGTACGCTAATATGCATTTCGACTTGATGAACGCTGGAGACACATTCCAGAGGGTAATGGATATAACATTCGCCAACGAAAAGGAAAAGTTCATTGTAATCTATCTGGACAACAACATGATATACTCTGCCTCTAACAAGCAACAACTTGAGCACCTGAAGAAAGTATTCCAGATGTCCAGGAAGTTCGACATATCGCTAAATCCAAAGAAATCACATTTCGAGGTGGAAGAGGGGAAGTTGTTAGGACACATTATCTCCAAGGAAGGCTTTAAGATAGACCCCAAAAGGGTTGAAGGGATCCTGAAGATCGACACCCTGTGCAGTAAAAAGGAGGTGCAATCCTTCCTAGGAAAAGTGAACTTCCAGTGGATATTCATCCTGAACTTGGCCGAAATCATAAAGCACATAAACTGGAAGCTCAGGAAGGGAAACAAGATCAAGTGGAACCCAGAGGCCAATAAGTATTTTGAATATATCAAAGTGGGGATGACTAAAGCTACTGTGCTAGCCAGCCCAAACATTACGAAGGATTTCATCCTATTTTCATTCGCCTCAGAACACACTATTATCAGCGTGCTGTTACAGAAGGACGAGCAGGACTTCGAGAATCCCATAACCTATTTTAGTTAGACACTGCGTGATGCTCCACTAAGGTATGACATTATGGAAAAATAGGCGTACACCTTAGTCAAAGATTTGAAATAGTTCAGGACATACATATTGCACTCCCATTTCATCACTTATGTGCCCAACAAATCAGTAAAGGGCATCCCGACTCAACCCGACCCGGAAGGAAGGAGGGGCAAGTGGATAGTGGCCATGCTGGAATACGATCTTGAGATCAAGCCTGCGAAGCTAATCAAGGGTCAGTGACTTGCGAAGTTAATGTCAAAGTCAGACTGCGACACTGTAGGAATGAATTTCATTGCCGATCTGCCAGAATGCCCTCAGGAAGAAAAAACTGTGCAGGTGTCTCAAAAGTTCATTGATTCTCCATGGTATGCAAACATCATCTATGTATTGGAGAATCTCTAGGCCCCTCTAGGCGTAAGTAAGACTAAGGCCAAATTCCTCAAGCTTAAAGAGGTCAAGTTCTACATCCTAGACAATTCACTTTACTAGAAAGACCCTGGGGGAATACTGTTGAGCTGTTTGCTGGAAGATGACGCGAAGCGGGCCATACAAGAATTTCACAAGGGTGACTGCGAAGGACACCACTACTAGAAAACCACCGCGCAAAAAATCTTGAGGGCAGGGTACTACTGGCCTACAACATTCATTGACATTTATAAAGAGGTCTCCATCTACCATGAGTGTAAGATATTTGATGGTAGAAGAAAGATGCATCCCCTGCCACTAAATCCGAACTCAGTCGAAGCACCTTTCATGCAGTGGGGTCTAGATTTCATAGGAGAAATAAATCCACCATCTTCCACTCATCAAAAATGGATACTCATGGACACCAACTATTTCACGAAATGGATCGAGGAAATCCCCACTGTTATCACTGAAATTTCGTCCGCACATGGTTACAAGAACTCAACATCGTCAAACAGTGATGAAGTCATCCATGGACCTGAATTAATACCACAACATTCAAGAAAAGGGTAAAAAACTATACAAAGTAGTGAAAAATTGAAGAGCGATTTGCAGACATTGGGTGCGCGCGCATGCGTGGAACAGGAACATAGAAATCACGCACAGGCGCACGATGCTCGACTATTAGTGCAAAAAGCCGTGCACCTGCTAAACAACGCATTTATGGAAGTGGTCGGCCTCCCAAACACTTATGGTTAAACTCCTAAGCCAATTTGACCCTCAAATCTGGACTGGATCCGACTGGTCGGCTGGTCAAAGACCTAATAATGCCCTAAATGGCCTCTTTTCACACTACAAAGTAGTTAAACAATAACCCAAAGCAATGCTATAAAAAGCCATGAATGTACCTCATTTTTTCAAGGAATTCAAAGTAATGTTATGTTGCCTCTATTGTTTTGAGGACTCCATCCTTGACACAAGCATATTGGCACCATTACATTGGACAATCCACCTCACCATTGAGTGGATTTGTAAAGAGTTATTTCATCACCATTTTCCATTTT
>ML788587.1:61748-82268 GCA_009831015.1 Picea engelmannii | reverse complement strand
ATGCACATCTGATTATAGTTTGATTTGGATATATATATTGTGTAAACATTCAACGCAAAGGCTCTTGTTTCTATATTACTCTCACCACTTTTTGCACACATTCACACAACTAGTCTGACATCATAGGGGAACCACAGAACCCCCGTCGTTCATGACGCTTGCTAAACCTCCCTCCTATATTAGGGGGAGTATCTAGTTGTGCCCGCTCATCGACACCTCCTTCACACACTCCTGTGAGTGCTACTATTTTAGGATCATCTTTGCTTGGTTCTACATTACTTGGGTCAAATTTCCAAGGTCATCTGTTCACTCGCTCTCCTTTACACGGAAGCGGGGGACCCAATTCCTCTCAAGGAGGGAGCACCAACCCACCTAGCCCCCCTCAAGGGTCAGGTTCACAACACACTATGGCCAGAGCTAATCCTCCCCGCCCCACTGCAGATGCCATATTTTTCCTCTCTCAACATACCAGATCTCACCAAACTCACCAATGATCCTATATTGCATGATCCCACATGGCCTGCAATGCCAACCAAACTACCTTCAGACATACCAAAATTTGAAGGAAAGGTAGGCGATGACCCTGCCAACCATGTCATGACCTTTCACCTATGGTGCTCCTCCAATATCATTATGGATGATTCCATCAGACTGCGATTATTTCAACGCACACTCACTTGCCCATCGGCTAAATGGTATGTCGAAGAAAAATCAGGGTCCCATGCAACTTTTGAGTCATTGGCCAAAGCATTCTTGACCTTCTTCCAATTACCCATTATCCATGACAATGGTCTAGAAATACTTTCTAATTTCAAACAAACCTCAGCCACACACATCGCTAACCACATTCACGAGTGGCGTAGGCGACATAGTTTGTGCAAAGAAGAAACCACCAAGCAACAATGTCTCGACTAGTTTCTTAGATCACTTGTCTCTCTCCTTGGAAATGATGTAGCTTCCACCTTCCCTCAATTTGAAGAGGAAGCCATTAGTAAGGCCCAACAGTATGACCTCATCTATGCACAGTCAGGATACTTATACACTGTACTTCCTAATCTTCCAAAACCTGTGCCATTTGGCCAAGACAAACCTGTGATGTCTCACTCAGCAGATGGATTGATCGGTACCACCACACACCACGGTCCATAACCACAACCACCACCGATGTATGGAATACCTCAATACCCACTGGCATACGGGGGCACTTCTTATTACCCCTCACCCCCTTATCAACAACCATACCCTGTTGCTATACCTCTACCTATCAGTGGACCACCGCCGGCACCTCCCATACATCCACCTATTCCAACAACCAGTGGTACTCCCTCAACATCATCTTATAGTACTAGCGAAAGCACTACACCTTCATATGTACCTTATGGATTGGTACCACCATAGAATCCATACTTCCCATTTCCTGGTCCTCCACAACCCATGGCTCCCCCACATCCTCATGCGGGGGTGAATTTTGTTCAACCCTCCACTGTTCAACAATACCAAAGTTTTGAACAGTTAAATACAGCCAATCCAACCCATCCATCGAACAATGCCAAGAAGAAAGGACGGAACAAGAATAACAACAACCCAGGTCAAGGCGAGAATCAACCCCCATAGCACCAACCCACTGGGGGCAACCAGAACCAAGGGAACCAAAACCCCCAAGGGGGCAATAATAATAAACGCCAAGGGAGAAACAATGTTAAAACCATCTTCCCTTGTTCCCTTTGTGGTGAGTTTATCCATTACACTCATCATTGCCCCCAGATCGCTGATTTCAAATGGTTGAAAGACTCTGGTAGTCTTCCCCATTCTCCTGCACAGCCTGCCCCTCCGCAGGCACCACAACAATACATGCAACAACCCCCTCCCTCCGTGCTGCAAAATCCTATTCCACATCAAGGTGTGATAAACACCCAACATGATACACAAAATCCCCTACCTCAGGTGGGCCAATATACCAACCCCAATAATCCAGTAGATCGCACAATTCTCCTCACAAGTGAGGAAGAAATCCTTCTGCAGACGCGTAGTCGTCAGTATCATGCACCCGCTGAGTCTACTCCCATCCCTCCAGAGACAAACCCTCCACTGACGGGACCCCCATTGGTGATCCCTCACCCTTCCACCGAACCACAACTTCACATCCCTCGCATCCCATTGCGCAGGAATGTCCATAACCCATAGTCTAGGGAAGCTCATAATTATAGTTTGGTAGATGACTTAGCACAATCCCTGGCTGCCATGTCAGTCTTGGAAGTCCTCCAGACTTGTCCTACTCAGCGGAAATCACTACTTTTTTCCTTGGGGGCAGTCAATCCCGCAGATACCTGACTCATTACCTTTGATCTTGATAGTGGAGAACCTCATCTTCCCGCCTTGATCGCTTTTCAAATACCAGTGAAAATAGGGAACATCATAGTTCATCGGTGTATCATCGATGAAGTTGCATCTACATGCATTATGTCCAAAATGGTATGGTAGAAACTTGGTTCCCCGGAACTCATACCCTTTTCCATCACATTACGAGCTTATGACGGACGATCATCCTCTCCTGAAGGGCTCTTCCAAAATGTCCCCGTCGAACTCGGGGGAAATACTATTCTCATCGATATCGAAGTTATCGATGCCCCACTCGATTATAATATCCTATTCGTTCGTAGCTACATGTACGCTATGAAGGTAGTGGAATCTTCTGTCTTTCAGACAATGATGTTCCCTCACAATGGGAAGATCGTTACCATTGACCAAGTCTCACATTATGTGCCTAATCCATCTGCCAACATCGATAACATTCTTCCTCTCATCCACACAAGCCATGACACATATCCACTCATCGAGATGGGTCCTGGGATTTTTAAAGATCCATTCTTATTAGGAACATATCATGGATCACCACCACTCCTACACCCTTCCAATCAAGTGTGTGTCATATCATCTAACGGAACTCACACAGAGGATACCCTTCCTCCTACAAAGGCTTCTATCATACCTGACGTCCCACTCGTCGCAGAACTCCCCCCTCAAGAACCTCCTGGACACTCATCGACCCCACTAGTCCACGATTCCACCTCTCCCCAAGGGCATAGTCCAGTTTGAGAGACAGTTCCCCAACACCTCACTCAAATTCCCTTCTTTTACCCTCCACCCGGTATCGAAGCTTTTCAGATAGCCACACCACTCACACTACCTAATATGGTGTTAGCAATCCCAGTTTGGTATTTACACCCACCAGAGATGGTCCCTCGACCATCCCTTCCCCCCAGGAAGGAATCCCCATGATGATTCCCATCCTTACCCCCACCACCCCCCCACTCACGAACCCCCTTATTACAGCTGGGGGCAGGAGAGAGAAGAAGGAGCCCACCACTCCAGTTCCTCCACGCATCCCACCACCTNCTACCTGAATTACGGAATTTGATCCCCCTCAATCAAACTTCCCCAACACCCGCCACTACTGCTAGTCCCGCCACTACCACCCACCCTTCCAGTAGTAAAGGGTTGAGGACCAAATACGCTTGTGCTATATGTTCAGAGTATGGCCATTATACCCATCATTGCCCATCACTACCACGCTTTCGACAGACATTCACCACCATATGCCAAAACTTCCAGAACAACCCTAGTCCTGCTACGTCCTCCTCAACAAATATCACTGACATCCGTTATGTCACCACTTCAGTCAATGAACGTATGAGACACCCTTGCTCTCTCTGCGATTCATTAGCTCATTTTACATACCAGTGTCCATGATCCTTGAATACAGGCAACATCAATTGAACCTACTTCATCGACCCGCAGAGGTGATAATTGACATTACCTCATCACTAGAGGCTCTTCATGTCATTTCTCCCAAACCTGAGGCACTCCCAACACCTCCATGGTTCTTAGATGACGTATATGAGGATTCATGCCCCAACCCCCCCAACTCTCCCGCTCATTCCCCTATGGACACTCTCCACCCAACCACCACAGGTACCCCTCAGTACTTCAATATATGGTTTATATCGAGTAAACCCTCACCATCTCCTAATAATGTTCCCCCTGCTTCTTCACCAGGGGGAAACCACACGACTACTGTCACCGAGATCACTCCTCATGACCCCTTGTATTCCTGTCACTTCCAATGCGACGAAGAAATACTCAAAGAGTTAAACCACCCAGACTCTCCCTGGGATGCGCTACACCATCACACATTCTTCTCTCCATAGGAAGCCTCCATGCCTCCTAACCAAAACCCCATTTACGCGGTCAAAACCAAGGATTTTATCCCATCAGGGCCTATCGATTGGTTCAAAAACCCCATTCCTGCCCCTAATTCTTTTGAAGAAGGCAATATGGCCAACATTTCCCCCACCATTAAAATCGACATTTCCATTAAAAATGGCATCGTCGAAGAAATCACCATTGGAGCTGCTTGCACTCCTCAGGAAATCGCTGCATATAAAGCCCTCTTCTAGGAATATAGGGATATTTTCACCTGGTCATACATGGAAATGCCTAGCCTCGATCCCTCTATTGTCAAACATCGCATCGACACTTGGCCCGACATTACACCCATCCGCCAAAAAAAACGACCGTTACATCCATCCAAAGCCGTGGCTATCAAAGCCAAAATTGACAAGTTACGCGTTGCCGGGTTCATTTACCCCATCACCTATACCTCATGGGTTTCCAACCCTGTACCCGTTAACAAAAAATAGGGCACTATCTGCGTTTCCACATACTTTCGCGATCTCAATCATGCATGTCCCAAAGACAACTTTCCAATGCCTTTTATCGATCAAATTATCGACAACTGCACGGGCCACGAGGCTCTCTCCTTTATGGACAGATTCTCTGGTTATAATCAAATTCAAATTCACCCCGCCGATCAATATAAAACCGTATTCACTACCCCTTGGGGTAGGTTTTCATATCGTGTCATGCCTTTTGGCTTAAAAAATGCTGGCGCAACTTTCTGGCAGGCTATGACATACATCTTTCACGATCTAGCTCATATCATCCTTGCCTACTTGGATGACCTCACAACTCGATCCAAGAAATGCACCCAGCATCTCGATGATTTACGAATCATGTTTCAATGGTGTCGTCAGTACAACATCCGCTTAAATCCTCTCAAGTGTGTGTTCTGCGTCACCGCAGGGCACCTCCTCGGTTTTATCATTTCCCAAAGCGGTATTACCGTGGACCCCCTCAAAGTCCAAGCTATCACCGAAATTCCACCTCCCCGAAATTTACGACAACTTCAGAGTCTACAGGGCAAAGATAACTTTCTTAGACGCTTTGTTCTAGATTACACCATATGCGCACATGGTTTCCTTTGTTTACTACGTCACGACATCCCATTTCACTGGGACGACCATGCCCAACAGTCATTTGACGATCTTAAAACAACACTTTCAAATGCACCTTTAGTTAGTGCACCTGACTATAATCGCGAATATATCCTCTACGTATTAGTATCAGCTGTATCAGTAGCCGGTGTCCTCGTCTAGCTCGGAGATGACAATCGTGAACATGTCATTTATTACCTTAGTAAAAACCTCTCAGGGCCACCCTTGAAATATAAACACGAAGAAAAAATTTCTCTTGCAGTTGTCCTCGCAATCCAGAAACTGCACCATTACATTCTGCTTCGCACCACAAAGGTCGTCGCAGATTCCAACCCTATGAAGTACTTGCTCAGCCGTCGGCAAGTTAACGACAAATTTGCTCGATGGATCGTTATCCTTCAGGAGTACGACCTCGAGTTCTCAACACCTAAGAGTAAGAAGGCCCTGGTTCTCACTGAACTTGTCACAACCCTTCCCTCTGACACCACCAGTGCCCCCGTCAACACTGACTTTCCCGACGAACATCTCTTTTACATCACTTCGGATGATCCTTGGTACAATGACCTCCTCGTCTACCTCCAAAATCAAAAGTTCGGTAACCACCTTTCACGAGATGATCGTCGACGTATTCTCCATCAGGCCCCCCTCTACCTTCTCATCGGAGACATCCTATACCGGCGAGGCGTCGACACCATTCTTCATCGATGCTTGACTATTGACGAGGTTGATAAAGTCTTAAACGACTGCCATATTGGTGCATGTGGGGACCATCTTTCGGGTATATCCACTGCTCAAAAGATTATTCGAGCCGGTTACTTTTGGCCTACCTTGTTTCATGATTGCATTCATGCCATAAAACGATGTGCGCAATGTCATCTTTACGCCAACAAAGCCCGAGCTCCCCCCTCTCTTCTTCACCCTGTCATTACTGTCGGCCCTTTTTGTAAATGGGGTATTGAATTTATGACTTGTAATCCCTCCTCCAACAATGGTCACAAATACATCGTTGTCGTCGTGGATTACTTCACCAAATTGGTAGAAGCTATGCCCACTTTCAACAACACCACTGACACTGTAATGCATTTTTTCTTTAACCACGTCATATCCCACTTTGGAGTACCCCTCCAACTCGTTTCCGACCATGGGAAACACTTCAAGAATGATATCTTCGTCGAAATATCATCTCGGTTAGGCTTCTCTCACGAGTTTGCCTCACCATATTACCCTCAGTCTAACAGCCAGGTCCAGGCAGTTAACAAAGTCCTCAAGACCATGTTACAGCGCACGGTTAATCAACATAAAACCAATTGGCATCATATGTTATTTTCTGCGCTATGGGCTTACTGAATGGCTGTGAAAACCGCTACTGGTTTCACACCATTTCATTTAGTCCATGGAGTCGAGGCCACTCTTCCCATCGAGTGCGAAATTCCCACCTTATGCACGACAATTGAGCTATTACCTGACACTGCTCCAATGGAGCAGCGCTTACTGAACTTGGAGTCTCTGGATGAAGATCGTCGATCTTCCTTAAAGAACAACGAGGTGGCTAAAAAATGATCCAACGCTACCTTTGATCGCCATGTCAACCTTCTCTCATTTCGCAAAGGCGACCTCGTCCTGGCTTACGATATCGCTCATGATACCTTTGGCCATGGAAAATTTGAGTCACTCTGGCATGGCCCATACATCATTCAACATTGCCTCACCAAAGGCGCATATATCCTGGCCTCTCCCGAAGGCCTCTCTCTCAAAGAACTCGTCAACGGGTTGTACTTAAAGAAAATTTACGCTTAAACGTAGTCATTCTACTTTAGGTTATTTATTTTCTAGCGTTTTTAATCTTTTTCTCCTTCCCTCATGTCTAAACTATCCTTTGTGCTATGGACAGATGCTTCCTCCACCAGCCTACCACATCGGTTACGTCGACGACACCAGCCGTTGGACGCAAAATATCGCTTCAGCTGCTTGGGTTGTCTACACCCCTTCACATGAAATGCTCCATTCGAGCGGCATATGTTTGGGGTCAGAAACCAACAACCAATCCGAATACACCGCCGTCATTGGCCTCTTGGCCAATGCTTAGCATCATTGTATTCATCACCTTAGCGTCTTTCTCGACTCTCAACTAGTCGTACTCCAGCTCAACAATGTGTACCACGTCCGTGATCCTTGCCTCTTTCGCAAATACCTGCAAGTTAGGCTTTTATCTTGACATTTTGATTCCATTAAATTTACACATATTTCAAGACAATTGAATCAAATAACGGATAACCTAGCTAATATTGTGTTAGACTGGCATATATCACATCAAGCTACCTCTACACATACATAAACATATCACAATCTTGTCACAGCATATACATAGAATAGACATCATCAAAACATTAACCAAAAACATGTAAACACCACATAGGTCTCAAAAAGTATACTCATGTATATATATAGATCCACAGTGCCATCCGAATGTTTACATACAAAAAATACAAGTATCCGCAGGCCAATGCAGCACCTCGGTACAAAATGGGCTCACCAGCCTATATACAAAAAATATATCCATACATCAAATACATAAAGCACCACTCATGGTGCCTCTAAAGCGCCACCACCTGCCCCTCCCTTAGGTGGTGGTGGCCCACCACCACCTGCCTCAGGCGGAGGTGGTCCACCCCCTACAGGCCCCTCCTGCCCCGGCGACAGTCGTCCTCTCATCATAGCAGCAACCACTGCTACTCGTCGTACTATGGCTCGCTAGGATGATCAGACCACTAACCTGAAGCTCACTAATCACCAATCGGATGCTTCGTCCTCCCCAAATCTCCAAATATCCTCTGAAAACTACTCGTCCAGTCACTATTGCAGCAGGTACAAATGAGGTGGCAATGTGGGCCCTACAGCTATATATAGGCCTTTCTGCCAAACTTCCACTCACCATTCCGGGAGCCCACGATGTCCATTTTTCAATCCGTCTTCAGCCACAGGATCAGAATCCTGTCATCTACATCACAATAGTCCTTGGGCCTATTTTCATCCTGAGCCCCCGGGGCACCTTTTTTTTTCATACCTTGGTCAGGTACGCATGCACATATTCACACTTATCAAATACATGCTCATCTCTTCGATTCTGTTCAGATATTGTTCACGTTGGGTATTTGGTTTTCATATGTGAAGGTACTTGATCATCATACATCGGCACATCCCCTTCAGGTATATACTCAACACTGGCATGTAGTCTTTCCCGCTGTATCGTACTTACATTTCCAGTCACACCCTCTGATATTTGCCTCTAGGATCCCCATTCCCGGCTCTGCAGTACGCACACCTCCATTTGCATCTTCGGTACTGTTACCCGGTAGCATTCTTACCCACATGAGTTGTCCCATTCACATCACCTTTTGACACTTTTGACACTCATGCTATTTTTCAAAACCCTTTAGGGATGGGAGTCCTGATAGTCTTTCATCATGTCGCGAATCAACCACATACTCCTTCTCCTCATTTTGCTAGCTTTACCACACGGAATCCCAGATTATCTCTTCACGGTTCTATTTTTTAACTGCACCTCCACAATATCATGAACCCTCCATTTCATCCACAATCAGTTTGCCCATCTGCAAAACTACCTTCATTTCACCTACCTCATACAGAAACTCACCAATGGGGCCCCCACCCTTCATCAATTTTCCAAGCAAATTATGCCCTACATGGACCACCCATATCACACTGGGGCACTCGTTTCTGTATTTGTACATTTCTCCCCAATTATTCATTATTTATTGTACAAACGCCTTTATATTCAGTCGTTACATTACCCTTTTTGTCGTCACCTTTGGCGACCTGCTTCCCTTTTTTTGGCCAGCTGCAACCCATGGCAACCTTGGTTGGAGCACTACTTATCATCTTCCCTTGCCGGCATAATCCATATCTTCAAAGTACCCTACAGGTCACTTACCTCTACCCTCTGAATTTTTTCACCTTGTCCCGCCTATGGCACAACTTATCCCCGGTCTTTTCATCCCCTTGATACTCGACCTCGTTGAACGGTTGCGGCCACTTTTTCTCTCATACATCCTCCAACCAAGGGCAGTCTTGAGTCTTCTCACATATTGACTTTGTCCATGTACCTCTGCCACTTCCTCACCTCACCTAGTAGATTTCACGAAGCCATTTGCTTCTAGGAGTCGCATCCCCCTTTTTGTCGACATCAACACAGTTTTCCAGAAGGGCGTCAGTATCTTGATTCTCATTATCCACTCAATGAGAGATCTCGGACGACACAGGGTGAAACATCATTGCTCCCTGCTGTCATTGACCCCCATAACATTCGACGCCAACACTTTCTCATGTTATGGTAGGTCTTACTTTGCGACTATTGCAGTTAGTTCTTTCAGTTGCCGAAGACCTCTGAACTTGGCGGGGCTATCAATTCCCACGTTATTGCTACTACTTATTACCGCGATCATTGCCTACTATTCAAAGTATATTCATTTGTAGAATTGTCTTCTGTCTTTATCACAACTACCCCCACGGGCGCTGCAGTTGTCTACACCAACACTTCAGTCATCTTTTTTCAGAGTTACATAACATGAGCATGGGGCATGCCCGCCTTGTTTGTACACAGTTTTCTCTTTTATACACCTCATGGAAGGTCGGGTCCTACCGGTTCCTTTTTTCTCCAACGGATCACTCTGAATGATCCCACTATTTCTCTATCTTACAACAACATTCTCAGTAGAAGAAACATTGATGGATTTCGGCTATACGTATGCTCCTAACCTCATCCATCAGGGGGCATCTGTTATCACTAAAATTTCGTCCGCACATGGTTACAAGAACTCAGCATCGTCAAACAGTGATAATGTCATCCATGGACCTGAATTAATACCACAACATTCAAAAAAAGGGTGAAAACTATACAAAGTAGTGCACGATGCATGACTGTTAGCGCAAAAAGTCGCGCACCTGCTAAACGGTGCATTTATGGAAGTGGCTGGCCTCCCAACCATTTATGGTTCAGTTCCCAAGCTGATTTGACCCTCAAATCTGGACTGGATCTGACAGGTGGGGTGTTCAAAGACCTAATAATGCCCTAAATGGCCTCTTTTCACACTACAAAGCAGTTAAAAAATAACCCAAAGCAATGCTATAAAAAGCCATGAATGCACCTCATTTTTTCAAAGAATTCAAGGTAATGTTATACTGCCTCTATTGTTTTGAGGACTCCATCCTTGACACAAGAATATTGGCACCATTACATTGGACAATCCACCTCACCATTGTGTGGATTTGTAAAGAGTTCTTTCATCACCATTTTCCATTTTTTTTTGTTGTAAGAAGAGCTAGCTAGTGAGGGTCCAAGAGCCTTCCCTTGGAGGAAGAAGGGACTCATAGTCCCATTTCTTATTGGTGCTTTGTTTTCAATAATAGATCAACCTCAAACATTGGTGACATGGGTCTTATGGTTCTTTTTGTTTCTATGTCCCTATGCTCATGAATTTAGTTTTTATTGCATTTCTTAGTTTAATTCTTAATTCTAGTTTTTTGTTTTCTTTCTCTAACTCTTTTCTCTACAGCTGTCCTGCTCAGTAGACCCAACTGAGCTTGAAAGCACCTCTATTTTTCTCACCAAGGTGATGAAAGAGGCGCAACACCCACAAAGCAGGCTACCGATGCAGTCATCATCCAATTCCCGGAGACAAACATTCTGTCGAGGTTCGAATGTCCCCTCAAAATCATAACAAACAATGCGACTGCATTCAAGTCTAAGAGGATGGAAATTTTTTGTCAAGATTATAATATAACCCTGGGGCATTCTACGACATATTGTCGACAAGGAAATAGATTAGCAGAATCCTCGAATAAGAGCCTAACCAAAATCATCAAAATACTCCCGCAAGACAACAAGAAATCCTGGCATAAAAATCTTATCTACACGTTGTGGGCAGATCGGGTTACCACGAAGAAGTCTATATCGACATCACATTTTTAGATAATTTATGGCACGGATGCAATCTTCCCTACTTCACTAGGGATGCTCGTCAGAAAGATGTTGCAATAACAAGAGGCCGAGCTGAATGAAGCACAAAGAAGAATAAACCAGTTGGTTCACACACAACATATGAGGGAATATGTGTATAATAGATCGCAGCTCCATCAGGAGAGGATGGAGAAAGATTTCAATAAGAATTCTAAGCTAGAGGATTTCTGGTTGGGTGATCTAGTGTTGAGATGGGATGCGAGAAACGAGGCCAAAGGAAAACACAGAAAGTTCGACCATCTTTGGACGGGCCCATTCAAAATCAACGATTATTGCGGGGGAAATGCTTATTTCATAGAAGGATTAAATGGAGAATGTTTTGGTTGGGGTCTGTAAACGACATGTTCCTCAAACATTATTTGATGAAATAAGATCTGTTTGAGTCATTTGTTATTGTAAATAGTCGTTTTATTTTTTGCGTCGAGTCAGTAGGTTAGCAACAAATTGAAGCTTGAAGTGAAGGCCCTAAGTTTATGCTGAAGTTTTAAGAAGTTGTGTCAATAGGTTTAGTTTGTTTTTTGTCTGTCATTTTTCCTTTCTCAGTGTCTGAAGGTCAAATACATCCCAATGGTTAGGCACCTAGTCTACTGTTCTTTGCTACCTTGCGAGGAGGATAACATCCCCGTTGGAGCCAGATGTTAGCGTCGTCATTTTTCTTTCCATTTAGAGTCAGTTTTAGTCGGGGTATGGCCCATGCACTGAAACATGTTAAGTGAGGTACGTAACACTGTGAGGTCAAGGTCAACAAGTGGCTCGTTGGCCCTTGGAAACAGGAAGTGATTTCAGAGTCGAAACATGAGTAAGTAGTATGGGTATGTCTTTTCCAAGAGTTGAGTCTTGTTAAGAAATCGACCTCTAGGTGCCCCATGTTGAGTCAAGTAGTTAATGGAAGTTGCATCAACAAGTGAAACAAATATTATCAGTTCATCATGAAGGCCAAGAGGGTGAAAAATCACGGCGTTCGTATCTTGCGTACTGTGCAAACCTTATCGTCTGTATTCTACACACGGGGATGTGCCATGGAAAATATGCAATTCTATTCAAAACATCCCGTCACCATGAATTCACTGTTCTCCAGCATGATTCCTAATTTTTCTTGACTCGTTATAAATCTCAGACGCTTGGCACCCATTTCAGTCACAAAACCAGGTCAACACTCATTTTTCAATTCCCCCCTGCTAGTCTAGGTTGATAAAAACTTCCTCCTTGTGCATTCGCCAGATACACTGCGCACAAAATACATACCGGTCACACCATGGTGACCTCCCAAAGCATAAGGAAAGGTACATGGAGCAACAAAATGGCCAGGTCCAAGGCCCAAAATGACTGGGAGTCATTCTCACCTGCAACATGCATTCCCAAGGATGCGAAAGGAGTTATTCCTTTACCCACAGAGATGATCAGATCGAATCGTGTGGAACCTGAAGCAGAAGAACTTGCACAGGGAGGAAAGATAGTAGAAGCCCCATCTCCCCAGCAGATAATACCTCGGAGAAGGGGCAGGCCAAGGAAGAACAAGGAAGTTGTGGGGGCCCGATTTGTAGAAGAGCCATGTGCCATATCGGTGGCTAAAGAACTACTCATGCACGCCAATCGGCTGGAGCCTGCTGGAGGATCGAGCCACGAAAGAAGAAGTAGAACAAGGGAAATGGATACTGCAGGAGCAAATGATCAAGAGCCGTCTCAAAAATTAAAGAAGGAAAAGCTGGCTATCATTGAGGTCTACCAAGAAAACATGGAGTTGAGGTGGTAGCTAGCGACAAAGACTATGGAAGTGTCAGCAACACAAGGTCGTGAAGGGAACGTGGCATGGCTAAAAAGACAGCTCAGAGAGGTGCACGACACCATTGTATAGTTGCGAGAAGCACAAAGGCTGCTAGAGGAAAGGCAGACAAAGCATTCCGGGGAATGCAAGGTGACCGAGAAGGAATCGCGCGTAGCTCTCACCAGTGCGCAGAAAAACCAAGTTTAGCTGGTGTTCATCTCTACATATGCAAACGTAAGGAAAATCTTGGCAGTTTTGAAAGAAAATATTCCCTAAAGCACTCTACCTTTTGGATAACGGCCGTGACAATCAAACAACCACTTGTTCCACACATTTCCCAGCAAATGAGCACGCGGAAGAAATCAAAGCCGTAATAGAAGACAACGAGCTCTTGACAAACACCTATCCACTTAGACATCTGATCGAAGGGAATCACTAACACATCTTTTCCCCATATCGAGACCTAACCGGTGATCGGATCCTCGTGGAATATTTGCGAACAGTCATGTGTAAACATACATGATTATTGCTTATTTTTTGAAAGTGTCATGCGAAGAGTCTCTAATGCATACTATTCATTTTCCTAGTTCTAGGGATAGCAGTTAGAAAGCTGGGTAGCCCAAGTGGCTCCCTCGTTTATATATTTCATCTTTTCGATGTAAGCCAGGTTGGTTGGAAAAATTGGTAGATGATAACTATTGTATGTAATTCGAGTTTTTTGACCGAAACTTAATGCAAAGGTCCTGTAAATTGATGAAAAGATTCTAATTGTAGCAGTCGGATGTATTGTGCCTCTTTCTTCGCGTACGTGTTTCTTGTTATCTTTATTCATATATTTTTCCATGATTCGCCCCTTGTTCACGCCATTTAGACAAAACATTTTCTTCTAAAAATTAACTCTGAATTTGCCCACAACGGTGCACCGAGTTTCTTCCTGTGTTTTTCTCCCCACCACACCTTACGATTTTTCACTAAAGATTGTTGCTCGCTTAGCCTTATCCTCTCAAGTTCAGTCACCAAGTCATTTGTCTCTGTCATTTCCTTGGATCGAATCCATAGCCCAAGTATTAATTTCTTGCGCCAATATAACCAGAACCCATTATATAAAAGGTGTTAAATCTAGCCAGTGTTTTCAAATCCATATCCCACACGGATACCGCGCCTCCCGAGAGAGCCCTCTCCAGATCCAAAAGGCTAGTTTCAGGTCTCAAATTTGGTTGAAAAAGTTACCTTTGTCGTCTGTTTATTAGCTGAACAGATTTACGGAGTGCTAACAGACCCAACAAGGGGTTCCTTAGGGTTTTTTTAATGGGTTAAGGGATGTCAACCCATGGGTTCTCCCATGTTTAGGCCTTTTTGTAGGTAATTGTAAAAGTATAAATAAGTGTAAGAATGTATGGTAGAAGCATCGATGTAAGAGTGAAGTCTTGGTAGCTAAGTGCAAGTAGTTTTGTGTTTATTTGTGCAATAGGATGTGTATGTAAGGCTCTATGCTTGATAGAGAAGTTGGCTTTGTGCCTTGACCTAGTTTTGGGAAGGAGGATCTAGCGTTCAATTTGCATATCTCCTGTCTGATGCAAATCTTGAATCTGTGGCTTAGTGCATAGGAGCGAATGATTGTAAGATATTGAAGAATAATAAAGAAGATGAAGCAGTTGGTGGACATAGCCCCACCCTGGGGTGAACCATGCATATCCTGTGTTTTTGGTTTGCTTTGTGCAGTGTTGTTTATGTTATGAATCTGCTCAGTGCTTTTGTGTATGATAGATAGATATATTGATGCTTAGTGCTTTATTTGTGTTAAATGAATGTTATATATAACTCAATGCTATGTGCTAAGTGGTTGAAGTTCTTGATCCTTTATTGTTACTGCACCGATCTATATTAAGAACTTGTTTTGCGATGTTAATAAATCTAATAAACTACTGCATATCATATTCTAAGTGTTGCTAGAATACTTTGTGAAGTGTGGTTATCACAAATCTGTGTCCTAGCTTGGTTATAGACACCTGGGTCATGTAACCCCCTTGCCTCTACCTCCAGTGAGACTTCTCCTACTTCATAGGTGTTTCCGAAAGGGCTAGTAGTTAGGGTTTTGTTGGTGTGTTGTTGAAGCGTTGAACCCTCGGTCTGCCCCTGTGCCAACAAATGGTTCCATTGCTAGGACCTGAAACTATGATTGTTGGGAACTGAAGTAAAGAAAAGATAAGCTCTGTGCGTAGATCTACTGCTGAAGTGCGCAGTACTCTACTTGACTTGTGAATCTCTTTGCTAAGAAATAAATCCAATCTGAAGAAAAGAGGTAATATCTAAAGTTCTGTGCTTTGATAAGAGTAAGATAAGTGATTTTTTTTGTTTTGTTTCGAAAGCATGAATTTAAGTATGTTTAATAGATTTTGTCCTAGTCTGAAGGATAGGGTGCAGTTGCAAGAAAGAATTGATTTGAGTAAAGATGATAAAAATGAAGAAAGATATGTTATTCATATGTATAGAAAGAATTTTTGGACTAATAAGTGGATGCAGAAACCTAGAAAGAATTTTTGCAGATTGCAGATCCAACACTGTGATTCTAGTACATAGTACAAAAAAGGTTGGGGAACGTTTAAAAGAAAAAGAGGATTGACACTTTGCTATAATTATAGAATACCAAGACATCTTGCTAAGGAATTCCCTGGTGCAGGTCCTATTTTTCTTTGTTGTAATATTATTGGTCATGAGGTTGAAGATTGTCCAAGGATGATTGCTAAAGTTGAAAGGATAAACATGAGACAAGAAAACTATGAAGGAAGTCAAGAGACTAAGAGCATGTTAGAGAATCATAAATAAAAATAATTAGAGAAAGCTTAGATTATGTTATTTCAGCTGAAGGAAATAATGGATGTTCACAAAGATGTCGGTTTACCAGAGATCTTGAAAGTAAAACAACGCATAAGTGCAAGAATAGAAGAATTCGACATAGACTGTGTCTTAGATGAAGAACCACAAGTGAATATTATGACTGAAGACACTTGGGAAATTTTGGGAAAGCCTACTGTGATACCTTCATTGGGAAGGATAGGATTGTTTAAAGGAAATATTATAACCCTATGTGAAAGAGTTACTAATGTACCTATTATTTTTCATGGAACATCGACTGAAGAGGAATTTGAAGTCATTAAGTTTGTTGGGAACGACACCCCTTTCCCATTTTTTATAGGTAAGACTTGGATTGAGAAGGATCAAATTAGAAGGAAAGAAGAGGAAGAATCTATAAAAAAGAAAAATAAATAACTAAGGGATTTCATAGCTAGAAAAATAGATTGACTAATAGAAGAATGAGAGGATAAGTCGAAGCAACTGAACCAAGTAACAACATAGAAAGAACAAAAAGAAAGAGAATTAGCTATCAATATTGAAAGAATGCAAGAAGGCTTGAAGGCCCTATCTATACAAGAAAGAATTATATCCACTCAGGAAGTATTAAGAGAAGGGATATTGACTTCAGACTCTTTGAGAGAACTTCCATAGTGTGAAGCTACTGTGCTAGGAGAAGATAAGAATAAAATTGGAAAGAAGATTCCAGAAACAGTTAGAGAGACTGAGATCATAGGAAAGAAGGCAAGGAAGCTCAATAATAAGAAATCTAGGTTGGAAAAGATGCAAGAAGCTACATAGAACATATGGAAAACATCACATACTGGAACCTTGTAGTAGACAGGTTCACAGTATTTGAACCTCGTTAGAAGAGAAGGACCACGCAGAATGGTAGTTCTCCCTGGCGAAGATATATGACCGTTAGAGGCACCCCGACCATTAGAACGATGCTTCAGAACCATATAAATTTTTTATTTATGGGCTGATGGATCACTTATGAACATTGAGACCACACTATAATGGACATAATCGCATTTATGGAAGCATTCCCGGCCATTGGAAGAATCCGTTTTGACACTTGCTTATTTAACTCGTCGATCGCTGCGTCGAGACCACTTTTTTCTACCCATGATTATCTGATCCAAGAAGAGAATTGATTTTATGTTGAGCTATAATTCTATACCTCTCCATCCATTTTTCTACCTCGCCTATCCATTTTTCTACCCTGCCTATCTGTTTGCCTACCCCGACCCATCTATTTAAAAGTTCGAATGTCAGGCGAACCGAGTGCATTAGAGAAGTCTGTAGAAGAATTCCTCAGGAAGTTAATGGCTAACAAAACATTATCAGAAGGAGTACAGGTGTCATCTACTAGGGGACTGCAAGATTCCCCTTCGACTAGACGTCTTTCTGGTCATGTTAACCTCGCGACTGAGCAACGAAGTAAGCATCGCGACGATATGGCTAATGTGAAGAAGATCCCGTTGATCTTACCAAAGTATATCCCACCTTTGGTTGGCGTGGTTAACCAAAAAAACATACCATGGGACTATAAGTACGCCCTGATCACCACGTACACTCTAAAAGGAATACGCGTAGTTGGAAGTCAGTTGGGACAGACCCGACTATTGAATAACATCGACTTCAATATAGGTGATAGAAATAACTATGCTATGATAGCGCCCCACCGCTACTTGACAAAGTCATCTGGGAAGAAGCCTCACATAGTCTCTGAGCCATGGATTAAGGGACTGGCGCAGTCCACCATGCTAAATATAATGAAGATTCCCCATTTTGGTTGTCACCAGAAGGTTAACGCTTGCGTTAAACTCCTCTTGTCCTGCTATCATGGAATATACCTGTGGCTCGACCGACGAATTACTTTGGATTCGACGCTGATCCACCATATTATAGGATTAATCATGCAGGGACCTGACCCTCAACAGTTTTATCTAGGGAAGGCCTCAGACCACTCCCTCACATAGAACATCAAGGAATCTTATGACGAAGTTGAAAAAGGAAAAAGAGGTTACAAGGTAGCCTCTATACAGGATGGCGTAGTGCACCTCACTTGCCAACTCATAGCTGGAAATATCATAAGAAAGAACCGCCCCACACAGGTCACCGAGTTCGTGGTGGACCTTGTAGGTAAATGTGTGGAGGGCATGCAGATGAATTGGGTGAGTTACCTTGTCAATGAACTAAAGAAATACTGCCGCAAAGCTCAGTATTTGGGATACGAATTCCACTTCAGTTGGCTAATCGTTTTAATCGTATTTGTCTCTTGGAAAATGCCTGAACGAGCCACATTTTCGGAGATCAAATCCTCGGAGCTATTGGCCGCTAGGTTTTCTACCTTGTGGTACACTAATGACATGTCGAAGCAATGGCAGTCCAACGTTGTGTTCCATGCGTATTATCAACAACTAAAGGTTGCCATTGATTCATTTCCATGCATGACACCGCGCACCCTACACCAGTACAGACCAATAACAAACTTCCACGCAGATTCCCATTTCATCTATATAAATGCATGCAAAGATGAGATCAAGGAATAAATACAGTCATATTACAAGCTAACAGACGAAGACATGGAACAGATCACGAAGGAGTGGCTGGAGGAATTTCTGGCACCTGTCCCTGATGCAGAACTCTCCAACACTGACAGCATAGGAAGCCCCTTGGTCACCCAGGTTGAGCATGTCGGACAATCTAGTGGGAAGAAGATGAAGAAGCAGGAAGAAATCCAGGATATAGAGAGAAATGAGGAGGACAACGCCTCTGAAGATAACGGGTATGGATTGTTCAAAGGAGGAGGAGATGAAGAAAATTGACAAGGATGAGGGGATGAAGGAGAAAAGAAAGGAGAAGGTGAAGCTACACCACCTCAATATCTCCCCGCTGAAACGATAACACCATAGTAGAGGAAGGTTTCTCCAAGGAAACCTTCAACAAGAAAGAAGATGCGCGCTAGTAAGCCCCAGTTGGAGGCCACACTCACGAAGGACAATATCAATCTAGTTTGTGGAGCTATGGAAGAAATTTTCAAGGACATCTGGCAGAGATATGGAGAAAATAAGGAGGATATGTATGGAAGGATTGAGAAGGAAATGAAAGAAGTACAACAAGTTGTTCGTGCAATACCTACTGCGCCTTCCTCGTTGCAGATTATAGAATTGGGGAATGAACCAGCCCAACTAAGAAGACTTGCAGATGCGATAGAGTCTCAACTTCAGAGACTCTAAGAAGAAAAGGAGAAGGCTATAGAAGCCTTGAAACAAGAGAAGGATGAAGCCTTAAAACTATTCAGAGTAGCGCGGTACAGTCTAACCACCTATGAAAATGAGAAAGAAGAGTTTCAGGCGATGGTCCAGGAGGAAAAAGTCCAACTATAGATATAAAAGGAGCAGTTTTTCGCAGAGAGGGCCATGGTTAAGGAAACTGTGAGTAAAGTATGTCACTCTGTGCCAAGTTTGGCATAGGAGGAACAAGAGTCGGTCGAGGCTCAAGTAGAGAAGATTGTTGAGACCATCCAACAACTTGTTGGCAGCCAATTCACATTTTTCATTGTCTCATAAGCTGCCTACACCAACGTTTCACAAACATTGATTTTTCGTCGCAATTTTCAAATGAACGACGATTTTATTCTTTAAGCCTTTCCGCACGCCTACCTTCGCTAAGTCTTCATGAGTATAAGCATGAAGATTTCTCCTTTCGAGGTCACATTTCGATCATTATCTGAACTGCCAATGCCTTTTGTGTCATTATGCATATTGCGCCTATCTTTTTATTGATCTTTACATGATCGGCAATATCCTTTGATCGGTTTTCATACTTCGATGGATTATATAACTCAGTTTTATTGAAGACATGTAGCCCTTGGATTCGCATTTTATGATTTGCCTGAACATTGATTCATTGAATTGCATGGGGGTCCTGATTTATCTTTTGTAATCCTTATTGTTGATCCTTATCATAGCTCTTGGCATATCAATTTTATGTAATTTCGATCTGACACCTTGGTTAAACATTTGATTAATGCATTGGCGAATACATGATTTTGGGGTTTTGAACTTCATGTCGGATGTTTGAACATTATGGTATAACACTCGCACACATTGGTATACTCATTGGACCTTATTATATCGATTGTGTGATTGGATTTCATTTGATTTTGCAATGCATTAGTATTTGGATTGGCTTCTTATTTGGCCTACTCAACCTTTGGTTTCATAAGATATATGGATATTCATGCATATCTTTTTAATATAATGCCTATGGCTATTTTGTAACTATTGGTACGTTGGTTACATGCATCGACACATTGGTTAAGCTATGGATATCAGTGGTTACATTGGCATTTCAGTTCGACTGTTGGTAGATTAAAAGCTTTGGTATAACATTGATTGCGCATACACTTACCATTGTTCATTGGTCAACCAATTGATGTAATTGTTGAGCTGTGTTATAGGGGATATTACAGCTGTAAATGCCTACCTCCTTACCAGGGTTACCTTTGTTGATTTTTGGGA
>ML788587.1:38753-50737 GCA_009831015.1 Picea engelmannii | reverse complement strand
ATGCATTGTTATAGCTTTTGCTTTTCAATATATCGACACTTTGTCCCAAGTTTTGTATATCATTTTGTCTATGGTTTAGTATTACTTTGTTATCTAAATCACATGCATTTGATATAATCTCTTACTGTTATACATATCTTGTTATTTCCTAAGAGATAAAGAACATAACAGTTGTGGATTCATTTTATGAATTATAGCTTTGTCTTCTTCATAGATTGAATTATTATATAAGTTTGCTGCATAATAGGTTTCCCTTATTGCAGAGGTTTATCATCCGAAAATTGTTATGATTTCTTTTATGTCTTGTTTGTCCTGTAACATACTTCAAGAAGCAGTATAGCTGATCGTTTTCGAGAGGCTTAAAGACTAAATGGTGTGAATTTCTTCCTCCAACCAGCTTAAGAAGTCATCTTGCACAGGACAACCTTGGAGCGTTTCCAAGTCAATTAGTTAGATGTTTACTGTTTATGTTAAGTAGTTTAATATAAATGATAGTTTAGTTAGATTTATATTACATTGTTTAATTTCAGTAAGATAGATTAGATTGTTTAATTTCAGTAGTTTGTGCTTCCTTTTCATAAAACATAAAAGATAAAAAGAGATTCTTGGCTGTCTCAGGGCAGCGAACATATGAGTTTTTTCAGGTTTTAATCAAATCTGTAGTTTGTCCATATTGTACATTTGTGAATAAGGAATATCATAGCTGATAATTAGGTAGTTGATTTGAGTTATTATAATCATAGTTAGCATCTTGTATATATAGTAGTTAGTAGATTATAGTTAGAATAATGTAGTTAGTTTAGTTTGTTTTATTAGTTTCTAGTTTCCTTTATTAAGTTTAGTTTTTTTTCTTTGTTTTATTAGTTTCTAGTTTCCTTTAGATTTCTTAGCTCAAATCATTTCTCTCTTTGGTTTTCCTAGAAGACCTTAGGGCAGCCAACGAAGCCGTTAAACTCGTCAGGGTGGTCCATTCCAAATGGCTTGGGTTATTTAGACAACCCTGGACCGGTTCCACTCTCGCAGTTGACGGACGGTGAATTTCGCCCGTCAACACAACTTCAATCGAGGATAATAGAGTTGGAGGTTCAAGCAGTACTAAGCACTCTGTAGGAGGTGCGCGACCAGAGGGAGGAAGCCGCTAAGAACAAAATTGTAAGGATCAGAGCCCTTGCCTAAGAGAGAAAACAACTGAGCGATAGAAGTGCACAAACATATGAACGCCTCACAGAAGATACAGAGCTAAGGAAATTGGAAGCACAGTTACAAGAGGTGAAACAACAAGCACTGTCAGTACATGCACAGATGAAGCTACTCACTGTGGTAGAAAAAATGAATTGATCTCAAGAACAATGCACAGTGAAACAAAAGATTACTTCCCTCCAGTGTAGGGTAATGGAAGTCACGCAGAAGATAAAACCTATGTAGGACGAAGCCTGCAAGGTGTTCGAATAAATTGAGGGACAAGGCTCGCAATTGGACCAAGTGGTTGCAATGGTGGAACAACGCCTGGAAGGGTCTATTATAGAGAAGATGATCCAGGAGCTCACTGAGAAGGAGGCTTAGGTGAAGCAGCAAGTTGAGGCAGCTTGAGTTAATCTTGAGGCCTTCGAATCAACATTAAGTAGACCTGAGTTACTAGGGACGAGTCACAAGTGAGTGTTGGGGGCCTATTGGCCCTTGACCAAGTTTTAAGGAAACCTTGGTCAGGTTTGGACCACTTTTTGGACTTCGACACATTGGTCGAGGAAGGAGCGGCCTGGCAGAGATGAGATCACGGATCTCACCTATTTTTTGGGCTATGTGGATCCAATAAAGGGTTCCTTAGGGTTTTTGTAATGGGTTAAGGGATGTCGGCCCATGGGTTCTCCCATGTTTAGGCATTTTTGTAAGTAATTGTAAAAGTATAAATAAGTGTAAGAATGTATGGTATAAGAAACGATGTAAGACTAAAGTATTGGTAGCTAAGTGCAATTAATTTTGGGTTTCTTTTTGTAATAGGATGTGTATGTAAGGCTATATGCTCGATAGAGAAGTTGTCTTTATGCCTTGACCTAGTTTTGGGAAGAAGGATTTGGTGTTTAGTGCACAGATCTCTTGTCCTATGTGAAGCTTGGCTCTGTGGCTTATTGCAAAGGAGAGGATTGTTGTAATATATTGAAGAATAATAAATAATACGAAGGAGTTGGTGGACATATCCCCACACTGGGGTGAACCACATATATCCCGTGTCTTTGGTTTTCTTTGTGTTGTGTTGTTTATGTTATGAATCTGCTCAGTTCTTCTATGTATGATAGATAGATATATTGATTCTTAGTTCTTTATTTATGTTAAATGAATTTTATATCTAACTCAATGCTATGTGCTAAGTGGTTGAAGTGATTGATCATTTATTGTTATTGTGCCGATCTATATTAAGAACTTGTTCTGCGATGTTAATAAAGTTAATAAACTACTACATATCATCTTCTAAGTGTTAGTAGAATACTTTGCAAAGTGTGGTTATCACATATCTGTGTCCCAGCTTGGTTACAAACACCTACGTCCTGTAACCCCCCTACCTCTACCTCAGGTGAGACTTCTGCTAATTTGCAGGTGTTGTCAAAAGGGCTGGTAGTTAGGGTTTTGTTGGTGCGTTATTGAAACGTTGAACCCTGGGTCTGCCCCCGTGCCAATAAGATAGAAGGAAAATTGTACTAAGTTGAATATCACTTGACTGATATTGATCAAAGTGTAATACGTGAACGTGCTCAACAAAACATGTCTCCCTTGCATCTTATTAACAAGGGATTTTCCAAGATCCCAACTTCTTTCTCTCAAGATATTCCGCAAAACTATGTTGTAGGAAAAGATAAATGGCCTATAATCCCCTATTCCTAATTTTGTACAAATATTGTGATATTTCATAGCATTGGTTCCTTTAAAATTTGGACAAAACCCATTAGTCTTCCATATTTCAATTCACTTGGTGTGATATAAATATTATAATCAAATTAAGAAGCAAGAATCCTGAAAATAATCTACTGCATCAATGACAATTAGAAGAGTGGTAACCTTCTTTGCTTCCACATAAACAATGGTTATTATACCTTGAAAAGTTTCCACTTTGCAGAGGAAGATCTAAGTAATTAAGATTCAATGTCTGTGTCATACTTGGAACAAGACTAGCACAATCCTTTTCTGTAGTGTCTGTTCCACTTTTATGAATTCTATAAGGTTGTTCAAGTTGTTGGAAAATTTCCATAGGACCTTGAGGTCTGAGGCCCATGTTAGATCTTTTTCCAACAATTGTAGACAACAATGAATTGGGCATATCAAACAATGCACGGGCCTCCTAAAATAAAATGTATTGTTGGTGCATTCTATTATTTATTTCATCCTCATTCTATTGTCATGTAAAGTTCATTAGATTTATATATTGTAGAGAATAATAGGGAAATATTGAGGTTGTAAATAGGAACCAAAATGAGGATCTCAAATATATTGCTGCTGAAAACCTAATACAAAAGACACAACGAAACTATTTCAATAATATGTCTATTTCTCCAACATTTCTATTATTATTTGAAAAAGGGTATGATACTCGATCCAAGGTAGAACCAACAACTAATTGCATAACTTTATTGTGATTATTTCCTTCTAGTTGCTTGGTTTTCAAGAAAAACTCATGTCCAATTGTGCTAGTAAATTGGTTTTCACAACTGAACTTATTTTTCTCTTTACTATTCTATTTATTTGTTTATTACATTGTCCTACTCTACTTGGAAAAATAAATCATTTCATCAAGTATAAGAGTATTTCCAATGTATACATGTGTGTAACAAGATTACAAATGGAATCATATTCAGGTTTGAAAAATATACTTTGATAAAGACCAGAACATGAGGGACCAACTGCATTGATTGATATGGTGCCAAGAGATGTTGAAGGATGGAGTGGTATTGTGGCCTCACAATTGTTTAGAACCAAGTTTTGATGGGATCTTTGTCTCCTCACTTCTCTTATTCATTAGCAACTATCACCATGCCCTCCTTTTTCATGCCATACATATCTCCTCCCTAATTTCTCTCTTGAATGCATTAGGGATATAATGATAAACATGCTATAAATTCCTCGATCTCAGGTTCTAATGTCTTCTCTCCATCAAATATTTTTTATGGTTATTTGATCTCTCCTAGGTATTCCTTTTTATGTTTCTCATGGATTTTTTTTCTCTTCGATCAATTTCCAAGATGTAGATATGTTCCTAATTGCTGTCAATATTTTCTCCTCCTAAGATGCATAGATGTTTCCAACTACTGCTAGGATTTGAGAGATTTCTTGGAGTAATGTCCTCCACATTCTTCAATATTATTAAATTCTTTTTGTTGGTTGGTAACCCCTATTTCACAACATGGATTATTGCATGGGGCTCTTATAACACCTTAAAAATAGGAAAACAAATGAAATCAATGGAAATTAAAGCATGATACTCAAAGAAAAATTAAGCAATCTGAGAATCTATCATGGATTTGAAATCCTCGTGATAATGGGACCCTTATTTCACCAAGTTATTTGTTCACATGTGTTATCTCTTTACTTTCCATGCACCAAAATAAAATAAGACACCTTGAACCAATATGATGAGGGCTAAGAGAAACCCACTAAAGTGAATGCGTTGGGATAAAACCCTTCTAGAAATCCTAAAGTGAGGGCGTCTTCCTGTCTTACCATTTATCATCCTCCAAGTCCTAAATGATGGTGAAATAGAATTATGCATAATTTTTATTTTTTTTAAGTGATCTAATCCCTTTAGCACATCCTTGGAAATGACACCAAAAATGTCAGGTTATTTATATGCATAAATACTTGACATTAAATCATCAATTTGAGATTTTTTGAATTCAAGATGCAAGCACATGAAATGCAATATCAGAGTCTATTCTAGCCTACGCTAACAACTAATGTCGACAAAACACACTTTGGAACGCAATAAATGAAATCAAATGAAAAATCACCATAGGACATATCACTAGGATATATAAACAACTTAATGCTATAAAGGCTCTGGATCACAATCTTTCATGCATATATGTTCATGCAATCTTTCATGATTAGCTTACTAAAGTTTTATTCCTTCAATGAGTTGTTGTAGTGAATCACAAATCCGTGGGAAACTAAATCAAGGATATATAGAGAAAACAATTAAAAAATAAAAAATGAAATCAAACCACACATAAACCAATTCAAGGAAACCAAATGTAAATCTCAGACACCTTAATATTGCATTCACAGATCTATATCAAGATGAGAAATGTCATAGAATACTATGTCTATATGTTTGATCTAAAAGTGTATGTTTTCTTATGATATATTTTTTAATCAATGAATAATTAAGATTTTAGTGTATGAGGGAATCAAACTACTTAAAACCAGAAATCAAATATATGGATAGTGACCGGTTCATTAATTTAGGTTTCATTAATTCCATGTGTTGCAATATTTCACTTGAAAACTAAGTGTTCATGCACTCTGAGAGATGATTAATGCATCAAAATAATGAATTCTAATTATTGTATATTAACTCAAGAAACATGAAATGAAAAGGCAAAACACCATTCAAGCTAATCTTCAAATCTTGCAAGATGCTACTAATCTAACCCTGAAATTATTAGTAAGAAATGGAATCTATAATCTAAGGTAAACACATAGAACTAATGGTGAATCCTTACACTTGCATTCATAATTTATATGTTAATTATAACAAGTATTTATAGTGGTGTTGCACATTAGATTCATATATCCTATCTCTGTGTTAACATGACTCAAACAAGATCTTTTCACTGATATCAACATATTCATTAACTCAGAGAAAAGTGATAAAGATCATAATAAAACCAATTTCCAGTCCACTTGAGATATTTTCTCACAAAGGCTCGAGGTACACTCTTTCACCTTAAGTGTTCCTATACTTATAAAAGTGATTGATTCAGTTCTTAGAATATTCTGATAACTGTGACAAACCAAAGTCCATTAAATTACATTGACATAAAATAAAGGTAGCAAATGAAATGTCAAACTAAATGAGAAATAAAATGAGCATTAGGATGTCTAAGTATGAGACAAATTGTAGGCCTATGGCTGATACAATGATCTAAATCAAATTGAAATAGCGATACAGAGCACAATCAAATCACAACAATGCATAACCAAACATAAATTTCAAACTAAGAGAACAAAATAAAATACAAAGTAGCTTCGCATTCCAGATTGGTGGGCCATTGCCAATATAGTCAGTGAGATATTTATTTATAGTCATAAGGTTATGGAGAACACTATATATCAGAAAGTTCATTTGGCATTAACAAGTACAGATCATGTTACAACATTTCTCCAAACATTGATACAAATGTTGGAATATTCATTCAACATAACATAACAATATCTCTTTTATTACATTCCCCATCTCCCTCTTGGTTACATATTTATTCATAAAATTTAATGGGAAGGATAAGATCCAATCCCCCAAACCTAGAACCAAAAATCAAATGAAATCTGAGTTTCAAGCAATTTGGGAAAATTGGTTGCAAGAGAAAATATAAGCAAACCCAGATTAGAGAATCACTCTTATTTTCTCCATATTTCAATTTCTAAGAAATCCACTTATGGATTACTCAGAGTTTCATGTCCCCCACAAAACCCATGTTCCATACTTTCAAAATTTATCTTCATCACCTCAGAAATCACATTAGAAGTTAACTGCTACTAATTTGGCACATCTTTTACTAAAAACCCTTGACCACAACTGAATACTACCATGTTGGACCTAGGTGTGATATTGATCTAAAAATGAAGAAGACTTGATAAACTTGATTAAATTAATTGCAAGTGAAATGTTATGTGTTTAATGCAACAGGATCAATTTGTAACACATAATAAAGGATTACTTATGTAGAAATAAACATAGACAGTAGCATAAATCATTGAACATCAGACATAAACACAACAACTTGATAAATGAGTTCACCCCACTCCGGGCTACATCTCCTGGTCTAGCCTCCAAATGGATCTTTTATATTAAATTTCTCAAAGTGCTTAAAAACATGTCTTACAGTGCTCAAATTGACAAACTGACTGCTTCAATGGCTCCGCAACGTCCCAAAACCCCTGTCTGGGCTCTTTCGGCACCTGAAACGGTTGAAAAATGAAGAAGATAGCCTCCTTGAAGTTCTCCCCTTCAACTATGTTGTCTCTGGTTCTACAATTCCCACCCTTGTGCTTCAAACCTAGCACACACGCTCATTTAAGCGTAAAAACCAAGACCCGTACGCAACCGCGCACTGGTACAAACCGTAGAACGGTTAGGGGCGCCCAGCCCTTAACCGCCTCGGCACTGGGTCATATTACTCACGTGACCATAAGCTCGGCATAAAAGTCGTTTGACCGTTTGAAAAACCGTGCAACGGATTGCAACTTCCCACGCAAGTTACAACTACGTGCATAACACAATGTATAAACATTACATAACACAATATTAAACCCCGCGCGATTTAATACACAAACTATATAACTATGTTATATATGTTATATATAACATTGCAATAAATTGCAATGCAAACGTGCCAAAATTTTATGCTATGGTCATATATATATATGTTTGCATATAGCCACGGGTCGGGGCTAAGCCCCGGCCCGACCCCCCATTCCAACATAACACAATGCAAATTCAAATACAATATTTCCTACCTCCGTAACAAGGAACAAACGACGGAAAGTTGGCTAGCGGAGTTTCAATAGGTCTTTGTACTGTGGGGGAGGTCCGGGGGTCGAACCCCGTGGACTCCCCAAGTCATTTATACATATATACAACATATGAGCCAGCTGTAAAGGGACACGTGGTGCCAATGGGTTGGGCCACGTGTCTATCCCTTATTGGCCACCATTGACACGTGTCATCATCCGATTCGTTGTCATCCGTCCAATACAAATGCGCCACATCCTCCCTCTACCATGTCAGCATGATGTTACGACCCTCCACATGGCCGTATGGACTGTACGGACAGGTACAGTCATCATCCCAAATTTTTACCTGTTTGTCTTGGCGGTAAGATCACGATATATCCTCCATACGGACTCCGTTTGCGAAAGTAAATATACCCCCGGAATTAGGAAGATGAGACGGACGCAATGGCACTGTTTTCATCTCATTCCGAGCACTTTGAAAATTGAGCAAAATTTGATCCCCTGATCATATATGATGAATAGGAAACCATGTCGAGGGTCATAGTGACAAAAACTAGGTGGGAATGACAAAAAATGATTTCGCATACTGGAAGTGAATTGGTGCTACAAGAACATAAATAAGAAATTCATCATTAGTAATATGTGTTCTGGAAATTCAATCTAATCTATCAAAGACATAGGAAATCTATAAAAATGCACAACATTAACCTCTTAAATCTTGTTGAAGTAATTTGACTTCAAAAACATGAAAATATATGGTAATAGGGGTAATAACTAGGTATATGAATGATGTAAGGATAGTCAAAGAGGGTAACTGATACTGTAAAATGTGTCAAAACCATGAGCCAATAGTAACATCACCTTTTGGGGAGAGACATGATTGGAGCATGCCATCACCTTATTTAAGCTCTCTACACTCACACATGTGGATTTTTAGGAGGACATTGTCATGTTTTCTTGTTGTATATTTATCTTATAGGAATTTTGGGGGGTTCGCCTAAGACCTATCCACCTTGTATCATGGATTTTAATTTTTAAAAATTTATGTGGTGTGATATTTCAGAGTTGAGTTATTTTAGATTTTCCATAGTAGAAGTCATATTGAAATGGCGTTTTGAATCCTTACATGGATTCATCTTCAGAACAAGTAGTTTCCTCACATATATAGAGGGAGTGCTACCTCATTGTAAATAATAACACAACTTGTTGAAAATTACTACTACTCTTCTATTATTTACTTCTTTTTCACTATGGATGACTTATGCACCTATTTTAGGAGATGATTCTTTGGATGCTTTCAAATTTTGATGGATGATTTTAATGTTTAGGGTTTCATTGTTCCTCATTGATTTATCTAGTAAGTGCTATTTATAAATATTTTTTGGTTTATTTCTTTAATGTATTATGTGCTAATGTGTTTATCAAAGTGGTGGTAGTGCATTTTACCTTGTACCTCTCTTGAGTAGATTTTATCTTGAAATGATAAGACGGTTTGTAGTGGAATACCTTCCCTTGTTATCATTGTTTAAATCTTGTTTAAGGACAAAGGGTAAATTTGTAGGGTTTGTAGTGGAATAACCTAGATGTTTTCATATAGGATAGAGTTGTAGGGTTTGCAGTGGAATACACTAGGGTTTTATCTACGGTCCACATTTGAGCTTGTCGAAGGCATAAAATTGTTTATAGGTTTTGGATTGGACTACCCTAGCCTTCTTTCTATTGGATAATCCTTAAGGTTTGTAGTGGACTACTTTCAGTTTTACCCAAAGCTCAAATTTCTCTCTGAAGGAATTCAATGCTTTAACTCCATATTCCAAAGAGGAGTAAGGGGCCCTAGTATTTATTTCTTATACCAAGTTTTAAACCATCATTTCTCTCTTGGGGTTAGATTAGGATTTGTTCCATTTTTCCTCAATTTTCATCCATCATCGAGCCTGGCGTCTAGGTTTTTATTGGCATATTTCACCCTAAACTACATATTGACATCATTTATTTCATTGTTGTTATAAATTTCATCTCTTTAGGTCTTGAAATATTTACTTGTTTGAGATATTCTATGCCATTCACATTTGAGGAATTGATTGTCTATAAAAACCTAGTTTGATTCATGATTTGCAGCCCTAATTTATTGAATTCTTACTTATTTTAAGGATTTATTTTATTTTATTTGTTGTATCTTGACATATTATTGTAATTTGTAGCTAATAATATTCAATACAATTTTTATAATAGCCATATATTTTCTTTGTACTTGTAGTGTTTGGAGCATCTATTTGACTTATTTTTGCTTGGTTAATAACATTAATTGTCCAATATACGTCACATATACAAATATGAAAGTTGCTTCATTAAACAACCTTATACTTACCTTGATTACCTTGACCTAGTGGTGGTATAATTAAGTAACTAATAAAGGAGGCTACATACTTGATTGCTTCTTGGTATAGGATTCCTTGAGGTTTCTAGGGAAGCCTTCGTTGTGTTGGATCCATCCTTCATTAAAATGAGGGAAATGATTTTCTAAGGTCACATTGGCAACACTTCCAATGTTGCACTTGTCTTACCCCTTGTGAAAGGATTTTTACAAAGGTTATATATTTTGCGATAACATTTTGGCTCAGTTACAGAGGAGAATTGAGTCATTCTTCTTGGAAATATAAATAACATTCTTCAACATTATTTTGATGAGTATACATCAAATCCTAACATAGTGTGCTCGTCTAGTGACTCCATTGAGGGAAGAATCCATTTTCCCTATGAAAAATTTGATGAACATTTCCTAGTAAGCTCATCTGGTGACTCAACATCAATAAAAACCAAGAGTTGAAAATAATGATCCTAGATCTAATAGAAGATTTGATAATACTAACAAGGTCTATAAGAGTATACCTCCTCATAAATCCCATGTATTAATGTATTTTTTTGTCCAAATACCTCCTCTTCAACCATGGGTTACCAATGCCTTCCAACCTTTAGACATGTCTAAAATTTGAGGATAACCTCATGATATGCTTGAGAAGTTTTGTACGTGGTTTCCTAAATTTCCTTGTAAAAATGTCAACACCTCTGAAGAGAATATAGATACTTTCTATGCATGTTTTAGTCTTCATCCAATTACTAATGATTATGAGGATATAGTCATGAAGAGGTTTTCTTACTCTCTAACTGAAAATGCATGAAAGTAGTACAATAACCTTCCTGTTAAGAGTATTAAGACCTATAAATATTTTAATGATTCTTTTATGAATAGGTTGGGAACCAAGAAGGATGGTAGGTTGTGTTTTACACAATTTAATGGGATGAAAAAGGAGAATCAATTGGTAAACGATTTTGATGCAATATTTGAAAATTTATTAAAACAAATTCCTAATGGTATTAGTTCAAAATATGTTGCTCTCATTCTCCAATATACAAATGCCCCTTTAAGGGAAATTTAGATTCATTCTTAGGCACAAGTCTCCAAATACTCGTGTAGAAGCACAAGAATGTGCTACTAAGATTGAAGATAACTTTTTGGCTTCTAAGGTAGAGCCTTTCCATTATCCTCATGCCAAATTTGAGACTAAGTCTAGAACCATGAAAATCCTATCCAAGACCTTGTGACACTCTTAGCCTAGACATTTGATCAAGTGACAAGTGAAATTTTCCAAACTCAATCTCTCCTTATGAAAAACGTGACTAACTTAGAGAGAGCTCAATAAAAAATATTTCCTCCTAGACCTCAATAAAATAATAGTTGAAAACAAAGAGGAAAGCAAGGATGGAAGCATACCCCCCTAATGAGCAAAGTGTACCTAACACCCTTGCACCAATCTATATGATTAATCAAGAAGTTGCACATTGGTTTTTTCCTTGTGGTGATTCTCATTAGGAATATGAATTCCATAGAATTCATAATAAAGACAATAATGAGTACCCTAAAAATTGTGAATGTATGAATTATATTGAGATGTTGGATCCCTTTTATACCATATCAACCAAGTAATTCTACAATGTCACCTTGGAAAAACTTGAACAACGTAAAAAAGAGGTTGGTAAGATGGATAGATTAGAAATATTGAATCAAATGGATGAAGATTCTAAGGAAAGGCTCATTTTCCACCATGAAAACACCTATTCCTATTAGATCATTGAGCTCGCATCGCTTGAATTGGTACATTGAGACTCTAGTGGAGGAAATGAAAACCCTTTTTCACTTCAAGAACCAAAAAGGGTCTCTCTCTCTCTCTCTCTCTCTCTCTCTCTCTCTCTCTCTCTCTCTCTCT
>ML788587.1:6002-31730 GCA_009831015.1 Picea engelmannii | reverse complement strand
TCTACCTCCCTCTTCCTCCCCGCTCTCTTTCTCTTGCCTCCTCACCTCCCACTTTCCTTCCCTCTCAATTAATTAACATTAATTATTAGTTTTAAAATTTATAACATATAAATAAATCAATTAAAATAACCAGTACATTTTATAAATACTCAAAAACATTAAATCACGTTAAAAAATAATATAAAGCCATAAAAATTATAAAAAATTATAAAATTGTTTTTAATCACATTAAAAAATAATATAGAACAATAAAAATTATAAAAAATTATAAGACTTTCCATCATATTATACTAGCAATAAAATTTATAAAAAATTTAATATTTCCCATCAATAAAATTTATAAAAAATGTAATACTTTCCATCATATTATATATCGCATATTACAATAAAGTTTATAAGATGTACTATTATTATAAAATTCTAAGTATGCATTAAATTAAATTAAACAAACAATTAAATTTGTTTTAGTAAAATATAAAAATGAGCAAACATTTATAATAAATAGTTTAATGAACAATAAATATATATATTTCACAAACATTTATAATATAATAATTTAATGAACAATAAATATATATATATTATTACAATTCATACAAATAATTCAAACTCAAAACTAAAAAATATAAAAAAAATTAATATATCAAATATAAACAAAATACATATCAAATAAACAAAATATCAAATATATATTATCCTAAGTCAAAATTAATATATCAAATATAAACAAAATACATATCTAAATAAATAACAAACGTTGTCAAAAGTAAAAAAATACAAATTATACTAAGTCAAAATTAATTTATCAAATATAAACAAAATACATATCTAAATAAATAACAAACGTTGTCAAAAGTTTTTTTATTTGAAAATAAATATAAAAATTGTATTTTAATATGGAGAAATTTAATGAAAAAGAGAACAAATATATAACAATGTGCACATTACACTCTTCTAAGGAGGTTGGGTTCCAGCTAATTCAAACATTGGGAGGATTCTAATCTTTAAAATAATTATAATATAATATAATAAATTGATTATAATTATAATTAATAATTAATTTTAATTCTGATTATAATTATTATAATTAAAAATATTTTATTTTATTACAATTATAATATTATGAAAAAGTGAAAATAATAACATAAATAAACAAAAGAAAAAAAAATACAATAAAAATTATTTATTCTTCATATTACACTTTTAATCAAAATGATTTATCATTTATATAATTAACATTAAATTAAAAAGGTTGTATATTTTTTAATTTTTAATTAAAAAATGATTTATTTTTTATTTTAAAAATTAAAATGTACATTATAAATTATAATATGAAAATTTCAACTATAATAAAAGGGAAAATTTATCTTTATAAATTATAATATTAATATCTTTCACGAGTATAATTATAATAATCATAATGCGTAGAAATTTCTTCTCAACCTAAAAATCCGAAACATTTTGTATAAAAAACTTGTATAACAAACCATATATAATTTTTTTATTAAATTATATTCATATAAATGTATTCGTAAGAAACATATTGTGCTCCTAGAAATGTTCGCGGAGACGTTAATCTCTAAGAACCAACGAAAAACTTAAAATCTAGATTTTAGTGGGCAGGTGGGATTTCATAAAGGTTTTTCCTATAAACTCAAAAGAAACCTAAGGGAAAAAGTAAATTAATAAGCAAAACTCAAAAGAAACCTAAGGGAAAAAGTAAATTAATAAGTAGGGATAGACAGAGGCGGGGAAAAAGAAACCTAGAGTTGATCTGGTTGAATAATAAGCAAGCAGACGAGGCGGCAAAAGAAACCTAGAGTTGGAGTGCAATGCGATCTGCTTTGGTTTGAACCCTACTCAGAACAGAACAAAACCCAACCCACTCAGCTTACGGATGAAGCCACTTTGGAGGTATTTTTTATATAAAAAAGTTTCAAAATTTTGAAACCATGATGCCCCAAGGTTTGTGCCTGTAATCTTGTAAAATCTTAAAAAAATTTAAACCATTGACGCATAAGGTTTTCTAGGGTTTATGAGAGCACAACAGAGAAGATCTCAGATGAAATAATAACAACCTACTATGCTTATGAAAGAAGGCCATCAGAGAAGAACCCAATGCTCATTGCAAGGCCGAAAATATAAACAGAAATGAAAGCACTAGCGGATCCACGGATCCACAGCTTCTGAGAGCAAAGAAAAGTACAAAGGTCAAGAACAGGACCCGACGCTCATTGAGACGCCCAAAAATTAACAAAAATGAATGATATTTCTTCTAAGAGTAGGGCTAATGAATTAGATTTCTTCTAAGAGTAGGGCTAAGAGGGAATAATACTAGAATGTACCTCCATTGAAATCCCACAACTATTGAGAAAGAGCATTGATGTCAACTGCGTCCTTGGTTTATCTGAAGCTCGTTGACCTCCATTCCAATCCAGCCAGCCGAAATTCATTTCCTCTATTCCAGTCCATCCCAACCTCCTCCTCTAATGCATACAGATCATTTGAATGGACTCAGACTTAGAGCACACACAGACCACACAGACTCATATTCTACTGAAACCCCAAGCCCAATCACACATACGCATCAGAGCATTTGAGATTTATATATGGACAAACGATTTTCTTCCCCTCTTCTACACCGAATCATTGCATATGAGACAAATGTGTTGTTTCTCTTCAAAAAATTGGGACTTTATCCGCCTCTGGAACGAAAGAATAAACACAAAAAGCAGATGAGTTAGTAGATGGAACAGTTAGCAGATGAGTCAGCAAATAAATCCAAGATGCTGCTTTCATGATTTTCTTCAACTGTGAATCATGCTTTGCTTTTGGTTTTTATTTATGCTTTTTTTCAAAGATTTTGCCGTGATTCACTAAGTCAAAATGGTAGGAAAGCCCAAATGCCCTGGGAAGTACATGGTGTTTGGGGAGTATTCGTCGGCCTTATGACGTAATAAATAAGTAAGTACTCATGGCCAATTCAACTACACGATAAACCATGTCCCATTACCTGATTATGTTAAGAAAATTCAAATTATTGCACATCTTTCTCGCACAAAAGCATTATATGTTATCGTCATGCATTTTTACTAAACTTAAAATTTAACGAAAACTTTGAAAAAAAAATTATGTAATAAATATTATATACTATAACTATAGAGTGTGTATAGATTTTAAATATATTAAAACAATATATTTATTATGGAAATTAAACTTAGGTGGAAGGATAACACTTCATTTCACAACATTTTGAGATAGATTCAATTAACCAAACTAAGAATAAGCTATCCATATTAAAACTAGTATTAAATGTAAAATCAAAATGATAAATGCAAACCTATTATTTTGACATCAAACTTTTCTTATTTTGATAAATCCTTTATACTGAAAAAATGAGTTGAATGATACTCATTAAGTCATTCTCTTCTATCATACTTAGTTTCAAATACTTCCTTTTATAAATAGACGTGTACTTTATGAATTTTTTTTTCTCCATGATCATTATGTATACAAGTAAAATTATTAATCCACTTTCTTTGTTATTAAACTATCACTATTTAATACTTTTAAAATCATTTTTAATACCTTTTCAACCATTCTTCCACTACACAAGTACATGGAGGAATGATGCTTAAGCATAAGGATTTAGACAACAACCTACTATTTACACAAGTACATGGAGAAATGATGCTTCAACATATGGATTTAGACAACAACCTACTATTGTAGTGAACTCCCTTAACAATTTTATCATTTGTCATCATCCTCCATGGGATAGTTAAACTAGAAACCCATAAATCATGGTTTCAATTAAGAAATACTCTCTAATATGAAAGATTCAAAATAAATCATCATTGATGAAAGATTCAAAATAAATCACCATGGAATAATGATCCATCAAATGAATATGGATTTTTTTTTTGCGTCCTCATTTTATAGGGAGATTTGATTTGTCACTTGTCACACGTGTTGTCCTCTTTGTCCTCTTAAACACTTGTTGTATTTTATTTTTATGATTAAAATAAGAAGCTTCTTACCCATTATTATATCTAGTATATTTTTATGAAACTATTTCAAATACATTTACCTTTACTAATAAACACCCATTTATATTTACATTACACAAGCATACATATCTTTATTCATGTACTCTCATTTAGGATTCAAATTGTTAAAGTGATGAGAATTTGGAGAACATGGTTGGGAACTGGACAGAGCAGGTTTCATGGCGCCACCGGATTTTCAATTTTTTTAGGCGGGAATCAATGGAGGAGCACAGGAATGGACGATACTACTAGACAAGCTGCTAGAATGGAGGGCGCGGGATCTTTTTTCCTTTGTTTCTAGCTAGTTTCTCTAATGAACCCTCTGACCTTTTTAGTAGTTTTCTCATCTCCTTTTTCTCGTTTTGCTTCCGGGGATTTTCAGATTTTATTCTGATCTAACAGGGATCATATCTGTTATTTTCTTTTCGTTGAATGCTCCTGTCTTTTCGAAGCTTCTCTCCTCTGGCTACTCTGGTCTGAGTCCTTTCAAGGAGCACCACATCACTCTCCTTTCTGTTATTTATTTGTCCCTTATGTAAGGTTATTTAAGCTTAAGTGTTTAGTTTAATGAATGTTGAGGTTAGCCTTCTCTCGGGAGATGAAGCAGGGAATCCTTGGGATGACCCTAGCTTCACTTCTACGGTGGATGCTTTGTGTAACAAATGAGGTAATAACTCCCTTATTAATGCGCCTTCATCAGCTCCATCAACCTTGTGCTCGACAACATTTCCTTCACTTTGCACTGTTCCAGCTAACTTTTCAAAGTCGGTTTCTACCTACTCTTTGATTTACAATGAGCCTTTGTGAGCTTCAGGAGGTTTCACGAATGGTGAGGATGAAGCTGGACTAGCTACGAAGGTACGTTCTCTTAGGAACTTTGCAAAAGTTTCTTCTGTATCCTTTGAAGGGGTGGCGAAACAGGATAGGGTATCCTTTGAGGACACTATTAGAGGTGTTGTGGGGGAGTGACAACCTACGAAGCTTAATACGAAAGTGTGGAAGCCAAAAAGAATGAAGCTTTCTTTGGTCTTGGGGATGGATATAGGGCTTGAAGATTCATGCTCCCTTGCAATGTGTGCGCTTGTTGGTATGCTTGTCTATTTCCTTTTCTGTAAAATCTCGGTAGTAGAGTGGATGAAGGTCACATGGGAACCCATTCTGGGTTATGCACTGGAACTCCTCACGCTACCGAGGGGTTGGTTTGGTTTTGTATTCAAATCTCCTGAAGATTCAACAAGGATTCTGGAAAGTTTCTAGGGTTTTTAAGGCGACAGCCTTATGCTCAAGTGGTGGAGGCTAAAATTTGACCTGCTACCGAATATTTTAGCATTTGACACCTGTGGGTGTTGTTACTAGGTCTTCCTTTACAGATGTGGAACCATAAAGCCTTGGAGGCTATTGGAAACATGTTGGGGTTCTTTATAAAGACTGATGAGGAGGTTATTCTCTCGAGTGACAGACGTATGGTAAAAATACTTGTAGAGATTGATGTACATAGTGGGATACTGGATACAATAGAGATAGAATGGCGTGACATGGTGATAACACAAAGGTTGGACTACCTAGGGGTTCCTTTCCGTTTCCCACGCTGTCAACAGACGGGTCATCTAGAGAAGGATTGTCGACTCCCTTTTGGTCTTTATTTTGATGAGTCACATTCAGATGACACTGTTACTAATGGTTATTCCCTAGAGGTGGAGACACTGGATCGGGTAAACTACCTGGGAGATCAGGATTTGGACTGCTCTCCACTATCAACCACTACCTTTGTGGGTAAGTTACGTCATTATGTTCCTTCTCTCTATTGTTCTTTGACTGCATGGTAAAGAGATAACCTTGATTCCTTTTTTTCTGCATTATCAAATGAAACTGGGGTGTCTGATACATATGAGATGCGAGTTAGTGAGTATGAGGTAAACATTATACTCACTGAGTCAGGTGTTTCTACACTGGATTCAAAAGTTACTGAGTGTATGACTTACTCCCCTCTGGATGAGTTTCCTCACAAGACAAAAACTGATCAACCAAACCTTTTGTTGTTGGAAGACTCTCCTTTGCTTCTGGGCTATGGGGAGCCTGATTTAAGTGATCATTCATTGGATAAGATGATTACTGATCTTGTCCCTACTTTTAGGGAGGTAAACAGTCTGGTTACTATCTCAATTTTTTTAAGAAGAACTGAGGTGGCTGCTGGGGAACCGGGAAATATGGAACCTGATCCATTAGTTTCAGAGGCATCGAATGGCAAGTCACTTGCATGGTCTCGGGGATTGGGTCTTGAAATTTCACCTGTAAAGACTAGAAGTGCCCATAAAAAAGTGGGGTCTACCCATTCCAACCTGTTAGCACTAGAAGTCACCTCCAGATTGTGTTGGAGGTAATACCAGTACCCATCAGAGTTTTATATGTCACAGGTTGGTTTTATACAAGGTCAAATGGGCGCAGACTCAAGATGATATCATTTTAACTTAGAAAACTAGGCCAAAAATGCATAGGGAAGTGAGGGCCACAACTAACTTCAGTCGGGAAAATGAGTTTAAATGTGAGCAGAGGGAAGACTTAATGAGGAAGGTGAACGAGATTGCTATGGGCACTAGGCCTTCCAACATCTCAAGGAATAAAATCTCAGACTCAATATCACCCTTGAGCTCAAGATTCAGACACTGCAATATGTCCAAACGACACAGCTGCAACAACAGAATGATCAAACCTCCATCATCTTGCAACTACAATGAATCGAATCGATCTTCCATGCCCGATCCATCTTGTGTAAGAGGGAAAAGACAACACAGGGAACTGAGTAAAACTGATCACGATGCAGCTATAATCAAACCTACATTATAAAAACATAACAATCCTCAGTTGGATCATCCATACCTGAGTGTTTCAACACAATTGAACAAAGAGATGGAAAGAAGCTGACTTCTATTAATCTGACAATCTCAAATCAAAATACACAACCAAAGCTTCATAAAAAACTTTACAATCAGGAGCCTAGCTCAACCATCGACCTCTAATAAAACTCAAAACTACATACATATACTCAAAAATTTTCCCCGCAAAGGCGTGATCGAGCTACTACATTAACGTTTTCATTTGGCGCCTGCTCTGTCAGATTGTGCAGGCCTCCTCATGTCAGATGCAAGCCAGGCGTTGTTATGTGCTTTACAAGAAAAATTGTCCATAATTCACAGTTTGCATTTACGATCGCTCTCTGCATGTATTCCATTTATGGGGTGAGACGAGGTCTCAACTACCGCCTCACTTTCATGAACTTTCTGCATCAGGATCAGGATGGGGCCGAGTCTACTTGGCACTTGGAAAATGTTGCAACCTCTTTCTACGACCAACACTGGCATTTTTTCCCCTGGTGTAGCTCACGTGAACTCTGCACCTTTACCAGCATGCAACCCTGGGTCATGACCCAACACTTATCTCCTCAAGCGCTCTAGGATTTCACCCTTCGTGAATCCTCATATCACTTGACAACAAAATCCCTGACTCCCGATTTGATGAAATCTCCCTACTCGGATCAACGGTCGGGGTTTCTTTCCATCCAACGGCTGAGGCTCCTCGCGATGGGAACCAACCTTTCAACATGACCTCCGGCTGTGACCTTGGGCCCACTCTTGAGTGATTTGTGACTTCAGGCTTCGGGTGCACTGATTTGAGCCACTCCCAACTCTACTGGTCACTAAACTCCCGAACTGGAGCTTAGCGAGCGCTAGCTCCCCTCCGATATGTGTGTGCCTTATCACAATGCGCCCCGAATTTGGATGACACACATTTGTAGGTTTTAAGCCCCCTTATTTTGCATTTTGTCACCCAAGGGCCAAATCCAAAGTAAAAACATCCCCCTGCAAGAATATGTGATAACATTAGGCTCCATGAGGGATAGAGTCCTCCATGCGAGGCTTTAAGAACTCCTTTTGCAGTTCTAGTCGCCTTCTACATTGGGCTATGGAGTCAAGCTCAAAACACCCTGCTGAGGACTACATGCCAACAAACACACTATTCTAAATGAAATAAAATGCATGGGCTCCGAAGGAGCTTATTTATGTACATTCCTATACTAATTGATTTTTTACATAGTGCTAGATGAAAGAAAACTTCCACCATGGCCATTCAAGTAACTTCCTAACTGGAATCTCATCCACTTTGCAAGTGATGAATAATAGACGATGAAATCATGACAGAAGAATGATTACATCCTTCAGCTTTCCTCCAGATGGAAATGGTGGTATTAGACCTAGAGGCTTCAAATCATGGAGGAAATGCAACTGCGTGTACTCCCCCATAGGTTCATAGAATGAGTGACAAACTCTAGAAAATTTGTAGTAGAAATCCTGCTCTGCTCCACAACTGCTCACACATGGATGAATGTCTCTAGAAAGCGCAGGTGGGTGAAAGGCTGATGAAGGTTGTTGATCCACTTCTCCTTTGTCTTCTCTGATAACATATGCTAGTTGATGGCAAGAAATATCCTCATGTTTATCAATGGATGGATCCTCCTCTTTATCATGCTGCTTAGTGTCTTCATAGTGATCAAATGTAGGATAATCTTGTTGCTCATCATCACTAGAATACTCATAGAAAATGGGATGCCCTTCATATCTATGATCAACCTCTAAAACAATAATTCCATCAAGAATATAACTGTTAAAAATATTCATTTCAGGGAAAGCAATAACTATTGCTTCTGGTTGCTCATACACATGATTTTTCTCTTCAATCCTAGGTGAAAATATATCATGGGAAACCTCTTGAAGGGAAAGGGAAGAATCCTCCTCCACAACCATTACTTCTTTTAAATATGAGACAACAGGTGTATAAGGGGAAGAATATGGTACATCCATTGCTATGTAATCATGAACGCTATTATCAATCATACCTAGAAGACCTTCTTCATCATAAGTAGGGTTGGTCAAAACATTTGTCTCATGAACAGAAATATCCTTTGCGCTTCCTCTTTCACTCAGAACTTCAACAGACTCATCACACGAGGAAGACTCTATCATTTGCTTGATGTGGGATGCAAACTTCTTACAACAGCCATCCAATATAAGATGAGAGATGTAAATCTCCTTGTAATATAAATTAAAAGCACCGTGAAAATCCTTCAAAGAATGGATACTAGTAGTAGGGAGAGATTGGCACCATTCATGAGCATCTTCCTCCAAATAAAATCTGAACATCTTGATCAAGACATCCTCATTAACAAAATTGTGCTCAAGCATGCATATATGAAAATTAAACAAGTGTTCACTAGGATGATTATGCTTGCTTCCTCTGAATCTTAGAAGATAACCATCCCATTCATTTATAGCAGGGACAACATTTGGAAAATGAGGAAAATAGGAGAAATTAAAGGAGCAAACCTTCGAGCCAAGATTTTTTCCATTTCAGACCAGTGGAGTCACCGATTGATTCTTTAAACATGGAGTCACCAAGTGAATGATATACAACCTGAATGCGTCTAGTCTTTGTTCACCATCAAAGACCAGATCTAATTGTGGTCACTCTCCCAGGGAACTTTCCAAGCTGAGAAAGAAACTGCTAAAAGCCTTCTCGAGAAAGATTCTCTGGGTCAGCTTCAGGTGTGCTAGAGGTAGCCACAACTGAAATAGTGGAGTCTCCAGGTGCAATCTGCAATCTTGAATGGTTCTGATATCTGATGCACCCTCAGAATAATAATCTCTTTGTTGTTATATCCCATGGAAATGTATTCAATTCATTCCCCAACAATGGCGCCATAAATATTAGCACTAGAATTCACCTCCAGATTGCGTTGGAGGTAAGAACAGTACCCATCAAAGTTTTATATTTCACAGGTTGGTTTTATATGAGGTCAAATGGGTGCAAACTCAAGATGATATCGTTTTAACTCAGAAAACTAGGCCAGAAATGCACAGGGAAGTGAGGGCCCCAACTAACTTCAGTCAACAAAATGATTTTAAATGTGAGTAGAGGGAAGACTTAATGAGAAAGGTGAACGAGACTGCTATGGGCATTAGGCCTTCCAGCAGCTTGGAGAAGAAAATATTAGACTCAATATCACTCTTGAGCTCAATCTTTAGACACTGCCATATGTCCAAATGACACAGCTGCAGCAGCAGAATGATTAAACCTCCATCATCCTGCAACTACAATGACTCGACTAGATATTCCATGCTCAAGCCATCTAGTGTAAGAGGGAAAATACAACATAAGGAACTGAGTAAAACGGATCACAATGCAGCTATAATCAAACCTACATTATAAAAACATAACAATCCTCGGTTGGATCATCCATACCCGAGTGTTTCAACACATCTGAACAAAGAGATGGAAAGAAGATGACTTCTATTAATCTGATAGTATCAACTCAAAATACACAACCAGAGCTTCATCAAAAAATTTACAATCAAGAGCCTATCTCAACCATCGACCTCTAATAAAAATCAAAACTACATACATATACTAAAAATTTTGCCCTGCAGAGGCGTGCTTGAACCACTGCATTAATGTTTTCAGTCGACGCCTGCTCTATCAGATTGTGTAGGCCTCCTTATGTCATATGCGATCTAGGTACCATTATGTGATTTACAGGAAAAACTATCCATAATTGACAGTCTGCCTTTACGTCCGCTCTTTGCATGTTTTCCATTTATGGGGTGAGATGAGGTCTCAACTATCGCCTCACTTTCATGAACTGTATGCATCAGGATCAGGACACGTATGAGTTGACTTGGCACCTGGAAAACGTGGCGACCTCTTTCTGTGGCCAACACTGACGTTTTGGCACCTGGTGTAGCTCACGTGAACTCTGCACCTTTACCTGCATACGACCCTAGGTCATGACCCAATGCTTATCTCCACATGTGCTCTGGGATTTCACCCTTTTGGATTCCTCATATCACTTGACAACAGAATCCCTGACTCCTGATTTGATGAAATTTCCCTACTCATATCAATGATCAAGCTTTCTTTCCATCCGACAGCTGATGCTCCTCATGATGGGCGCCAACCTTTCCATAGGACCTCCGACTATGAACTTTTTCCCACTCTCCAGTGCTTTGTAACTTCGAGCTTTGGGTGCACTGATGTGAGACACTCCTGACTCTATTGATCCCTGAACTCTTGAACTGGAGCTTAGTGAGTGCTATCTCCCCTATGATATGTGCACGCCTTAGCACAACGCGCCCCAAATTTGGATGACACACATTTGTGGGTTTGTAAGCTCCCTTCTTTCGCATTTTTTCACCCAAGGGCCAAATCCAAAGGAAAACACCCCTTTCCAAGAATATGTGATAACACAACCCATCGAATTCTTCTCTTTCCACTATTGACCAGAGAGAGCTTAGAGGCATCAAATCCCTCACCGGGGCTAAGTCATGATCACACTCCCCCTAAATATTAGAGTGTTAGGAGGACCCCTTAAATTGGCCTCAATGCATAGGATCCTTTCAAAGACTACACCCCATATAATTTTTCTACAAGAGACTTTGACCAACGATGTAAAGGCAAGGGATTTTATGTTTGTTCTAAAGCGAGATTGGATGTCTTGTGTTATAAGTTCTATTGGAAATTTAGGTGGCCTGCTAGTATCTTGGGATCCCCATTTTTTTTCTTTATCTCTGATTCTTACATGTGGCGACATTCTTTTGACAGGTTCCAGCTATGTTGATAAGAAGAGTCTTACTCTCCTGAATTTCTATGGTCCCTGCACGGAACGTAAATCCTTCTGGAAAAAATGTGCAGATAAGGGACTTTTGTTACACACCGATTTAATTTTGGCAGGGGACTTAAATTTTACATTAAAATCTGAAGAGATTTGGGGCACATCGGCCTTGTTAGATCCTTTGGCTACTTTTTTTAAAGATTTATTTGCAAACACTCCACTGGTGGATGTGGATCTGACATATATGGTTCTGACGTGGTGCAATGGAAGGATGGGGGAATCAAGCATATCAAAAAAACTTGACAGATTCTTTATGGAAGAGGATTTGATTGGGCCAACGACGAGGTACATATTGTTGGTGGATTCTACCTACATATCATATCATGCGCCTATTTTTTTACAACTTGATATCGACATTCCAAAGAATATGCATCCATTTAAGTTTAAGTCGGTCTGGTTAAGAGACAAATCCTTTACAAATTTAACAAGAGAGGTTTGGCTGGATAGATGTTTTGAGTCAATTGAAGGGGCTTAAAGAAGGCTCGTTGAGAAACTAGCTCTTCTAAAGTGACGGGTAAAAATATGGTCCAAGTTAAAACAAAAAAGGGATAAGGAACTACAGATAAAAGTGGAAGGATATTTGGAATGTCTATACCTTCAGAAAACCAATGGATCCATTAATGGTGATTTAGATTTACAATGCAAGTATTTGGAGGGAGTGTGCAACAAGCTCTTACTGGATGTAGAAGAAATCTGGAGGCAGAAAAGTAGAGCTACTTGGATAAAGAGCGACGAAAAAAACACCAAGTTCTTTCATAGATTTGTCATCTATAAGAGAAATAAGAAATATCTTTGGGAGATCACTGATAAAGAAGTCTGTTTGCACAAGGGCCATGAAGCTATCAAAAAAGAAGTTGTCACCTATTTCAACAATTTATTTAATGAACATGGGCAGTGAAACCTACGGGCACAAATGGTGACAATCCGTCTCTATCCAAATATTGTTATGGAGGAATAAGTCTCTACTCTAGAACATGCTGTATCGTTCGAAGAATTATCAGTTGTACTAAAAGGTTTTTCAAAAGATAAGATTCCCGGCCCTGATGAGTGGACAATTGAATTTTTCCTCTAATTTTTTTATTTGGTTGGCCCAGACTTACTTGCAATGGTTGAGGATACTAGATGCCGAGGAGAAGTCCATCAACTGATCAATTCAAAATTTCTTTCACTTATTCCAAAACTAAATTGGCCACTATCCTTTTTTGATTATCACCCGATCGCTCTATGTAATTTATGTTATAAGATTGTAACCAAGATCACTGCAAAAAGGATAAGACCCATCCTATGACATTCTCTGTCAGAGGAACATTTGGGTTTTCTCAAGGGGCATTAGATTTTGGATGCCATAGGTACAACACATGAGTGCCTTCATAACATCAAAGCAAAGAGACTTCAGTCTATTATTTTGAAGTTGGACCTTAAAAAATCTTATGATTGTACGAATTGGGATTATCTAAGGCTGATGTTGATTCAATGCGGTTTTGGTCATCATATGACTAAATGGATTATGGGTTGTGTGACCTTGGCATCACTGGCCATTCTAATTAATGGAGAAGATACAAATTTCATCAACAACAGGAGAGGAATATGTCAGGGGTGTCCACCATCTCCTCTTTTATTTATCTTAGAGATGGAAGGCTTGAGTCTCTCACTAAAAAAGAGTCATTCAGAAGGCAAGTTGACGGGCATAAAAGTCTCACGAATGATTAGAATTCTCCATCTCTTGTTTGTGGACGATGTGATAACAATGTCGAATGCATCCATTATTGAATGGAAGGAAATACATGCTCTTTAAAATGCTTTTTTTGAAGCTTCCGGTTTGGAGATCAACATAAATAAGTCTACGTTTCATCATTTCGATGTTTAGCAGGATTTTCTAAATCAATTAACAACATTGTTTTATTATGGTGTTATGAGTTTTTCTGTGGCTTTTACATACTTGGGATACTTTTTAAAAATTGATAGTTATAAGGTGGTTGACTGGCAGTGGCTTTTGAAAAAATATGAATAAAGGATTTGTCATTGGTGTAATCACTTTCTTACTCTAGGAGGCGGATATGTTTTTATTAGCGCTGTGATGGAAAGCCAGTCAGTTTACTGGTTGGCGTTAGCACATATTCCAGGTTCAGTTTTAAATCAGATTCCAATTTTGACTCTCATTTTTATGGTCTCGAGCAAAATCTTCATCATCCTATCATTTGTGTAAATGGGAGACAATTAGGCCAAAGAGTTTTGGGGGTTGGGGGATAAGAAACATTTACTGTTTCTTGTGAACCTTAGATACCAAATCACTTTGGCGAGGTTTGATGCATCCTGGGATTTGGAAGCGGGTCTTAAAGGATAAGTATTTTCCACATTTATTAGTGATTTCTTGGCTTCATTCAACTGATCCATCGTCTCATTCTGGATCACAAACTTGGAAGAATTTGTTAAATGCCCTGCCATTACTCGTTCATTGGATGGATTGGAAGCCAGGGGCGGGGGTTTCCATTATGATTGGTAATGATGAAATTATGGGGATGGGGAAAGGCTCATTTCTATCGATGGCTTTGATTTCACAATTAAATGAGCAACAAGTTTGTTATCTCTTTCAAGTGAGAAGATCACCGACTATGGGATTGACTTGTGCTAATTGGTTAAATAGGATAGAGCTGGGACTGGTGGGTGACCATGCTTCAGAATGGGAGATGTACATACTTCTATTGATTGATGTGGGAATTGCTCTTTTAGATGCACATGATGAGTTAAGGTGGATGGGAGGGGATGGTATAAGCTATTTAACCACTAAGAATGTATACAATGCATTGGCCGTTGAGATTTGGAAGAAGATTAATGGAGGTGTGAGGAGGAAATTATGGACCTAGGAATGCCCACAAAAGATAAAACTATTTACATGGCTCCTCATTGAAGATAAGTTTCTCACCTGAAACAATCTACTCAAGTGAGGCTGGCAAGGTCCTGGACTGTGTCTACTTTGTAGAGGTAATGAGGAAACGATATTTCACCTTTTTGTTCAATGTCCTTTCACATGTTCTATTTGGATTAAAATCACAAATCATTTCAAGCTGGTCTTTGGGTGGTCAGGTTCCACAATGTTGGAATGTTTCGAGTACTGGATAAGAAGGAATTATGTTTACTCATCCTTGCCAACATTTATTTACTGGTATATCTGGAATGAAAGGAATTTGGCCATATTTGAATCAAAACCTCCTTCCATAGAGAAGATCTTATTTCTCTCTATTGTTGTTGTAGCGTGCCACAACACCCTGAAATCGCCAAAATCATTTAGATGCACTGTCCATATCTTTCCCAAACACATAATCATTGGTTGGTTCAATGGTGCATCTCATAAAAACAGGGAACAAATTGGAGCCGGGGGTGTTATTAAACTAAATAAGTTCACTGTTTATAAATGGAACCTTAATTGTGCTGAGTGCACTAATACAAGATCAAAACTCTTGGGAGCTTGGGCTGTCTTCACTTTGTCACACAAAATTTCTATTACAGATATCCACATCATTGGGGATTCCAAAATTATTATTGATTGGATAAATAATATTGGTTCTCTACAGGTAATTACTATTGACTGCTGGAAAGATTGGGTAAAGGAACTTATCAAGATTTTTTCTGTCATCACCTTTTCCCATGTCTACAGAGAAGAAAATGAGGAGGCCAACTTATTATCCAAAAAGGCACTTTCTGAGCTACTTGGATCTATAACATACAATCAGTGGAATGATGGTCATGAAGGACCTAGAACATATATTAATTTGTATTAGCACTATCTGCTTGATCTTGTTGTTTCTATGTGTTTATGCGTAGGCAGTTTGGGGGTATGGAAGTAGTGTCAAAATTGTTTTCTTGAGAAAAGTTCTGTATTTTGGATATTTTCTGGCTATGTGTCTTTTTTGGCACCTATTTTGGACAAACTTCATGATGACATAGTGGTATTTTTGTAATTTTGTTTTCTGAGTTGTATCTTTGGACTTATCAGTGGAGAAAGTATAAGGGAAGGCCTTTGAATGTAATGGTATTACCCGACTTTGTAAACTGATTATATATCTAATATAATGCGCAATTTTCTTGTGGAAAAAATGTACCCTCATTTATATTTACATTACACAAGCATAGATATCTTTATTCATGTTCCCTCTTTATTTAATTTTGGAATCCAAAGTAGAGGCATCATAGAATTCTTAAAAGAAAATTATAGGATAGAAGGTTATAAACCAAATTTTTGCTTCACAAAAGGATAGATTTGATTGGATATATTTGATTGGATATATGTCTTGATTGTGAAAATGGGAAGCTCATTAATAGCACGGAGAAAACCTTAAATTNAAAAAAAAAAAAAAAAAAAAAAAACATCAAATTCTTTAATCGACACATTAAAAACATGTGCAAAGATTTTATTGTATTAACATAATTTTTGAAATAAAATATAAATAATTAAATACAATATTTAATTTTGTTTTTTAAAAATCATGTTCTACAATTTACCAAAATCTAACTAAAAGAAATAAAAAAAACTTTAAAATTTTATATTTAATTTTGTTTTTTTAGTTATATACTATAATGTATCATCAATTTATAATTTAAAAAAAATATGAAATGTAATAAGGCATGATCTCTAGTGATAATTCTATTTTTACCAAGTACAATAAGTTTAAGTTTTTCCAATCAAAATTGCTTTTACACAATCGAAGTTGTTTTTACACAGTTCTTTATTAAATGCATAATCTGTAGTGAAAATTATACTTCTACTAAGTACAATAAATTAAAGTTTTTTTTCATCAAAGTTAATTTTAATAGTCCTTATTTTTAGGAGGAGAAACTCATTTAAAATGCATAATCTTTAGTGACAACTCTACTTCTACTAAGTAGAATAAGTTCATGTTTTTTAATAAAAGTTGCTTTTACACCGTCCTTCATTACTAGGAGGAGAAAATCATTTAAATTTAGGTAAAATGGTTATTTAGGATATGGTTCCTAAAAAAGGTTGTATTTTATAAATATTTAGTTTTCATATAATACTATAAAAATTAAAATTTGTATTTATATTTTTTTAAAGTTAAATTTAGATATCTACAAAAGAGTAAATTATTATAGAAGGAAATAATTTATTTTTAAGATTCCATTGAAAAACAATATTTCATACTTCCACATTGTCAAAAATAAATAACACAATTTAAAATAATTACTCGAGAAACAAGTGTTATTTTCCAAAAAACAATTATGCTACAGGTTGCGTTACATAATAATATGGCAAGGTTCGGCCCTAGACGATGTTACAAAAAGATATTAACAAACACATTTAAATAATTCAAGGAAAAGGAATTGTTACAACACTTAAAAGTAGTTACTTTGTATTATGTAATTAGTCATTTATATAAAATATTTTATATGATTATATGATCTATAAACAGTAGAACTATGACCTGTCCAATTCATCAACATAGATCCATATTGCAGAATAAATTTAGTTCTTTGTTCAGTTTTGGTTCAATGCTCTTTTATTCACTCACATATTTGAAAGAATAATGAAAAAAACTCCTCTATGAACTAGCACAAATATGATAGTTCAACACTTATCCTTCTTTACAACCAACACATAGGTAATCATTATCTAGCGATCAACAAATTCATCTAGCCATAGCATAGGTTGACCTAGGGATGTAGGGAATTGACCAAGATGAATATTTCAGGGACTTTCAGGCTTTTGGTGAGTGGGAGAGAGGATGTGAGAGGAAAACAAAGCCTGTGGGAAAGGAAAAAATCGACCAACAATTAATAAAATGCCACAGACAGGCTATGGGAAAATAAAAAATGGACAACAAGAAAAATAATGCTTAGTGGAAAGATTTAGCCATCCAACAATGGTGAAAAATGCCTAGGGGGTGAATTAAGCTGACCAACTATAAATACAATGTTTTCTTGGTGGATTTAGATGCTCATCTATGGATAAAACTTCCTAGGGATGAAGTAAAATTTCCAAAGAGGTATAAATTCACCCAAGGAGTTATAATTCACCCAGGAAAAAGTATATTTTCCCAACAATAAAATAAAATTCCCATAGAAGGAAATATGATTTGTGGGTGAGTGGAAACTCAGTCAACTTGACAAAACAAATCTTAGAGAGGAGTGATCTAATGAAGCTTGCATCTACTAACTAGAACAAAAATTTCAAGAAATAAAACTCAAATTGAAACCACACTATACCTCCCTAGAGCACATTACACCCACACAATATACACAATAAACATTTATTTTTCTCAGGAAATTCATTACAATGGGAGAGCCATGCATTCCAAGAAATCTCATGCATTGTTAATCACGAAAAGAAATGTAGATGGCCATGGCTCAGAGATGCCTTCACTCATTGTGGACAGTCTCCTTGACTCCTTCGTCCATCGATATTCAATCAGGATACACTCTTCGATCTCTCATATATGCAAACTTCCCAAGTTCTCGTTGCCTCCCTTGTTCCCATTATTCACTACAACCTTCATTTTTAATGGGTTTAATTTGGAAGGAAAACCATCACAATGGTTCACTTCTTCTTCCAACTTTTTCAAAAAAGACAAAATAAAATAAAAAAGAACAATTACAAATTTACAAAGTATTTTCAGTGAGGATCCAATTCAGATCACACTTCCCCATTTGTAGGCTTTTGGTCCTCAAAATCCTCAACTCCCTTCAATTGTATTCTCCAATCAACAAGTAGACTATGGAAATTATCTACAAAAGGGTGCCTTCAAGTAGGATAAAAGATATGAGATGAATAGGGTATACCTTTGACATTCACTACTACAATACATTGTTGGGAAACATTTTCTCCTTGGGTTGCAAGTGCAAACAAATCCTCTTTCCCCTTGACCTTGACTCTTCAAACTTTCTTCTTATATATTTAGTTCTTGGGATGGAGTTATGAGTGAATCCTCCAACATTTGGCCTCCTAATGTCTAGTCAATATGAAAAAATGACAATAGTTCCTACATGGGCTACTTGGCCTTCTAGAGTTCCAACAATCACTATCCTTATGAACCCTTTTCTTGCAACAAAAAAAATATATTCCATACCTCTTTGGTTTGTGATGATTCTTGTTTGATCGCTTTCTTGGTCCCCCAAGTGTTGGAGAGAATATTTTTGGCATAATCATCTCTTTTCTTCCCTCTTCCAAGCTTCTACAAGGAAATTTGAGTGGCTTGTTCCACATGAATTATTTTCTAGTTCCTCTTACCTTCAAAAAAGTGGTTTCACCTGCACTTGTGTTGGTTTTTTGTCTACTAAATCCTAAGCCTTCATTATTGGGACTTTGTTGAGATACAATGGGGATAAAAATCCCTTTTCCTTCCTTTCTTAGCCCTTGGCCAACATATCCCATTTTCCTCATGATATTGGAACTAATTACTCTAGTGTTCTTCTCAAAGTCAGCAAGGGCATTGGAAGGTGAGTTTACCATGTTTTTATTTTTCATGGTACAAGCTTCGACAATGACAATGGAAGGGGATTGCTTGGTCTCTTGGACAACTACTTCTAGCTTCTTCAAGGCCTCTTCCTTCACTGCCAATTCCTGGTATAGGTGAGTAGTGACGTCGGTGAACCTCTTCTCTTCCTCTCCTAGTATAGGTGAGTAGTGAACATCGATGAATATAGATCAAATATTTTCTCCCCCAACTACAAGAGCTACATTATGCTCCTATCTAATTTTTCCCTCATGGAGGTGAAGGAGTCCTGACGCTTGGAAATATCTTTCTATAGCTCATATGTTCTTTGTCTCCAATATCTACTTTCTTCTTGGATCTTCCTATTGAAGTATATCAACCATTCTAGCTTCTCCTGGTTCAAGGTTTTCCCTATTCCATTTTCTTCAATGTCTTTAACGAACCTTCTCTGATACCATCTGATCCGTAAATGGTAGGCCCATGTCCTATCTATTTCGTCAACATAGATCCCAATTGTAGAATAAATTTATTTCTCTTTTTAGTTTTGGTTCAATGCTCTTTTACTCACTCACATATTTAAAAGAACAATGAAAACACTCCTCTCTCAAATAGCACAAATATGATAGTTGAACACTCACCCTTGTTTACAACCAACACATAGGTAATTTCTACCCAACAATCAAGCAATTTATCCAACCACAATAGAGGTCGACCTATGGATGTATGGAATCGACCAAGATGAATATTTAAGTGACTTTCATGATTTAGGTAAGTGGGAGAGAGGAAGTGAAAGGAAAACAAGGCCTATGGGAAAGGGAGAAAATGGCTAGCAATTAATTCCATGCTGTAGATAGGTTGTGGGAAAATAAAATTAGACAACAATAAAAGGAATGCTTAGTGGGTAGATTTAGTCTCCAACGATGGAGAAAAATGCTCAGGGGGTGAATTAAGTTGACAAACCATAAATAAAATGTTCTATGGGTGGATTTATATTCTCAACTATGGATAAAATCACCTAGGAATGAAGTAAAATTCCTAGGGATGAAGTAAAACACCCAGAGAGGTATAAATTCTCCCAAGAAGAATTAAAATTTCCCAGGGAGTTATAAATTCACCTAGGTAGAAGTCAATTCTCCCAACAATTAAAAAACAATTGACAGAGAAGGGGATACAATTTGTGGGTGAGAAAAAACTCAATCAACTTAGCAAAACAAAACTCATAGGGGATTGAGCTAATGAAGCTTGCATCTACTTACCAGAACACAAATTTCAAGCAATAAAACTCAAATTGGAATCTCAATATATCTCCATAGAGAATATTACACCCACAAAGTATAAACAACAATGATTTATTTTTCTCGGTAAATTCATTACAATGGGTGAGCTATGAATGCTCATAAATATCATGCATTTTTACTTACAAAAATAAATTCATATGGCCATCTCTCAGAGATGACTTCACTCATCGTGGAAAGGCTCCTTGACTCCTTCATCCATCGATATTCAAGTAGGCTACACTCTTCAAGCTCTCATCTCTACAAACTTCCCAAGTTTTCTTTGCCTCCCTTGCTCTCATTCTTCACTACAACCTTAATTTTTAATGGGATACCTTTGGAAGGACAACCATCACAATTGTTCCCTTCTGCTTCCAACTTAAAAATAAAAAATAAAAAAAAATAATTACAAATTAACAAAGTATTCTGGGTGATGATCAAAATTAGATCGTTATATAAATATGTTAGGATTATAATATTAATAAAATAAATTAAAAATAAAATAAAAATTATAATATATAATAAAATAACTAGTGTGTTGTTAAGGTGCTCCGTGATGTTAAGTCATCGGTTCGAAACCTACGGGGACAAAAAATCCAGCCATGTTAAGGGTTGGTGTGGCTCAGGCCAGGTGCGATCCCCGGGTGATTTTGACGGCTTAGATGCCCCTGAGTCATAGTTTCTTAACCACAGGTTAGTCCCACATGTGACGGACAAACTAACAAACAAACAAAAAATAATAACATAGCATTTTAATTTTAATTTTTAAATTATCGATAAAATTTCATCTTTATTTTTTTATTTTTTAGAATTTATTAAAATTATTTTATTACTTGCACTTTATAGATTAGACAAAATTTGTAGATTTTAAATGATAATACATAAAATATTTATTTAAAAAAATTTATATTAAAATAAATTAACCAAAATATTTGTAATTGAAAACAAGAGTTTTTGTGAAATTGAAAATTTAATTAAATTGAAATTCTCTTAGAGTAGAAATAACATATTGAATCCCATGTCAATTGGGTTTACTCTGAGTGGTTTGTGCTGAGGGGTGTTTTCTCCCACCCATGTTCAATTACTACAAGTGACATGTTGAGCTCTTAAATGAGCAAGGTATCATAAAAGCCTCGATTTTCTACAAAATGAGGGGAAGTTCCTAGTGGGTTTCCCATGAAGCATTCCAAGGAAAAAAAAAAAAACACATTGTTATAGTTCAAATTATATAATTTTAAGAGTCTTAGTTTTTAGTTATTTCCATGTTAGGGTGAGTGAAATTTACATTAATTTGGTTAATTTATAAGTTGTTTTATTGAATATTCTGATAATTTATATTTTAAAAAAAACATAAAGTTAATTTAAAATTGTATAGATATAACTTTCAGTTTCTTTATATCATGATGGAAAGTTATTATTATTTTCATATTTTTATTATATTTATTAATGTTAAAAATGATTTAATTTATATATATATATATATATATATATATATATATATATATAAAATCTATTTTTAAGGTCATGACCAAACCACACCAAATTGGTGTATGAGACCCCCTTGTTTGTGGGACAAGGGACCCCCCTCCACCCAACGATTTGACTGGTAAAGTCTACGGAGGTATACATACCCTACCCCCCTCTGGATTTGAACTTGTGACCTCTTAAGAGGAAACACATGTTCTTAACCATATAATTTCTATAATGAACAAACACCACTTATTATTTCTTACTTACCCTCCATAAGAAATATAATATTGCAAAACCATTTTACAACTTTTTCTATTTCAAGTTGACGATGGTCATTGTAGACGATGTAGTACAATGGATGTCTCTCCAATCAATGCCCTCACTAGTCGTCTTTGTAGTCAATTCCCTTGTCCTATACACTACCCTTGTGTCAGTTTCTGTTATTTCCACACAACATCTTGGATGGACTCTCCACCTATAAGGGAATTTGCATCTACCCGGGGTTAGCAGTAGGAGTCACACTTAGACTACTGTAAGTGAAAGCCTAGTACCCATCAAAATGTGAAAGATAAATATTATAAAAGGTGGAAAATGGATGGAAAAATCAATAAAGAATGTCAACAACAGATAACTCCATACAATATACACCATAAAATAAGGCCTTGAATAACTTTAGATCAGGTTTCCAGAGATAAGGTGGATAGGTGGAAGACTTGATAAGAAACATGTAATATGCATATCATCTACATCAGGTACTAATAACACACATATGAAGAAAAACTCTCTAAGATAAGAACTTCTTAAAATCAAAGAGAAAAACTATGATATACTTGTAAACAATATAACAATAAAATCATTCATTGAAACAAAGCTACAATCAACTAGTTGAATCATTCAATTAGACTATAATCAGAATAATATAGGAAAAAGATGATGAGAAAAGAGACTGATTTCCATTATACAAAGTGTCTTAGGTATGATCCATACAATAGAAGAAACTTCTCTACTATACATACAATATCAAAATATGAGTGTTGTTGGCGCAAGTTTGATCAGACCAGGGTCCTTCTTGGGTTAGCAACAAAAGGTACCGAGTAGTCTAGAGCGCTGGCATTTTCATCTCCTCCAAAGAGAAGAAGTCTCACCTGAAGCGCTGCTGATACAAATAGATAGGGAAGGGTAAGGAAAGGACTTAGGAGGATTCACAGAACCTTCACGACTCATCCTGATCTTGCGCAAGACATCTACCTATTGAATAGATCTGAAGTCATATATGCAAGAATCAAACCTACTTATGTTGCGAATAAGCATTTAGACAAAGAATCATCATGTGGAACTTATAAACCATAAAAAATTACTGTAATGCATAAGTAAAACATACAGAAACACATACTATTTTGAAAATTTAGGTCCTTCTTCATATTATCTTCATAATCTTTCCTTAGTTACAAACTCAGAAATACATAGTAGTGCTCTATTACAGACTCTTAGATCTGGACTCATGTTGCAGAGCTCTCACTCTCAAAGGATGTATCAATTACATTACAGACTCAGAACCTTACTTGACTCGACTGACAATAACCTCATAGATAGGGAAAGATCATATTCAACTTGATCACAATTTAGATGAACCAATAGCTAAACAAAAACCTAGTGACAACAACAACAACCCAACCCTTTTACAATCATGTTCATACCTATATATAAGTTAGGTTGCATCTTCTATCCTAACTTGCACGCTTTGTTGTTCTGTTGTAACCTCGTAATCTTAGCTATCGTTGCACTATATTTCACAACTGATTTATGTTGCTCTTTCTTTCTCTGTTGTCCAACCTCTTCTGAAGCTTGCACAACTCGTACTCAGTCGAAACTTGCTCGATTCCTTATCCCAAAAATGAAGGGCCCAATAGGCTCCTACCATAACCCTTGAATCAACCTCGAGTCAAGTGCTTGGTTCTTTCGCAGATTCCTGGAGTACCTGTTGTTTTCCCTTATCCTCCTTTTCTTCCTCCTTCTTCTCTTTTGTTTGTGCTTTTCTTCTTTCGCCTCTTCAAATGAAGGGCTCAACTCTGGGACCAACTCTAAGTATTTCTCCCTCACTCCTTGAAAGTTTCCAATTTTATCCCGCCACTTCCTGGCGAGGAGTGATGCCTCTGCAACAAATTCTTGGGTCGCCTCTTTGCTACACTCCTTTGTCTTGGATGCAACCAACAAGTTCCACTCAGAATCTGTTGTTGCATCAACTTGATGCATTTTCATGTACACTGACTGAATGAATGGTTGGGAGTTGTGCAACTCTTTCTTTGCTATAGACTGTGCCTCAAAGAGGGCATTCAGTTCATTAACTGCCTATTGGATTTGGTCGAAATTCTGTTGTTGCTCCATCGGATCCATTGTGGCCACAACTTCCTCATTCAGGACTTGGATTTTTGTGCACACGTCTTTCAGAGTCTGGTTGCATCGAGTGATGATGCCCATCCAATCGTTGACTTCTCGAAAGATCTTTGTGCATTCTACTGTGTACTTGTGTAGCTCTGCTTGGGCGTTTTTTCCTTGGAGTACTATCTTTTCCATCTGCTCTTGTAGATTCTGAGGCTACTTCTCTTCTTCTTGTTGAGTCCGTTGCAGTTATACTTCCATATCCTTAGCATGAATGGTGATTTGTGTCCATGCTCCTTGGAGCAGCTCAATTTGATGCTCTGGCTCACTTGCATTGCTGACTTCGGGTAGTTCGGGTGAACCCCTTTGAATATCTGACCAAGCTTCGACAAGCCTTTCCTACACTCTTTCTAGTCTTTGCTCAACCTGGACCTTGGCCTATTCTTCTTTCTTTTTTGACGTTTGCATGAGGAATTCTTCCTCCCTTGCGACCTCGGTAGACCTTTCGGCCTGTTGGAGCCTTTTCTCCAGCTGATCAGTTGATGCTCTGATCATTCCAAATAAGTGCGTCACTGGCCACTGTATTAGGTCAACAGATGAAGGGGTTGTATCTCTGGGTGCTCGTGTCTACATTGAAAGTCCACTGGTCATTGAGTTCTCTAAGCGAGTCTCTACCTCCTCCTCTTTTGATGGTTCTGGCGCGATCCTCAGCCTTAGCTCCAAGGGAAAGAGAGTCAGAACCTATGTTTTGGCTATGAATAGTTGCACCAGTTCTGTGCATTGCTGAGGGTTCTGGAGAACCCGCACCATCTGTTCTCTCTCAGATGTCACGCTCTACCCAGGTGTTGATTCTGGTTCCTTTTGATCCTCTAGTCTCTCCTGCTCTTTTGTTGCGTCTACATCCTACGTTGTGCTTTCTTGGGCACCCTCACCCTTTGTCGGTGAGGGGATTTACTGGCTGCTTTGGGCTTGCGACTCTTCCACGGTTTGGGTGTATTTTTCTTGTGATGAAGGCTCATTCTGTTGTTCTTGGATGTCTAGGTTTAGAATAGTCAGCTACCTGCTCTTCTCTGTTACGTTGGGGTTTGGACTAGAAACTTCTGGTCTCAGCTTAGCCAACTCCTAGGTTATTTCTGGGATTTCTCTCTCCACTTGCTCTGGCTGATTGAGCTGCATCGGCTATGGGTCTATGGTCTGGGGTGGACTGGTGGTTTCTGGTGGTGGTGGTTGGGGTTGTGGTGGTGATGGAGCGTGTTCGGTGATGAATGTGGATGGAAATGTTTTAGGCTCAAGGTCGTCCTGAATGTGGATGATGGGGCTTTCTCTGATGACTACGAGGGTGTGAGGGACAAATCTATCTCTCCCCCTCTCCATCATTTCCTCTCTCCCCC
>ML788586.1:308209-361881 GCA_009831015.1 Picea engelmannii | reverse complement strand
TTATCCATTATTAAGGATCAAACTTCCAGTGATTAAACTGAATCTTGAAGTAACCTGCTCTGATACCAATTGTTGAATAGGATAAGTCAACTGAGACGGGGGGGCGGGGGGGGGTGTGAATCAGTTGTATAAAAATTCTTTCATTTTATAAGAAGATTACTTATTAATCAATAAATCATGTTTTTAACATTTAACTTGCAGTAATACATTTAACCAATAAATATACAATCACATAAATGAAACAGTGAGACAGTGATATTTCATGAGGAAACCCAAAAGGGAAAAAATCTCTTCTTATGAATGAAAGGCAAGCTCCAACTCCTCTTTACATTCTTATTTTATCTGAGCTACAACCCAGATGAGGCTACTACCTCTATTTCTTCAGCACCTACTGAATGGAAGCTACAACTTCCAGATGTACAAGCACCAACTTGTACAGGAGACTTTTACAGTCTCACCTTCCTCCTCCCTACCACCGTGAATTCATTCTCTGTCACTAAGAACCTACAAACCAACTCTTTATCTACTCTTTCAAAGATAAAGAATTCAAATCCTCTCTGCACGATTCATTCTTGACCAGACCACTTTAGATTTTCAATTTGTGTATGTGTCTTCCCTCCTCTGTCTTTTCTCTTCTTCAAATTTTACAGAGCCATATATATCTCATAATCCTCACACTTTACTTTTCTTGCAACAATCACTTTATATGTCTTTCAGTATCATCAACGCGTACAATCGAACCCTCGACCTTCAAAGAATCATTTATAATAACTAAATAACTTACAGTTTACATTCTTGGCCGTGCTAACAAGTTAATCAAAATGAATTTCTCATTTTCACATTTCGGCAATTCAGCAATCCTGTGTCGAAGACTCTTGACACTTCAAATTACGAAACCCGAAATCTACACAAGAAAAGGCTTTTCGGTGTTTTCGTATTTCGGCGTTTTGGCATATCGGCACTTCACATTTTGCAATTTTGGTATTTCTATTTATGAAATGTTTCGACACTTTCAACTCCTGATCCTCGAAATCTTTGACGTTTCACATTTCAACTTTTTGGTATTCATGTGGTGAAGTTTTCTTGACACTCCATGTCGCGATCCCGAAAACTCCGAAATGGAGCTTGGTTTCACTAGCTCCTTCCTTGAGCCTTCGTCAATGTGACCATAGGTTATGACCAGGCGCTTATTCATAAAGTGCTTTCACGATTTCCCATTTCGGCAATTCGCCTTTCGGAACTTTGGGACTCGCATGCTGATCTCCAAATTTGAAACCACTGTGCCTGTGCAAACTGATCCACGCTTGTGCACATTGATCCACGCCTGTGCACACTGATCCACGCCTATCCCTTTAGAATTTTTAAAGTTTTACATTAATGAGCAAAACCAGTGCCTGTGCAAACTGTGCAAGCTGCAATTCCTGCCTTAGATTTAAAGTTTGACATTAATGACAAAACCAATGCCTGTGCAAACTGTGCAAGCTGCAATTCCTGCCAACAGAATGATGGTGAAGTTGCTGGTAAGAATCCTCGTGAAAAGTGACCAAATGAGCTAAGTCCCCATGATATGAATGCATGTCCCCCACTTGACACTTGTCATGTTGGAAGCTACTTTGGTCCACTTGTCCCCAACTTTAGAACTTAGGATAAAATAATTATCCATACTTTATGCTTGAGGAAATATTAATATAATATTCCTTTTTGGCTTAAGCTCTCTAGATCAGCGCTTTCCCTTAACTTTTGGCCCTCTCTTTCCCTAATTGGTGAATTTAAATCCCCCATCTATTTTATCGTGGTCGGTCTGCATGCAGCGATGTATTTTATATTAATCATGAGACATATACAAAATAGGTGCACTAGCCTTTAACATCTAGGCACTCTGGCCTAATTCCAAAACATAAGAAACTCAACTTATAATAACTGGCTCACCAGCCTATAACACATAGCATATACACAAGGCTTGCTGACCTCCATATTGCACACACTTTAGTTACTATGCGCAGTATCCGGAAATATGCACACTACATCATTTTACTGTGTAGTACATGAGCTCACTATGCCATGAAAGGTGCATAACAAAATGATGTCAAAACAACTCACCATCTTAAGTACACTTACATTACATTTACAATTGGGTTCGGCCAAGGGATATTACAGCTACATCCACAGAACTATGTTTCTTGATATATTATATGAAAACATACAGTTTTGTCTGTGCACTTAGCTTGCAGATCTCTCTCTCTTTCTCTCTCTCTCTCCCCTCCCTGCACACCCGGCTATTGGGTTGATCTTCACACCCAGCTGAAGATCTTACAATAAAAGAATGCTCTCACAACACTATGCTTCCCTCTCAGCAATAGAAACAATCAAACAATATTAACCAACCTTCTCAACTCTTCTCGACCTCTATTTATACATTACATGACTCTTGGACAACCTTAAACCGAAGCCTACGTGTCAAAACCCTAAATGATAAAACCTTAGGTGTCTAAAACCCTAGGTCCACTTGACCCGTATTTTCAGGGCTTAGCCAGCCTGTCTTTCCTTCTTTTCCACGAGGTGACCCAAAGCATTCATTGACGTCTTTTTCCACTTATTGAGTTGTCCATGATGCATCTTCTTTGTTGATCTTTCTTCCTCGATCTTCTCATTCAATGGCTCACTTTCCCTTACTCCGCTCCTTATTTTTTTATTCTTTGACCACTTTGACCCATTCTTAGTTAATGTGACTTTTTCACAGTTCATACTTCATGCTCCTTCATTAATCTTTACTTCCTTCCATAACCATTGGCCAAAAATGCTCCTTCTTCTCTTGGATCCTTAGGTTTGATTCCTTTCTTTTTTGTTGTTGGAACCTTCCACTATGCAGGCCAGTCTTTCACAATCCAACCTACCTCTTCCCTTGATGTGCAATATCTCATTTCCATCCAATTCTTCTTTGGTTCCCTTGTGGCCTATATCCATAAATGATGTATTGAATATTTGAAATTTGCAATCCCTCCATTCCCTCGCACCACTTCTACTTGAATCCTCAGGAATTGGCTATCATTTGTTTCATATCCTCCAAGAACATGGAGAACATCACATTGTTAGTCTATTGGTTCTTGGGGTCCTTTTCCTACCAAAATGTTTCATAGCACGCTACATATAATTTTCCCTTCCTATTGAGAAAAGATGAAAACTTGGGCTCCTTCTAGCCCACCAATCCTATCATAATTAGTAACCAGGAGTAATGGAATTTCATTCCATTAAACTATGCATCTCTACAATCTACTAGAAATTTATTCAACATGTAAGGTGCCCAGCTGAATAATATGCCCTTTACACACTGCACAATTATTTTTATCACTCCTGTTGGGACTTCTTCCTTTCTACACTTTCTCAATAGCTTGCAAGCCATCAGATTTGTAGCAAACATTTTTTACTGATCGGTAATGTCCTTGATGATTACTCCTCAGTTTCCCCTATTTGTCCCAAACTATGTTTTCACTTCCTCTACGATCTCTTTATCCCTGGATTTATTATCCAAATAGTCCTCAGGATTTACCTCGCTAGTAGGTGGCTCTGTGATCTTAGCTATGATATCCATGTCGATGGGGACTGGACTATCCATCCACAAGATACCTCCATGTACCACGGCCAATAAAATTTTCACACATGGTTCCATAGTTTTACCATGCCCAAAATGTGGTATGTCCAATAGATTCATCGTGCTCGAATTATAGAGACCTGTAACCCAATGCGCGAGCTCCAGAATAGGTTTCCCTAGGGGTCGTAGCTCCCTCGTGTTCTCCAAGTATGCTTCCTGTGTGAAGTATAGAAACTTCACTTTGTCATTTATGTCATGGTACACATACTTTATCTTTGGAACCTTCCCTAACATGTCTTCCACTGCGACTATAGTGTCTGGAAGATGGGGTAATGTAATTTCCACCATGCTTGGTGTTTTCCTCTTTTGACCTGCGGCTAGGTTTTCTTTTGTGGCTTTATCATTGGGTTATTCTTCTTCCTCTCCCTCCATTTCCCACTAGCCTGTGATGTCTTCCACCAGGACTTCATCTATGCTAGCTTGTTTCTTTGTTTTGTCCTTTTCCTCTCTTGCTACAAGGTTTTAAAAACTAGGGTTCACGTTGTCGTTAGGGTTTTATGTGCTTGGACCTGCTTTCACCTGTTCCGTAGTTGATACTTCTTCCTCTACTCTGGTGGGACTGATTGATTCATTCTTAGATGTTGTTACATCCTCGATCTCCACAAAATTCTCTGGTTCTTCCATTCATTCCTTCTTCCTGCCAAACTGCCAGTTTACTAGCACAAATAGGCTAGGAGCGCCAACTTTTGAGGGTGCCATCGAACTATTATTGCAATCAATCGAATGAATTTTCCTCTTGCTCGATCACCTTTTTCTCATGCTCTCAAGTGCTCGATTGCTCAAAATTTGCTAAGTTTATAACTTTATTGTTCTTTTCCCTTTTTATAGACCCTCTCAATAATGTTTTGTCTTATTTTTCACTTTTTTTGGTCATTTGTGTAGTGTCTAATTTTCCTGTGCGCAGTCTTCCAAATTATGTCACACCAATTGCTGCATGGTGTCATACCAGAATTACATATTTCTCCTAATTACTTATTTTTGTATTTTTCTTCATTTTAATGTTTTTCTCTTCATTTTTCTTCTTTTAGCTCCTACTATTTACAATATATACAAGTCTACTTGATGCACTGCAACTATTGAGAGTTAGTAGGTCGATTGTCCCTATACAGTTTCAGTCGAATAACATTCAACATTAATTTCACTTCCTTTCTCGTTAATTCTTGTAGTTGTACAACACCTCCACCTGTAATGGACTTTATCTGATATGGCCCTTTCCAATGCATTCTCAGCTTCCCTGGGTACTGTAAATACTTATTCTCATAGAGGACAAACAGATCTCCTTCCTTAAACTTCTTCTTCTTGATATGTCTATCATTCAATTCTTTATCCTTTGCTTCTGTACCTATTGATGGAAGCCTACCATGATTCTATCTTCTTCCAATTCCATCATTTGAGTCAATATTTCATGTGATGTGCCATTTTCTGCCATATCTTTAATTATTGCAATGCACAGAATTGGCATTAAATAATTTAAGGGAACTATTGCCTCTTGTCCATATATCAATATAAAGGGTGTTTTTCCTATTAATTTCTTGCAAGTAGTTCTATAATCCCATAGTACATTTGATACCTTCAAATCCCAATCATCTATGTTTACATTACAAATCTTTGTCAAGGCATTCTCCAAAATCTTGTTGAAGGTTTCCACTATGCCATTTGCTTGAGGGTGATAAGGAGTACTCTTTTGGTGGTATATCTTAAACTCTTCAAGCATAGCCTCAATTCTATTTTTGATTAAGTGATTCCCCTGATCACTCATTAATATTATTGGACATCTAAATCTTGTCACTACATTCTCAAATAAAAAGAGTGTTGTAGTCTCTACGCTATAATCATTTATTGGTGATGCCTCTTTCCATCTGGTTAGGTATTTTGTTTCTATAATAATGTATATAGCTCATGATCTTCTTACTGGTGGTTTAATTAGACCTAAAAAATATATTTCCCATTTATCAAACACTTGTAAAGTAACATGTGGTCTCAATGGAATCTCATCCCTCCTGGATGGCTTCCCAACTCTTTGAAAAACATCACATTTCTGACAATATTCCTTTAAATACTTATGAACTATTGGCCACCATAATCCTACATGCAATACCTTATGCGTAGTATATTTTCCTGCATAGTGCCCTCTTGCAATTCCTTCATGTGCTTATTCCAAAATAATTGATCTTTCATGCTCCGTCACACATCTCCTCAAGATGTTATATGCTCCAAGTTTGTATAAATGACCTGCAATCAACTGATAATTTATAGCTCTAATGACCAAATTTGTCTTCTGCACAGTAGTAAATTCTCTTGGTGAAAATACTATACTCAAAAACTCAATAATGTCAGCAAAATATTCATCTACAATTTGTACTGAAAACAATTGTGCATCTAGAAAATTTTCTTCCAAGTTACTAGGTTCTTCTCCATTTGTTATCCTGGAAAAGTGATCTGGTCTTGCATTCAATCCTCCAGGCTTCACCACAAATTCAAAGTCAAATTCCTAAAATAGTAACATCCATGTGCATATCCTTCTCCTCAACAATAGCCTATTAACTAAGTATCTCAGAGTTGAATGATCTGTAAACATCTTAAAGTGTTGTCCCAACAAGTAATGTATGTATTTTTGCAAACCATAAACCATTTCTAATCCTTCTCTTTATGTAGTGTTGTAGTTATTCTCTGAATTTGATAAATTTATGCTTGCAAATGCAATAGGGTGATCTATATCACCTTCTCATGGTTGGGTTAATAATGCTCCTAATGCCCCGGATGGGGTGACAAGTGGCATGGAAGTGGGATCTAGTTGGCACCAGGCAGTGCAGGGAGCTATTAATCCCTGTCGCCAACCTCCCGTCCCCCCATCTTGAATGACTTTCATTCATTGTGATTCAATGGAGGTGTGTTGGGAACCTCGAGGAAATTTATGTGAGCCATGCACGAACCATTTCATGTGTACCTGCACCAAGCTTGTAGTCACCTCAGCCCTCATGGCTCCTGCTCATGTCACTTCGCAAGGCCTTATGAAATCTGGGATGACGGACCATTCTCTCATTCCTCCCTGGAATTTAGTTCATCTTCTGCTTGGCCTTCTCTGGATCCTCCACAACCTCTCTGATCTTCACCCACCCTCTCCTTATCTAGTTCTATTCTTCCAAGATATCAACATGCCCAAGGAGAAAGGAAAATCTAGGAGAGGCCCACTATATTACAGTGCATATACTAGACACAATCATCTTCCCCCACCCCACTCGCCCTCATCATCACCAGTCATCTCAATAAAAACCAATCCCTCACCCAAATTCCCATAATTGACCTTGTTCGTCGCCCTCTCATGGAATAAATTCCCCCCCCCCGAGCTTCCTACCCATCCGCTCAGTCGAAGCCCTGAAATTGACCCTCCTTGATCCCACCCTCTAGACCATTATTGGGGCACTAGTTCTTGCATAGTGGAGGAAGAAATTTCCCCCAGTTAACAAGTGACCACTCCCTTGAAATCAATAGCAGCGATGGACACAGAATGGGACGCAATGGACATAGTAGACGCAGGAGACATAGCTGAAGCAAAGGACACAGTAGAAGAAATAGATGCAGAGATGACGAAGGAACCACCTCCATCGACTCCAATTTGATTTGCAGAGGAGCACATTCAGCTCGTCTTTGAGTTGCGGAAAAAAATGGATGAACATGCCCATATCCAGAACTTCATAGGACAATGCTTGGACCTCTTTATGGACACGATGATGACTACTCCATCTAGAAAAATATGTCCAACCTGTGGACAATTCTTTTTCCAAGCCTATAGTGCCTAAGGACAGCCGATTCCAATATAGCTCCCAGGTTTTATGGTTTCTTTATTCTTTATTCATTTCCATAGAGAATTAAAATTCTCTACCATGATTTGTAAGACAGTCATCCATGGACACTGCACAGTAGAACAATATGATATTTTTTTTCATAACCATTTACAATTACAGTATCAGACATGTTTGATGGCCACCTATCTTGGTTTCCCTGCTGTGGCAGGGCAGGTGGCAAAATCATGTTTTTGTATTGAAACGTAATTATGTGAATATATTTATTGTTCTCTTTTATTTACAAAAACAAATGCTCATAATGCAATTGCAGATGCATCTACATGCACATGAATTTCTTTATCCCAATATGGAAATACTAAAATCGGTGCAGTAACCATTTTATCCTTCAAAATATCCTGGATATTCTGGCATTCATCATTCCACTAGTACTTAGTATCCTTCTTCAACAGCTTCTCCATTGGCACAGTAATATGTGCATATCCCCTGATGAGTTTTCTATAATACCTTGTATGGCCCAATGTAATCTTCAACTGGCGCACTGACTTTGGTGGTAGTAAGTTAACTATGACAACAATTTTAGCAGGATCAACCAACAAACCCTATTTGCACACCACATGTCCTAATAAAATGCTAAAAGGAGCATTGAAAATACATTTATTAATGTTTAGTGATATCTGACACTATCTACATCTGTCCAACATCATTCTTAATACTTCAACATGATATTTCAGCAAATTGAACATTGTCAAGTCATCCAAGTAAACCTCCAAACATTTATGAATAAAGTCCTTAAAAGATGCTACTACTACCCTTGTGTTACCCATGATTTTGGTCATCATGATGATGTATTGATGATGGTGTACTCAGGCTCCTCATAAGAACTTTCTCCAGAGAAAAGTGACATTCATCTCTTCTCAGAAAACATACTTTTGAAGAGAGTTCACAGGTTGCTAATATACCAGGGTGCGAGAATGACCCATTCTCGCAGGCTGCCTTTAGCTAAGGTGCGAACTTCTCGCACTGTGCTACATAGCTAGGGTGCGAACTTGTTCTAAGGCTTGGAAAAAGATGAATTCTCGATGGTTCTAGAAGGAAATCTTCTAGAAGAATGGGTTGGCATTCGAATGGTTATCCTTTTACTGGTTTCCATGATATTGTGGGATCATTCTTATCCAAGTAACCATCTCATTCTCTCTTATATATTGATGGAATTCTCATGGAAAAGGTTAAGCAAGATTCATTGGAGAATTGGTGAAAGAATTGTGTGAAGGACTTAGCTTGAACAAGAGCTTGGAGACTCTAGCAAGTCCATCAAGAGGGATTTGGTCTTCTTCATGCAAGGTTTGAGCAAGTGTGTGAGTTGGAGCCAAGAGCCACCGAAAGGAAGCTTGCGACATCAAGTCGATCAGGTTGTAATCTTCTACTTTCAATTAATATGATACAGTGGCATGTCCTTTTCCCATAAAGCTATTCTCACTTTATTGTGTAATTCCTTGATCATACACATAAGTTGACAGTTCAATATATTTTGCTATCTTCACTTTGGCTGGTTTGTGTTGTCTTGGTCTTGACTTCACGAGAGCACCGGAGTGAAGCGGGAGCAACAGAGACCCTAGGAAGCGATACAAAGGTATGTTACTTGTTCCTCCCTACTAGCTAATTCAATGGTCAAAACTTAGGGAAAGAGTCATGTCCTGTCCTGTTTTGTTCTAGATCCAGGTGGATCTAGGGAGATCTGTTAGTGTCTGCACCTACCGATTAGTCCGATAACACCTTGAAAAAATGGTTGGTGCATTCTTCAATCCAAATGGAATAACTGTATACTAAAATGAGCCCCACTCTATATAAAATGTTGTCTTATGTCTATCTTCTGGCACTATGCTGATCTGGTGATAACCTGAATATCCATCTATAAAATAATAAGCTTCTTGAACCCCTACATTCTCAAAAACTTCATTTGTAAAAGGGGTAGGAAAGGTATCATGTAAGAAAGAATTATTCAACTTTCTCAAATATACAAAAATATTGATCTCTCCTTGCTTATTTTCTTGCACCGCCATGGGACTGATCCATTTTGACTCTTCTACAGGTTCTATAACACCAGAGTCTAGCATCTTGTCAATTTCTATCATTACCTTCTCTTTGTATATTGGATTCAATCCATAAGACATTTGTCTGATAGGTCTTGCTTCTAGTTTAAATGGGATTTTCATCTCTCCTATATCTCCTACTAGCCCCTTCATCTCTAAAAATGTTGTTGGAAATAATTCGTTGTACTCACGCAATAATTCTATGATCCTTTCTACTATCTGATGATCCAAATAATCTCCAATACTGGCCATCTTTGGGTTATGTGTAGTTCGAATGTTGACCTTCTTCATATTTAAATGTGTAGCATAATCTTATGAGTCCATCTTGGGACCTTCTACTTTTCTTTCACCTTCTACTTCTGGGATATGGATATTGCGTGGATTATCTTCTTCAGGTTCTTCTGCTTCTACTACATGATAACAATGTAGCAATTTCTTGACTAGCTCGTCTCTGAGATGCGGGAATTATTTCAAACTCTGGTTCTTCAAATATCCTATATCTTACCACTTCCAACATTGTGTCCATCTCTGGACTATCATTCTCAAAGGAAAATGTAACTACAAAGTTATGTTGTATTTCTTCCCAATTGGTAGTTTCTATGGTGTTCTTGTTTTGTTTACGAGTTCTTTGGAATGCCTTTTAGTGTGTGAATAAAATGGTGTGTCTATTCTTCTAGTGGTACTAATATTCATTGAACTATTACACATAATCATGGGGTTGTCAAAATCCTTCATATTTCTCCTCATATGTGTGTTCCTTCTCTGTGCCAAATACGATGTGCAGTAACCTTTTGCACTAGAACTAATTGTTCATATTTGCCTTTTGTGTACCACACCATCTTGCGGGTGTAGATTTTAAAGAAATATATAGTGCTGGTAATATATGATTTTCCATAACTGCTACCTCATATTTCATCAAAAATTATTCTAAATCATTTAATCCATAAAAAGTGGGTATTTCTCTTACCTCTATACCAACCCATATCAATGCACACGTCATTTTGGCACATCTCCTGGTAGATAATTCATGTAATCATTGTTTCCATTTTTCCAGCCCTATGTCAGATTCTGAAGCACAAGAAATAATGATCCTCCAATTGAGCATGCCATCTGGATTTGGGTTGATATAATATTCTTCACGTGTTTTAGTTTTGTATAGTTGATTCACATCTTCTATAAGAATAGTATCCATTGCAGGTTCCACATATATTCCTCCTATGACAAATCCAATGGTGCAATAAATGTGTATTCTCCAAACTCAAATATCATATTCCTTGTCTTCAAATTAATAATATTATGGTTTTCAAAGGCCCAATCCATGCCTAACAGTGTTGGATATGGCGAAGTATTGTCTACGATATCAATGAATTCAAAGTCATCCATGGTACGCACACCATATAGATCAAATGGAATTCCCTTCAACCTTCCTATTGGCACCACTCTCTGCCAATTTTTGAGCTTCAACTGAATAGGTGAATACCCTAATTTTGGTTCTCTCATAGCTTCCCAAGTTTTCTTTGGCAGAGCATTGACTTCAGATCCTAAGTCTAATATATTATCCCTCATATTGAAATCTCCTATGTTAGCTTTCAATCTGAATTCCCTAAGCATTCTTATCTTCTTTTGGACCTGATTTACCCCTTTTACCCCTCTTCCCGGGGATTACACATTTCCAGTAAATTTTGCAGTACTTGTAAGGAATTTTTATCACTCAACAATTTGACACAAGCTCCCAAAAATTTTCTTAAGTTACTTACTTGTTCTGAAGACTGCTCTTTATTGGTTTGATCAAATAATGAGGGCATGTCATAGATTGGTATCTCATCTACTGGATTCATTCCTAAAGTGGATGCAATATTTTCCTTTAAGATCTCTTGTCTAGCTTCTTTGAATATCTCTTTCTCTTTGTGTGCATCAAACTTCTTCTCTAGCATTGTATTCTTCCTAACCCACTGGTACTGGTCCTAGTCATTCTTGGTTGCATCTTCTTTTGTCTTAGCTCCACCTCTAGTCACTATGTTAATCATATTATCATCTTCTTCTATGTGTTCCACCCTTATCCATTGTACGTTATGATTAGTTTGGTTCCTCTTGTCCTGTATTTTTATCAACAGTTATGGACAGTCCTTTGTTTCATGGTATGTTGTGCGATAGTACATACAAGTTGAAGGTGGTTTTGGGTAGTCCCTCACATAGTGCTTTGGTTTCTGACAATTATGACACACTATTGGTCCCCAACCTCCTCCAAATCCTCTTCCTCCATGGCCTCCTCCTTTGAAGCCTCCTCGGTTTCCTTGATTATCTTTTCACAGTGTGTTATATTGAGGTCCTTGATTTTACTATGGTTGTAGGTTATTATATTCTTGTGGTGTTGCGCATTGTTGTGTCGGGTTATAGTGTTGTTTCCCTTGAAATTGTTGTGCATTATATCGTGTTTGTGCTGCAAATTGTTGCACGAGATTGTATTGTGGCTATTTCATAGTGTTATACTGTGGTTTCTACATATATTATCCTATTACATGTTCAACTTGCACCCGGTATGTATCTAAAATCCTTTCTTTCATCATCTCCAAAGTTTATAGTCCTTGTCTTCATGTCCAACTGACTTACAAACGTTGCAATATGTACTCTTCGAAATCGTCTGGTATTTATGCATAAAGGGGAAATTATAGGGATCATTCCCATGTTTTTTTAAAATCTCACACCATGGTCCTCCTAGGGCCAAAGGGTTTGGCATACCCACTCGAATATATTGTGAAAATAATGGACAATCATTATTGTGATGACCTTTTGTCATGCACATTGTACACCAAACATCTTCTCTTTTCTCCTTTCCTTTGTTATGATTTAACTGGAATGTTAAGTTCTTCAGATCTTGCTTCAGCTCTTCCACAACTGGATCTATTTGCTTGTATTGATTTTTCTCTAACTGTAAGGTTGTTTGCAAGGCCTCACCCTGACTTTGGAATTTATGATGTCTCAAAGGATACTTCAAGTGTGGAAACAAAGAATGAACAAACAAATGACTATGTTGTGTAACAGTAATAGTGTACTTTAAATTACCTTTTAACCTCTTGAATTTATGATCCACTTCCCAAACTAATTCTCCTGGTTTCTACTTGATCTCTATCATTTCATTCATAAAATGGTCTTCTAAAATGGGATTCTAAAATTCATTTATTAACTGCCTCTTCACATCTACTATAGTTGTAGGTGTTCTCGTTGATTTATTTGTTGAGAGAACCATGTACCAATCTAATGTGTGCTCTCGAAAAGTGATTGTTAATTGTGCAACCCTTGTATCCTTGTATGTAATATTCGTTGCTACCCATATCTTCTCATAGATGAACAAATGTGTTTTTGGGTCATCTAACCCATCCCCTCGGAACTTTGGTAACCTGATGGTTGGATCTTGTCCTACCATTGTGAAATTTGTTGAAATACCACCTTCGCATGGTGTAGAAACTTGACTACTACTAGTTGAACTTGAACTTCTTCTATTGGAACCACATCCTGAAAAAATTGTTCTACCACTAATCACTTGTTGGTTAACTTATTTTTCTTCTTCGGTTGTGTTATTCTCACATGGGGTTGTGGGTTCCACACTAATTTGGATCTGGAATGGAGAGCCTTCTTCTACACTGGACCCATGACTTCTGGTTTTCCTCTCAAATGTGGCACTCAAGATATCCTCAATATGCCCCATGGTGTGGATATCCTCTACCGCTTCCTCATCATTTTTCAATACCTCTCTCTCCACTACAATCCTCTTCTGATTATTCATCCTATACTTGTCGGTTCATTTGATGCACGTCATACATGTAATCCTTATGATTTCCCTGGTATTTTCATTATCCATCATGATGGGGTCCATTGCCCCCTTCTTCTGGCTACTCTCTAGAGCCTTCTCCATTTCTCAGATCTTCCTTAGTGCTTCTACCAACTCCCCCATGCACTCAGAGTGATCTAGCTATCTGATTCCATGGTTATCATGCCTTTATCATGTAGTAATATCTTGATCGACATGTAGAGTGACCTGATGTACCTCCCTCTGGGTCCCCACAAGAAATCCTACTCTACAACAGTTTATGAATTTGTTGTATCTACAACAAACTAAGTGATAAACCCCACAGTAATGATGTCTAACCAAAAATATACTGCGCGCGTGAATTTATTATTAACACTTTCCAACCATGCGATATTTTCAATAGTCCATACTACTATTCTAATCTGATTAGTTGGATGGGTATCCTTCAACCTTAAAAACTACTCATGTAATAACTATGGAATGAAACAAAAATATGCTTCATGCAGATCAGTAAACACATACCTCTGCAAGTACTGTAATAGTGTATACCTGGAACCCTTATTTTCTTTCTATGCAAACTCCAACCTCTTTGTCTCTAGCCATCTTTCAATCTCTTGATTCGTGGATTCCATGGCCTAAAAATCCCTTTCTACCACTCAATATTCTTCACCAAACCCCTTCCTGGCTCTCCTTTTGAGTTCTAGCAGGAAACAAAATGATTTGTTGGACTTATAGGATGATCTGGGTTCTACCTTAGTTCTCCAACAAAACCCTTATCACCATCAACCCTTCTAGTAAACCAGAAGGCTACACTGCGCACAAAGTGCACAGTGCAGTCTCACCCGAGATGGTTTATTGGGGACTATAAGACATAGATGTCTACAGTCATGGAAGGGATTGGAAAATGTTCTTTCTTACTCCTTATTAACCATGAATTTTATTCTACTATTCATCAGATCCATTCATTCCTTCATTCATTCATTTGCATATTTAATTTAATGTGCATTGTAAATAAATCATCCATCAATCTATATAATAATTCAATGATAATTGTAGAATCAATAAAACATTAGCACACATTGCACACATGGGTTTATCGTGGTTCACCCCCTATAGGGATATGTCCACAAAGATATTTTTCTTCTTTATTCTTATACATCAAAAAGGGCATTGTGTGCATTACATAATAATAAAGAGAAGTGAGTAGTGAGGCAGACCAGGATCACACCAAGATCCATAGCTTGCAACCTGACCCTTGGCTAGTTCGACCTCATCCAAGCTCTACAACTCTCAAAACAGACTTCCAATCCCAAAAACTCCAAAACAGGTTCTCCAAAACAAACTTTTTGCACTAACTCTATAACAATCAAATATTAGATAATCCCCTCTACTCTACCTCGTATCCCTAATTTTTATTACAAAAATGGGTTAGAAACCCTTACAATTCATCCCAAAACCCTAACCATAAATAGTCTAGGTTTTTCCACACTGGATTTCTGCAAATCCTACTGCACGCGTTTCTTTTCCTCAAAATGTGACGCATTGTTCTGCCTTGCTTGTTGCATTGTTCTCCAAAAATGATTGCTCCAACAGAGGCTAAGAGTCTAGAAAATGGGATAATCTAATGGGGCTTAAGCCAAAAAGGAATATTTTATCAATATTCCTAAAGTTAAAGTCTAAAGTAGGGGATAATGCATTTTATCCTAAGTCCCTGTGAGGAAATGTATCACCATGTGAAGGAACCATGTGTAGCCCATGTAGTGTCCAACATGACAAGTGTCAATTTGGGAACATGCACATGAGTTTTGGGGACTTTAGCTTATTCAAAAACCATTTGATCATTATTCACCCACCTCACCTTGTTGCTATCATCGGTACTTTCATGCTTCCATTACCGTACATGTACCTATACCTGTGAGAGCATAGGATTCTACTGAAGAGCATCGAAATAGAATTGTTAAGTTGAAGAGGTGGGTTTTCAGGCTTGTGTGCACTCTCTCCAGATGAGATAATTACAGGGAATTGGATTTATAGATATGCCAAGTGGTCATCACATAACTATGATTAGTCCTTTCCAACTTGTTGTTGAAGCTTGGAAGAAGTGGGCAGGCATAGGGGACCTACTTCCTGGGTGGGAAAAGCATGTGGGGAAAGTAGAATCTGTGGAAGTTGGAACCTATATTATTCATGTACATCTTGTTTTTGAAGCATGGAAGGAAGTGGGTAGCCATAGGGGGCACACTTCCTGGGTGGGACAAGCATGTGGGAAAATTAGATTCTGTAAGATTGTTGTTGAACTTGGCACCTGTATTGAGATATTGTTGTTTTTGAGAGACCTCCAAGGATGTATTTTCCTTTCCCTACTAGAGTTCAATCCCAACTCGGGGGTGACCTATTCTCATTTTGTGGGGAACAGTGTCTAAGGTTGGGAGGAAAGTTAGAGTTCTGCATGAAGTTGGTGTTTATTTCATGTGATAAGTGTCTATCATGTTCTTATTTCAATTATGAGTTTTCTATTATGGAATCTCTGTTATTAATTATATGTATGAAGTTTTGTTGTTATGTGTTTCTTTTATTCGACATAAATCTGCATAAATTCTATGTTGAGTATTAGTGTGCAAAACACTATGAATTATGGTCATAATTAATTGTTATTCGTACTACCGTTTAAGTAATATTCACTATAAAAATTATATAAAAATTCTATAGATGATGTAAACCGGTATGTATGTCATGGGTTTCGTAATTATCGTTAACCTGAGCATATTGGCGATGAGATTGGTTTAATAATGGCATTTTTAGTTGTAATTCCCTAAAAAATGTTTATCAACGACTTTGTTTATATCTTCGATTGTCTATGTAGAATTAATAATTGTACATATGATAAGTGGCGTAACTAACCATCTTGTTACAAGAAAAATTGAGTGAGTAAAAACTCTGTGCTTTTGTTTGGAAAGGCCTTGAAAAACTACATACAGTGTGTTGGGCACAATTTCTCATCCTTACATTTTGTTGAGAAAATATTAACAATTTGAGAAGGATTTTACAATCTCCAAGTGGTCCTTAGAGTCTTAGGAAATCCTCAGAGAAAAACTAAGATCATTAAAGACTAGATACAAACTAATTTAAGGACGTCGCAGTAGCATTGAATATGGGACTCTGATGAAAATACTATGAAATAAGATTCTCCACCATAGGATATATTGGGATGAAATCGCCCACCCAATACGTGTAAGACAATTATCCTAACCTAGAAGGTCGTGTCAGGAATAAATGATGGCATGTATCCCACACTAGTCCACGTGGAGGGTCCACATGGAGGGTGGCTATGGTGCCATGTGGTATGGTGTAACGATATTTATGAAAATGAAGGGTGGCATGGTCTGAGTGTCACGTGTCCAAGCCAAGAGACAGTGTTGGGTAGGTCCACATGTGTAACATGTAGGCAATAAACTTAGGAGCATGGTGGGTTCAAGGAGATGGAAAAGTGACTAAGTGTTGTTACTTTCGGATGGACTTATGAAGGGGTGAAACAAAATCGTAAGTCCATGATTCTACATGGATGGAAAAATTGCCTAAGTGTCGAGACTTCTTGAATGGACATATGAAGAGAAGGAACAAAACTATGCATTTGTGAGTCCACAAGTCTGTGATTATGTGAATGAAAAAAGAAGCTAAGTGTTGGGGGGTGGATTTGTGAAAGGTACATTTATAGACTACGAGTCTCCACGACCGCCACCCACAAGTCTATGAATATAGTAGGGTTGTCAGAAGAAGCAAAAATTTTGACACCCCATCCCTTAGGAGGTACTTTATGGGTAGGGTATGTTATATTGCATGACCAACAAGGAATTAGCATTTATTGAAAGGATAGGGGACGAGTACTTGATGGAGAATGGAGCATACAATAGGATATTTGGAGCCACCAAAGATCCACATCTACTCCACAGATGTTTCCCAGATAATTTGGCGCTCCAAGAAGTGGCCTACCAAACAATGATCAATGGAGTTGGGTTAGTTCTCTACCAACACAAGAAATCTATATGACCCCTACTGCCATTGTGTATCGACCCCTACTCATTTGCAAACACCAATCAATCCCAGGATGAACTAGATACATGTATTTCATACTACTTCGGAGAAGAGAGATTTAGGAGACATGACTCAAATAAAGTGGTCAAGGAACACTATAATAATCATGGCATCCCATGGGAATACACTTTTTCCACACGGCAGGAAGAGAAAGTCCATTACAGTGTGAGAACATATGATGAGATCATTGCCAAAAGACAAGGCAAAACCCTAGGGAGAATCGCAGATGAAGAAATACCCCACGACGAAACTCAAAATAAATAAGAAGAATAGGTAGCAGTGAAGGCATCTGCTACAATGACATATGTGCAATACAGATCAGTATAAGAAGAGGAAACAATGACATACAAAAAGATAAGAAGGAAAGAAATATTCCACAAAAATAAGGAAGATGTCATAGAAAATAAGAGGACGTCTAATGAAGCTAAACCTAATGAAAAATCCGATGCAACAACAACAACAATGATAGCTAAGAAAGAGGTATAAGTTAAAGTTTAACATAAGGTAGCAACATAGAGAGATACAATAGAAGCAGTAGTGGTGACAAAGGTAGCATAGAGGGTAGAAAATAAAGTTGCAACCAAGGCAGTAGAGAAAGAAGAGAGGAGGAGGAGATATAAGGAAACTATCAATAATGATACATCACCAATGGAAACTGACCTTCAAACATCATCAATGAAAGTCTCTGGAAGTCTGCATCGATTCGGTGGGTTGGAATTAGGGCTCTGTACCCCATTCAAATTGAGTAAAGTGGTCAATTCAAAGAAGTTCAAATACAAAAAATACCACATGAAGGATTGTACAATAGCATGTGAAGTGAGTTTCAGTCACAGGGGGAAATACACTTTCCATTCTCCAGCAAATTGCAGTAGAGCTCTGAGTGGATAACTTACGATTGTTCACTGTTGAAGCCTTATTATCTTCTTTCCTTTATTCTCTTCAAGAAGTGTCACTCGTGCCAAATATTCTTTCACAAAGGGGCTTGTATATTTTTATAGGAGCATCATCTCATATAGGGATACCGTATTTCTCAGTGCATTTTGGACTACAATATTGTGGGAGAAGATGGACACTAAGTTGAAGAGGTATACATCATTCCTTTCATAGACAAATGGGCAGACATAAGTAGTAAAGAGGACTTTGGTGTATATTTTGAGGGTTTACAATCAAAATCATTTGAATACCTGGGATGAAAATTTGATCTATATACAACACTCTTATAATAGAGTAGTCCACACTTCTACTGGTAAGTCACCTTTTGAAACATCCTTTGGCTATTTTCCACCTTCACCCTTAGATGTTGTATATGGACATCAAGGAGGAATGAGGGAGGACCTCACATGAGATGCATTAAAAGTAGAAAAATTTGTTGAGAAGATTAGGAAGATCCATTTGCAAGTACAAGAGACATTGAAGAAGTCACAAGAAAATTATAAGGATAGACATGACCAACACAGAACAAAGAAAACACTTAGAGTGGGAGACAGAGTGTGGTTACAGCTGAATAAGGAAAGGATACAAGGTCCTGGTAAGAATATCAAGGCTCTGTGGTATGGTCCTTTTGAGGTATTGCAAAAGGTGGGACTTAATGTCTACAGACTTAGTATACCCCCATACATTCTCATTTACCCAGTAGTGAATGCGGAGAATCTCAAACTCTATGAGCCCTCCATGTTCGATCAGGAGGAGGAGCAATTCCTACCTTCCATAAAGTATTTAGCACTATATGCTCAGGCAGAGTTGGAAGAAGACATAGTTTTGTAGAAGTGGTCCATAACTACAAGATATGGGTAGCATGACCTTTGGCAGATTAGGTTGAAAGGACAACTTCCAGGCAAAGAAAAGTGGTAGTCTAGGGAGAAGGTAGAGGAAAAATTTCATCACCTCATTCGATAAATATTTTGGGGACCAAAATCCTCCCTAAATGGGGAGCTATGATCCAGGTTGGATCATTATATTATTTTTCATCTATATCACTATTTTTTGGGTGGAAAAATTGGAGGAATCAGCTTGTAGGGCCATTTCGGCGGCTGTTCCAAATTTGGAAATTTGTGTCCAAAAAATAGTCAGAAATATTCCAGAGCCATTTTGAGGCATCAAACAACCTTTTTTATGGTCCAAAACTTACTATGGAGGAAGATTATAAATTCTACACGTCGATACCTTTCCAATGGCATAGACAGTTCATCAATACCATCGACATTATCCTCTTCGATACCATACCACGATGTGTAGAATGGTATCGATACCATCCTCATTCATTTTCACATGGATGGTAAAGATTTCGGTATTTTATTAGATTTGTTGTGACAAATTGTTCCAGTGGAATATCCACATCAGTTTATAGATCAAGCATGGATGAAGATGTTGATGACACTGTTGCATATGATATCCATCCATTTGAAAATGAATGAAGATGGTAATATGTTGATGAAGAGGTAAATAGGGGCAGCCTGCAAGCTTCCACAACCATAGCAGTTGCTCAGGTAGCATCGATCAATGTAATGATAGTCATGCAGGTATGCATTTGGGGTTGTTATGATGCATAAATGTTGAAGAGAATTGAGGTAAGAATTCCCTCAGCGAGATTTTCAATAGTTGAAATTGATGCAAAGTCATAGGGCTTTGAATATACAAGTTTTATTGATGCTTGAATGCATTTATGTAAAATTTAATTTCATATGGTGTATGTTGGTTATGAGAACATAACCAAGTCAAGTTAGGAGACATTACTCTTATTGTAGCAATGGATTCCACTAGAAATGGTCATGTGTGAGGCCATAATGTGGTTGGAAATGGCAAGGCTATAGCTCCATACAAATGCATAATGGATTTCCCTTATATAACTGATGTTTGGACTGCAACCTCTTTTCTGACATGGGAGAACACTAAAAGAATTACATTCCTAGTGTTGTGTATGGGTTGAAGAGGAAGGTATCCAAATGATTGGACAAGTAAATGGGGAAGAGTTTGGATAATGTGTTAAGGTGTGGGATAGACCTTCCAACTCACCATGGTTGAATGCATGACATGAACATATGGTATTTCGGAGTCAATGCAAGGATGCATTGTGTAGATGTGTCCATGATTGTTGGCACATTGGTTTTATTTATTGGTGAAGTTTAATTGCATTATAAAAGGCTTGGTGTGTTCATAATTCATGTACAAGAAACATATTTTAATTTCATTTTAATATGAATAATGATTGGGAATGATTGAATTGTTGGTTAGATATAATTATGAGATTCATTTCATGAATTGTTGTAAATATGAATGAATGTTAACAATCTTTTTGGTTGCATTAAAGTTGAGAAAATGAAGGGAGAATGGTCTTGGATATGGCATGGGTGTAAGCCCATATCGAATATTGACGCATGTTGTTGCACAACCCAAACATAATGAGCATAAATCTCATGCCCAATAAATTTTATTTTCCTATATAATATAGTTTTAAAAATTTACAATCAAAAATTGTATGATGATGTCTCATATTGGTTGTATACATATGATGCAGATGGAGTGATTTCCATAGGTTACGCATTGCTAGTGGGATTCTAGTAGAAATTTGGGATTTTCCTATGCAAGAACACCTTGGAAAATGATGGACCGCCTGAGGAACTGTATAACAGTGAAAGGGATGCTTGTTCCTAGAGGGTGAGTACACCATGAAGAATCTAGTCTCCAGGCTTGTAGAAGAAGCAAGTTTTTAGGCTTGTAGAAGAACCATGTTTTCATGCCTAAAGAGTGAACTCATGTGTGGGAGTTGCACTGTCAAAGAACCAGGTTGTCAGGCCTGAAGAGTGAACTTCTGAGTGATTTGCACTGCAACAACAAGTCTGTTATTGGTTATTTACTAGTATTTTTCCTAGCAGAGAGTACCTTGAGTTCCCAATAGTGAGATTCTGAGTAACTTGACCCCGAAAGACCCTGATAAAAAAAAAGGGTGCAGTCTAATGGACCGAGGACAGTGAAGGGGGAAGATTCATTGGGTCAGCCTTAATAAAAGAATGGTATAGACCAATGGATTGAGAGTAGTGAAGGGGGTACATTTCTTGTGTTGGGCAGGTTGGTGGAAGAGAGCTGGTAGAAATAGGGATAGTTGTAGGAGAACGCTAGTGGGATATGTATCTATGTTTTGGGGCCAAAGTGCCTATGTATTTGCAATTTTTGAGGCTGGAGTTCCTATGTATTTATATTTAGGATGGAATGTTTGTGTGATATTAGGACGGAGATTCTATATGTTAATTGAAGGTCGGAGAGCCTATAACTTTGTAATTGTATGTACATTGTATCGTGTCGTACACTGAGGACAGTGAAAAAATAACAGGGAGGGGAATGCAACATCCTTGGTTTTAATCTCCACAAATTGTAATGTAATTGTGTAAATGTGAATTAGGTTGGTGAGATGATATGATTGGGGCAAAGAGACCATATTGATTAATATGGTCAAGGGTCAAATTGTATATTATGTACATTGAAATAATTTATAAAAATAGTAATTATTGGTTGTGATATGAGAAGGATGAAAAGGATGGGGGGATATGATTCCACAAGAGAGAGGGGTCCAAGAGGGAATTATCATTGGGTATTAATCCAACCCAAATTCCTGAAATTATTTTTTCCCTGGAAAAAAGCATAAATTTTATGAATCCAAAGAGATAAAATTTACATTTTGTAGAATACATGTTGCCATGTATTTTCATTCAACATAACAAGTATAGATTGTACCAAGGGGTACTTAGGATCCACAAAAACCTGTAGTGATATTCTCTTTTAAGATAAATATCAGATCATACATCGTTACAAAAAGTAAGCTCAAATCATATATAAAAAAGAGATCCACTGTAATTCCACAAATTGTATAGCTCGGAATATACATAAAGAAAATATTATGAAGATAAAAACCAAAAAATCTAGTCAATTCCTGTTGAAATAAGATAAGATCCCCTTCAGTTGAGTATTGCTAGGAGAGGGAGATCCTCATTGAAAGGTCTGTGATAGTAGTCATAATGATCTCCCTCCCTTACTTCAGTGATCAGCGATTGCCCAAAAGCCATTTGTAAGACATCTTTAGATAATGTGTTTTCTTCCCTGTTGAGGTCCTTATAGACATGATGTAAGGTAATAAAATCAAAACTATCCAATAATCTGAGAAATTCTTCAAGAATAGAAAGAAGTTGAATATTGTGACATTATTGAGATTTTCTAGCCCAGTTTATGGCCATCAGAGAGTCCCCAAAGATTTGGATAGAGTGCACTCCATTTCCTTTGGAAAAAAGAAGAAGAAGCCTCAAAGACATTATTTCAGCAAAGTTTTTTTTCCATCCCAAGTCCCATTGCTAGTTTGAAGAAGTGATTTTCTAAGAAAAGGGGAAGTGTACCTCCCCCATAGGATTGGTTGTTGTTTTCGGATGCCCTGTCGAAGTATGCCCATGGGATAGAGTGATCAATCTGCACTGAAGGAGGAACTCTGATTGGTCCTCCATATTTTTCCTTAGGGAAGTGTGAGAGGATACTTAGACCTTGAGTTGCAATAATGTCTGGAGTAGGGGTCTTATCCTTGAAAATGGTTGAATTTATGGCTATCCAAATCCCCCAAGACACAATGAGGGGAAGTGATTTTACACTTCTATTTGATATGTTTGATGACCATTCTCTCTAGGCCTGTTCTAGTGAAGGACCTGCCCATATCAAGTTTTGTCCCAAATCCATGGCTATTTCTTGCCATATCTGGTGTTCAAAAGGACAAAGGAGGAAAAGATGAAGGACTGTCTCATTTTTTGATTTGCATAAGGACCACCATCGTGGTCCTTCCAAGTGTTTTTTCTTCATCTTGTCCTAGGTTGGTACCTTTTTTACTATTAAACACCACATGAAGATTCTAACTTTTTGTGAACAATGAACCTTCCCCAAGATTTTCCACCACCAAAGTGGTTCCCTGATATGGCAGTTGATATTTAGATGAATATATCCCAATTTTGGGGTGTAATACCCAAATGGGGAGAGTGGCCAGATAAGTTCCTCTTCACAGTCCACAATTAGAATATGGGCTGCTTTGAGAGCTTGGATATAATTTGACCATTGGGCCAAGAGGCCCCCGTCCAATTCTAGTAGATTGGCATCATACCAGGCTTGGCTCCAAATTAAAGTATGTGCGGGATCAACCACCTGATTGAGATGGAATAAACCTTGCTCATGTAGGACCTTAATCATCTCGGGTGATAAAACATGGTGACCTTCACTTCCCGGCTAGGAATCTACCCCAATACGGACCTTGGTCCCATCCCCAATACACCAATCCAACCCATCTCCCACTACACAAAAATATTTTAGGGTATCCTTCCAATTAATTGAGTAGTTGGTATGCTTTTTGATTGGGTTTTTGGTCCAATCTAATATAGAGTCTGGAAAGATGTATTTTTGTTTGACCACACTAGTCCACAGACTACCTATAGTTATTAGCCTCTAGCCAGAATTTGTGGCCAAAGCTTTAGAAAAGAGAAAGATAATATTCATCCCTAGACCCATAAAGCTTTGGGGGTTGACATGGTATCCCATCTTACCCAAGGCAACACAAATTTGTCCTGTGAACCCACCCATAGAAATTTGAAGCACATCCTGCGAATTTTTTTCCAGAACTCCTTTGGTAATCCAAGCTAAGAACATCCAGTAAACAGGGATAGCCTCCAACATAGATTTTATCATAACTAACCTACCAGCTCGAGAGAGCCATCTATAAATCTATACCTTTAGTTTTTATTCCATTTTGGCGATGAGCCAGGACCAATCTGATTTTATTAATTGAAATCCCGGGTATTTGAGCCCCAAGTCAAAATCCTTGACCTCAAAGAAGAAAAGAGATTTATAAAAAAGGATTTATTTAGCACTCATATTATAGACCGAAAGAGTGGATTTACTAACATTAATCTACATACATGTGGCACTACTAAAAAGTTCCAGGACATTTGATATAGTTTCATCATCACTCCTCTGACCATCATAGAAGAGTAGTACATCATCCACAAATAACAAATGAGTTAAGAGTAATTTACAAGAGATATGAATACCATGAAAGAGCCCACGGGATTTTACATCATTCAGGGCACGACTAAGGCCCTCTGCCACCAGTAGGAAGAGTAGGGGGGATAATAGACATCCCTGTCTAAGGCCTCTTTCATCATGGAAAAAAGGAGAGGACGAACCATTAACGAGAACAACAAAGGAGGTGGATGATATACAACCCATAACCCAATTGATATAAGGAACTTCAAACCCCAAGTGAGTTAAGAGGAATCAGATAAAAAGCTAGTTTACTCTATCATATGCTTTGGATATATCAATATTTACAACTTCTCCTTTTAGATTTCTTGTCTTCATGTTGTGGAGCCCTTATTGAGCCACCCCCATAGCCTCATGAATTTTCCTACATTCCAAAAATCCAAATTATTCCCTAGAAATTGAGCCCAACGAGATGGGATTTAATATTTTGGAAATAATCTTTGTTATATCTTTGTAGATTTACATTGCATAGAGAGATGGGACAGAAATCCTCAAAGTATTGAGGGATGTCTGATTTTGGAATTAGGGCTATGAAGGTTGAGTTTAGTGGAGCATGAATGTGCCCTTCCTTCCTAGATTCCTCCACCACCTCTAAAATGTCTTTCCCAATCATATCAAAAAATCCTAAAAAGAACTCTACCCGCCAACCATCCGGTCTTGGGATTTTGTCTTTTTGAAATCCATGAAACACTTCCTTATGTTCATCCTCGATAACTTCTTCCATAAGGCCTCTATTGGCCTCTTCATCGAAAAATCTAGGAAGTAACCATCCAATCAAACAATTTCTATCATTGAGGATCGGTTGTGTGCTTTGAAAAGGGATGAGAAATGGATTTTCCCCAACCTAGCCAATTTATCAAAAGTATAAACTTCTCATCCTTGAATGTTCTTCATACTCCAAATCATATTGGAGAGTTTCCAATGTTTGGCATAGGCTTGGAAATATTTAGTATTCGCGTCTCCTTTTTCCATCTAGATCACTCGACTTTTCAACCTCCATGCAGCCTCTTTGTCCTCCAAGATTTCCCTCTTCTTCTTTTCCAACTAAAGGATATTGTCTTTTGTCTTAGGTGAGGAGGGTCCTCCATCAGCAGACTCAAAGATAGTGTTTAATGAATATTCAATCTCCTTTAACTCCTTCTCCTCTCTATCTCTTTTTTGATGTCCCCATGTGATTGTAGCTTGTTTAACCTTCTTAAGATTGGATGAGAAGTGGGAAGTAGCAAGTTCCCCCGAGCTTGGGTCAAAAGGGATCCAATGCTCTTTTACCATATCCATAAAGCTTTCCTCTTTGAGCCATTCAGAATCAAATTTGAAGGGGCTTGTTGGTTTTTGTGTCCCTCTTGCTAGTTCCAACTGAATATTGGTGGCCGCCAACCTATTGCAACTGGCTTATTTTGGAATAGGTTGGCTATCATCTAACAGAGTTAAAGCTTTAGTTAATGCAATGTTTATACTACTGAAAACAAACACTAATGATAATCTATGAAGAGGCTGACCTTTGTTGGGCGGTGGGCCCTTGCCGCTTCAACAGGTCAGCTGCTAAAGTCTACAGGAAGCTTGTTGTTAACACACACATTATCCTCACTTCACACTTCAAAACATAAAATCAAAACTCTCTTTGACAACTCAACTCATTCTTAATCAGAGATAATCAGAATATGGAGATAAAATAACATTTCATTAATCTTCACTCAAGATATGTTCTGTACTATCATACGCTGCTTACATAATGATGATATGCTAACTCTCCTCCTCTTCTACCATCCTTGCCATGACTATTTAATAGTCTAAATCGTGAAACACAAGGAGGCGAAGTGATTTGCAAATCAATCAGTTGTTAAGTTTTATCATTCGGTTACATCTTCAGCTTCATCCTCATGACACGAAGTGCATGAGGATGAGGTAATTAACAAATTGTTCTTATCATATCCTTGTTAAACAAATAGATGTCCACCAATTGAATTAGGCAAGATCTGGTGCTTAACTTAGTGCGTTAGGCTCTTCCATATTAGTATCAGATAGTAATAGGCAGATGGTACCAGATCATGACAGGGCATAAAAGGTGGTACTGGATCATGACAGAGCGTGGTCGTTGGTACCGGATCATAACAGAGTGTGTTCGTTGGTACCGGATCACAACAGGTAAGATTTAGTACCGGACGTGTTTGGTACCGGATCAGACAGCAGAAATCTTGGTGCGTAGGTATCAGATCATGACAGAGATGGTATAGTAATGCTAGACATCTAGGGTTCAAAGATCCACATGTGACAAATCGAGCATTAGTACATGAAATATTTAATTCCTTAACTCAATAAACCACAAAATACATGAATTAACCATACTTTACCTTATGACCTTATTACTGGCAATTGGTAGCATTCTTGTCATTCACTCAAGCTTTAGGTAGGCCAAAAAGGTATAGGTGAAGAGTATAATAGGGTAATGAGAATGTCTATTTTAGGTCTCAACATTCCCCCATGCCAAAATCATTGCATGTCCTCATGCAACTAAAAACAAAACCCAAAATTTTTCAAAACTTGAGACTGTGTTCTTTACTTTGGTGGATCAATGATATTGATGGCTGAAGCCTCTTCTCTTAGCTCCCTTTTGATGACCCTAACATATTGTAGGAGTCATAATACCTTCTTGAGCTTGTTAGAGGTCTCTTCATGGTCATCTTGAATTTGTTGGTTGGTTTCTTTCAACTGCTCATTTTCCTTTTTGATATATCTGTCCAAGAGCTGGTATTCCTTTACTTCCTATTGGAGTTCCTAATTTTGTTTTTGTAATTACCCAATCCTTTTCTTCATTTGTTCCTTTTTCAAGTTCTTTGTTGATTCTACCATTGTTGGTTGGGTGCACTCCCTTTCCTCGACTTCCTCCCTCATCCCACATAGATTAATAGTGGCTTGCTCTTCGGTCAGACTAGGGATGTCATCTTGAATTGGTAAATCCTCAGAAGGGGAGGTAAGCTCGATTGGATATTCCTGTGTATGAGGGTTAACTATTGCTTTTCCCTTCTTTTCCATGCTCCTTGTAGTTCTTTTACAAGGAGGTACCGAACCAGGGATGCTCACAGGCTTCCTTTTCTTCTTTTCAAATTGTGCCACAGATTGTTTAGTTTCTGAGCGATGCTTCCTTTTCTTCATCATTTTCCGATGGTCCTCTTTCTCAACTGCCCCATTGAATTCTCCTCTACTACTTTGTTTTTACCTTTTGATTCAGAGCTTTTAGAAGTCTTGTTTACTGTGGAAGAGGACCCTACCTTTTCATGTTGGCTCATTGCCCTAGATGATAGTGGAGTTGTTTTATCCTTCTTGCTCTTTTTCTCTTGTGGTTCTTTACTTTTCTTTGGACCATGTTGGGTTTCCTCCACAGATTTGTTTCCTGTGGGTAGGTGTTGTGTGATAAGGGTTTTCCAAATGATCCTCTGTTTCCTAAGCTCATGCAAAACTAGCATTTTAATGAAACCTTGGTAGTAGATGATAGTCTTTCCTATTTTGGAGATGGATTTAACACCTCTTACCATTTTATTCAAACTCATCCATAGAAAATAGGGAAAACCGATTTCAGGGCCTTCTTCAAAATGCAATAGGAGCCTAAGGTGATAAATGAAAGTCATAGCATACCTGCCTTCACAGGTGACAAATCATTGAAGACTGGTAATCATTGGATGGTATTCTTCTTTGATGTAGTTTCTAGGGATCCCTTTCTTCCAGTCAGGATGCTGATGATCTGCCTTCAAGAATTGTTGGCACATCTCTTTGTTAATTCCCACACCTTTGAAGTATTTAGCTCCTCTGCTAGGTAGTCCTATAACCTATCTTATGGTTGCTTCAATAATTACCAGTTGTAGATTGCCTATACGTGTAGTCTCTCCATCATAACCTTGTATAAATTCCTGAGATATCTTCTCGTTCCAACCTGTAAATTTTTCCAGAAACAGTATCCACCCCAATCTAGCATATTTGTCTTGACATAATTGGTATTCCTCGGTTTCCCTATAAATTTGGAAAATCGGTTCGTGTCTAGTAATGACCATCGTTATAAGTTGAGAAAAAGGATTGGGTTGTAGCACACGGGTTTAGTTAATTGATGGAGGGTTTGGTACCGGAAAGGAGCAGGCTCGGGACTGGAGAAAAGCTCACGACAAGGGGAAATATGGTGATGGTGTTGCGAATGGTAAGTTTAAGTGAGGGTGTTGTAAAGAAAATTTATGACCCAATGAGGCTTATCTGGATGGCTTTGCCGCCAGATAAGCCATTTCATATCTACCTGTTACTGTAATGATGAGGATGAGACGTCGGGTATTAGGGCATCATTTTGGAATAGGTGATTGGATGTTTGGGTGGTGAAATTAATGTTGGATCGTGGTTCATGGTATAATATAGGTTCGTGAATTTGCTTAAGGATGAAATATATTCGTGGCTTATCATTTCTATGCATGCTTCATATTTTGATATGATTTTTGCCTTTAACCATGTTCAAGAGCTATGAGAGGATTAATCAGGTTTAGGCATATGGGTATGAGGGATAGGCGCATGGATTTAATACTAAGGTCATAAGATCTAGTATAGATTTTCATATTTATTGTAGTTTTATGAGCATAGGAAAATAAATGCCATTTTACCTTTGCTTTCACCTTTGTATGATCGATACCCATAGTATGTATGATTGCTTGTAAATTGTCAGAATTCATCCTTTTAGACCGAAGCTTCTTGAAAATTAGGTACAGAAATGTCTTGTACTCCTGTTATTTTGTGCTTATCTTCTTTGTATTTGGTTCTGCAGGTGGATTATATGAGTTTGGAAAAGAGTTGTAAAGGGGCTCTTTGACCTTCCCCCATGCCGAAGATGTTGTATCTCTGTAGGCAAGAAGATTCAATCATGTTATATTATAATGGAGAAAGATGATAAGAGAAAAAGAAATCAATCAAATTTTTAGAAGTACATCTTTTCACTTATCATATGATCTTATGCCAAAAAAATAAAATTGCCCTGCTTTTAATGGATTATTGATAGAGGTAGCATTTAGCAGTAAAACAGGGGAGCTTGCATCTTATGCCAAAAATGAAATTGCCTTGCTTTTAATGGATTATTGACAGAGTTAGCATTTAGCAGTGAAACAGGGGAGCTTGCATCTTATGCCAAAAAATGAAATTGTCTTGCTTTTAATAGATTATTGACAGAAATAGTAGGCAGCAGTGAAACATGGGAATATATATGTTTTCCATAAGAACAGATCCCACCTAACTTGCTTCAGAGATTTACTATCATTGGATGTCATAGATAAATTTCACAATATGAGTAGATTAGGCTCCCTAGTTAGGGCTCCACTCTTAAGAAGTTTCCTTCTTAAATAGTGTAGGCTTTACATGTTAGACCGGTAGGTTGAATTAGGGTAATTCTCAAATGGACATTTGCTTGAAGAATTATATTGCTGATTCATCTGGAATTTTGTATCTCATGAAAGCCAATAATGACCTTTACTCTTTTTTTTTAGATGGAAAAAAGTGGATTTTTCAATCAAACAAGTATAGATGAGACATTTTTCAACCAAAACCCACTGCCAGCAAGCCTGTTTAGTACTTCGGTGGGGTAGTTGTGATAATTAGTGAGAGGTGCCTTCCCTAGGAAAAATTCCCCATTGCCAATAGGCATGTTCAGTACCCTAATGGGTTTTCCTAGTCATACCACAGACCGGTACCCGCTGCCAGCAGATCTGTTCAGTATCCTGGTGGATTAGTCTCTTAAACCCTTTTTCCATCAGAGGCTTCTTGTCCATATTCACCTATTTTAGTTTGTATTAAAGAGTGCTTTGCATGGTGATAGGGGAGGCTCATCTGAAAACCTTTTTACAAGGTGGGATGGTATTGGGTTGGAAGACATATACTCTTATTTTGTATGTCTTTTAAAGATTTGTCTGAAGGAAAAATAAACTTTTATGCACATTGTTTCTTTAGAGTGATCCAGATGTATAATATTGTCGGAAGTTGTCCATAAGAGAATGACCTAAAGTTTCCTTGGGGTACTGGTATATCCTCTGCCATAAAAGTTTTGGTAGTGTGCCCATTGTAGAGAGTGTTCATATATTCATATGTTACTCTTTTAATAAGATAATCCAATGAATACTATTGAAGTCTGGTTAGGTGAGATAGTTGTTTATGGGCTAATATATTTTTTCTTTAAATCATGTTGGAATACTGGGTAAAGGCAACTTCTAGTCTTTAAAGTGGATTATGGTTCTTTGAGCAATCATAGGTAAAGATTGTGCCCCTCTTTTTAGTTTGTTTTTAAGTAATCAGGACCAAAAGAAATTAAAATACTTCTCAGCAATAGAACTGAAAGAAATTAAAATACTTCTCAACAACAGAACCAAAAGAAATTAAAATACTTCTCAGCAACAGAACCAAAAGAAATTAAAATACTTCCCTTTAGTTGTTAACAGAAGGGCTTCCATTTGATAGTGCTTTTGTCTTTGTGGTTCCGTCTTAAGTGGTTGTTGCATGGCTTCATACTTCAAATTAATTGACATAAGATTTTGAAATATGCTTTGTCAATTTGTCTTAATAGTACTGTAGAAGGACAGACTCTGGTACCGGACTGGTACTGCACCAGAACAGGATTTATGGTACCGAAACAGAATAGAATATTGTTGATGCTTACAACTGATATTTAGCAAAGTCATGAAGGATCCAGTGGATTATTAAAAATTTGTTTACAAAAGAAAAGAAAATTTGGGAAAGTAAAACAAAAGGAGGTAAGAGTCTTTTGTTACCTTCGGCTTATTAACAAAATTTGATCCACACCTATGTACAAAAAGTTTCAAATAAACCAATCAATCAATGTGGGTCAGCAGGAGGATCTCCTTCCTTACTGATCATCTGCATGTCAAAATTATGTAGTATATGAGTCAGGAATTCTTCTTTTGACAGAGGTTTGTTGTAAACTCGCAATCAGTGACCATTCACAAGTAGTGGTGTCTATTGTTCATCAATTTTCTTTATCCTGATTGAACCATTATTGTAGATAGTGTCAATTTCATAAGGTCCCATCCAATGGGTGGTTAACTTACCTTTGAAGTTCTTGAATCTACTGTCATACAATAGGGCCCAATCTCCTTGTTGAAAATTTTTCTTTTTGAGATACTTGTCATGCCATTTTGTTCTTTGTTCTTGAATGAGGGTAGTCCTTTGAAGTGCTTCTTGCCTGGTTTCATCCAACTCATTAAGATGCAAGAGTCTTTGTTATTGGGCTTCATCCAAGTTCATGGCAACTTGTACTGCAGTCCTGAAGGTTTTGATCTGAAATTCTATGGGGAGAAGCACATGCTTCCCATACACTAACTCATAGGGTGTATGTCCCATTGTATTCCTCCAGGTGATTCTATAAGCCCATAAGGCTTTTAATAATCTGTCAGCCCAATCCTTATGGTGCAGCTGTACTATTTTGGTAAGAATGGACTCAATAACTTTGTTGGTGGATTCTACTTGTCCATTTGCTTGTGGATGATAGGGTGTAGATTTCCTGTGTTTGATTTGGTACTGTTTTGTAACAGCTTTGACTAGATGAGAGGTAAATTGAGTTCCCTGATCAGTCACAATTTCTCACAGTACACCAAATCTAGTAAAGATATCATTAAAAAGGAAATCTACCACTGATTGTTCACTTACAGCCGGTAAACCCTTTGCTTCAACCCATTTAGTCACATAGTCAGTGCATACAAGTATATACTTTTTCTTTTTAGATGCAAGGTTAATGGGTCCTACAAAATCTAATGCCCATTTCTCGAATGGTTCAATGACTACTTGGGCTTGAAGTGGCATTTGGTCTCGTGTGGTAGGCTTACCCATTCATTGGCATTCATCACAATTGGATACATAGGTCTTAGCATCTCTGAAAATATGAGGTCAGTAGCAACCTGATTGCAAAACTTTGTAAGAAGTCCTTTTGTCTGCAAAGTGTCCTTCACAAGGGCCATCATGGCAGGCTTGTAAAATATTATGAATTTCATCTTCCCTTACACATCTCCTGATCACCAAATATGGTCCTGTTTTGTAGAGGCAGTCATTGTGCCACATGTAATTTGCACTTAGTTGAATTACTTTCTATTTTTATCTAGGAGACAATTTCTGAATCATCTTCCCTGTCACAAGATAGTTAGCAACATCTGCATACCATGGAGTAAATGTAGAAATAACAAATAAATTTTCATCAAGAAAGGTATCTTCTATTGGTGCATTATCTCCTAGGTGAATCATTCTAGATAAAAAATCAGCCACAAGATTATCTTTACCAGGTCTATCAATAATGTTGATATTAAACTCTTGTGAGGAAGGTATTCTGATTTGTGTGATGATATAAATATTTGTCGGATCAACTCTCATGCCAAAACGGGAAATGTGATGTCCCAAAACAATACCTTCAATGAGCATCATTTTTTATTTTTCATTACTTAAGGAAAGGTTAGTTTCCTTACACCTAATCAAGACTTTTTCTAAACTGACCAATGCTTCCTGGAAGTCTTGTCCATGGACTGTAAAGTCATCCATGTAGACTTCCACACAATCATTGGTCAAGTCAGAGAAAATAGCTAGGACAACTCTTTGAAAAGTGGTTGGGGCATTGAAAAGTCCAAAGGGGAGCACCCTATAAGCATATGTTCCCCAAGGGTAGGTGAAAGTGGTCTTTTCCTGGTCTTTGGGTGCTATATTTATCTAGTTGTAACCACTAAACCCATCCAAGAACGAAAAATACTTCTTTCCGGACGGGGTATCTAGCACCTGATCAATAAATGGTAAAGGAAAGTAATCCCTATGGGTGGCTTTGTTTAACTCCAGGAAGTCTACACATATCCTCCACTTACCATTTTTCTTGGGAACTATGACAAGTGGACATACCCATTGACTATCTGAAATGGGGTATATGAGATTGGCTTGAAGGAGTTTTTGTAATTCTTCTTTTACAATATCTTTAAGGGATGGATTCATCCTTCATTGAGGGTGTCTAACTGGTCTGATTTGGTCATTAGTGTAGATGTGATGTGTGCATGTGTCAGGGTGAATGCCTTTCATGTTTGCATAATCCCATGCAAAGGCATCAAATTGTCTTTGGAGCATTTCAATCACTTGTGTCCTTTGTTCTGGTTCCAAACTAGAGTTGATATACAAAGGTTTTCCTGGGATAATCTCAACAAGTTCAATAGTTTCTTCCTTGTCTGAGGAGGCTGGTGATAAAGTGTACAATTGAGTGATATCAGGATGCCATGTTTGTTGAAATTCGGAACTAAAAATATGTGGCAATTCTACAAAAGACCTTGGGTATTCAATGCAATTTGTGTCAGCCAAAAATAAGTTTAAGACTTGTTCATCTGATTGTTCTTGTATTCCTTTTACCTGTTCAAGTGTTAACAGAGGTCTGATGCAATCTTCCTCTCCATAAGGGTTTTCTAACCAAATAGGTATTTCCTTTGTTGGTTGGGCAGGAGGGAAGAGAACAAGTTTTTGGCTATGTGTGCCATTGGATATAGTCATCTCACCAGACCGACAGCTGATAAAGGCATATGTTGTGGCCAGCTAAGGATGGCCAAGAACCACGGGGTGTCCTGGTTTGGAGGATGATTTAGAATAGATGACTAAAAAGTCTATTGGATATTCCCAAGAAGCTAGGGTGACTGTGACATCATCTAGACTTCCTGCATGGCTAATGTCTGACTTATCTGCCAACTCGATAATGGTTTGGGTTGGTCTTAGTTTATTGATTTGGAGCTTCTGTATAATGTCAAAATGCATTACATTAATAGCTGCACCCAAATCAATGAGTGTGTTTGGTAGAGAAATGCCATTAATTTCAATAGTGAAAACTGGGTTTCCAGGGTCATTATATTTGTATGGCATTTCAGAAATGAATTCAGATAATTGTCCTACTACCTGGACAAGAGGAGGTTCTTTCTTCTTCCTTCCTAGTTTCTTAATGCAAAGATCCCTTATAAATTTGGCGTATATAGGGATATATTTAATGGCTTGCAGTAGAGGTATTTTTATGCACACATTTTGTAGTTCATCTTCTATATCTCTGTGCAAGGGTGGGTCGAGTTTCTTCACTAACAGTATTTCAGGGTAAGGTGGGAGATTAATTTGTTGGGGTACTCGTACAGACTGAGAAGTGATTGGGATAGGAGTAAAGGCCTCTTCTTCTACAAGGGTGGTTTGAATGTTTTCTTCCTCAGAATGATTATCATTTTCTTCCTGAATTATTACTGCAGGATCTGATTGGTTTACCACTTTCCTCGATTGTAGTTGAATTTCATAGGTGGGAAAGGTTTGAACTTCTGTATTATACACAGGGTGGGTGGGTCGATTATTGGCGTTAGGAATTGGCTGGGAAGGGATTGTTGTTGGTCTTGGAGGATTGTGGGTAGCTTGGTTTTGTGGTTGTTGATTGGGATTTATCAACACTTGTTGTTGCTAATTAGGATTTAAGGGGGTTGTAAATTATTGTTGTATAGGAGGTGGGAGTAAAGATTTCATTTGTGGTGGGTTGAATCCGGGTAGTAATTGGGAAATGTTTGTAGGGTACTGTGGATATGTACGATAAGATGGATTTCCATACATAGGTCCCCTCCAACCTTGTTGCCAAGGCTGAGTTTGTTGAGGTGTCCATTGTGAATAAGTCATTGGGAAAGGACCCCATTGTTGTTTTTGATATTCTGTATTAGGATCATAAAATGTATTGGGATTTTGGGCTCTCCAAGGTCTTCTAGAAGGGTATGGTTGTTCTTGTGAGATTCCTCCTCCGCTATACATGGCTTGTAGTTCAAGCAGGGTTGGACACTCATATGTGGGGTGTTCTAGTGTACACAAACCGCAGATTTCTATCACATTTAATGGGAATTCTTTCTTGTTGATGTGCTTCTTTTGGCATCTATGACAAAATATTGCTAAAGCATCTTCTTCTTGTTTCTTTTAAAGTTTCAGAGTTTCTAATTGGTTACTTATTGTGCTCAAGATGTATGTTTTAAAGTTCTCCAATAAGTTTCCTAACTCAGTTCTGGTGACAGTCCCTGAACTTTGTTTTATATTTCTGCTAAAAAGATCTCTTGGTCCTTTGCCTGTTTTAGCTTGTCCTCTTGAGTATCTCATACAGTAGTCTGCAATTTCTGAAAAAGGTTTTTGGTGTACATCTCCTGAACTCAACAAGTTTAAAACTTCTATGCAATCATCTCTAAGACCTTTCAAGAATACAGTTCTTACTACAACTGGGTCTAAGGTGAATAGTTTTGACTTTTTATAATTGTATAGGAACCTTTCTAAGTAGTCTTCAGGACTTTCATCTTTTGTTTGATGCATTTTAAAAATGTCATTTTTATCAGTATCCTTACAATAGTCTTGGTATTTTTGTAAAAATGTGTCTTTCATTTGATCCCAAGAAAGGATTGTGTTTTCTCCTAAGCTCATGAACCATCTTAAGGCTAAATCTTTCATTGTAGCAGGAAAAAGCTTAAGTTTTTGGGCATCGCCTGAATAGTTATAACTTCTACATAATATGTCAAACTCAAATAAAAATAAATCTGGATCTTCAGTTGACATACCTCTAAAAGTGGGTAACGATGATAGTGGGATATTCTTCATGCTGATGTTTCTTGAAATATCCAAGATTAGAAACCCAAAGGTCTTAGTCTCTATAGTTGCATTTCCTTCTTCTTCTGCCATTCTAATGATGGATGGTTCAGAAACTGGATTTCCTGTGTCTCCTAAATGTTCAACAGACTCACGTTCTACATGTCCCAATACTGATTCTTCTATTTTAGGTTCTTCTTCTGGAGCCTTTCTTTCTCCCCTTGAATTTTCTGTTGGTGGAATTTTTCCTGCACCAGTGTCAGTTGGATTAATGGGGGGGTTTGTTTTTGAATCTTTGGAGCTTACAAATCTACCTTTATTATCTCTATATCTATGCATAAAATGGAAATTAGTTGAATTGAAATCCTAATTCTATCTAGAAGGTAATAAGGCAACTTGGCTTCGGAGAAACCCACTCTAGTGGTCACATGGCTCTTCACTCACTTCTTAAACGTTTTATCCTCCTCCCTCAAGCAGGATTTTAAAACATTAAAATTTATGCAAACAATCTAAGCTAAAAATCACTTCCTACCGTTTGCAACTCCCCAGCAACGGCGCCAAAATGTTGTGCTACTTATATGTCTAATATAATGCACTCATTAATTACCAATCCAGGATTCGTAATCAATAGAGTTACAAGACACCAGTAAGAAAGGTAATTTCGAATGTCACAAGTATAGAATCAAACTAGATGATGTATGCTGGAAACAAATCAAAATAGCAAACTTGAATGCACTTTGGTTGTCTTTCACAGAGAGGCTATCTATTCCATTATGGCACATGCAAGTATGAGATGGAATTGGTTTGATAGATCAACTCTAATGTCTGACCCAGAAAACTAATTATGCAATCCACACTTCTGAAGGGAAATTACACATCAATCAACATATCATGGGTAGTTCAACAGTCAATATGTTGGTTCTGGTGTGGTTCACAATGAACTTCACTAGTTCTTCTCGAAGTGGTTTTGACTATTGCTGCCAACAACTATGATCACTCAAGGAAATCAAACTCATGAGAACATAAACAGAGCATATGCAAAAACAAAGCAATTAAATATCTAAGCAATTATAGAATGGAAATCTTAATCTAAGATGTTACTACTATCATCTAACAGAGTTAAATCTTTAGCTAATGCAATGTTTATACTACTGAAAACAAACACTAATGCTAATCTATGAAGAGGCTGACCTTTGTTTGGCGGTGGGCCCTTGCTGCTTCAACAGGTCAGCTGCTAAAGTCTACAGGAAGCTTGTTGTTAACACACACATTATCCTCACTTCACACTTCAAAACATAAAATCAAAACTCTCTTTGACAACTCAACTCATTCTTAATCAGAGATAATCAGAATATGGAGATAAAATAACATTTCATTAATCTTCACTCAAGATATGTTCTGTACTATCATACGCTTCTTACATAATGATGATATGCTAACTCTCCTCCTCTTCTACCATCCTTTCCATGGCTATTTAATAATCTGAATCGTGAAACACAAGGAGGCAAAGTGATTTTCAAATCAATCAGTTGTTAAGTTTTATCATTTGGTTACATCTTCAACTTCATCCTCATAACACGAACTACATGAGGATGAGGAAATTAACAAACTATTCTTATCATAGCCTTGTTAAGAAAATAGACATCCACCAATTGACTTAGGCAAGATCTGGCACTTAACTTAGTGCATTAGGCTCTTCCATATTAGTACTGGATCGTAACAGGCAGATGGACAACAGGGCATAAAAGGTGGTACCAGATCATGATAGAGCGTGGTCGTTGGTACCAGATAATAACAGAGTGTGTTCGTTGGTACCAGATCACAACAGGTAAGATTTAGTACCAGATGCGTTTGGTACCGGATCAGACAGCAGAAATCTTGGTGCGCAGGTACCGGATCATGATAGAGCTAGTATAGGAACACTAGACATCTAGGGGTCAAAGATCCACATGTGAAAAATCGAGCATTAGTACATGAAATATTTAATTCCTTAACTCAATAAACCACAAAATACATGAATTAACCATACTTTACCTTATGACCTTATTACTGGCAATTGGTAGTGTTCTTGTCATTCACTCAAGCTTTAGGTAGGCCAAAAAGGTATAGGTGGAGAGTATAATAGGGTAATGATAATGTCAATTTCAGGTCTCAACAGGGCACATCCAACCCAACTCATCACCTTGTGAAAGCCCAATTTTTTTGGTGCAGAAGAAAGATGGGACATGGCAACTCTGCATTGATTATCGAGCCCTAAATAAAATCACAGTCAAGAACTGGTACCCGATTCCCCGAATCGACGATCTCCTTGATCAGCTCAAGGGGGACAAATACTTCAGTAAGATTGATCTGAAGTCTGACTACCATTAGGTCTCAATAGAACAGACAGATGTATGGAAAACTGCCTTCAAGTCAAAATAAGGTCTTTTTGAATGGTTGGTCATGCCATTTGGTTTGACAAATTCCCCAACAACTTTCATGAGGATGATGGATGACATTTGGATGACATCCTCATCTACAACAAGACTTAGTTAGAACACTTGCAACATATTCGGCAGGTTCTGCACACTCTATGGAAGCACAAGCTATATGCCAACTTGGAAAAATGTTCCATCGGCATGGACAAGGTCTAGTACCTAGGCTACATTGTTGATCCAAACAAGATCTAAGTCATTTGTGACTGGATAGCTCCAACCATGCTCACTGAGATTCAGAGCTTCTAAGGCCTTGCTAATTTCTATCGCAGGTTCATGTTGGAAATCTCCCATATTTCATGGGTCCTCATCCAAATAACCAAGGGTGGTGGTAAGGAAAAAATTGTGTGGGGCCTGTCCCAATAGAAAGTGTTTGATGATCTGAAGTAGCACTTGTTCTTCACCCCAGTTATTTCATTACCTAACCTGTAACGACCCTTTGAGATCGACAAAGATGCTTAAGACTATGTTGTGGGTGCAGTCATCACTCAGCACGGCCACCCCATGGCCTATCATACTGAGACACTATCAGATGTCATCCATAAGTACCCTACTTACGACAAAGAAATGTACTCCATTGTGTAACCCTATCGCCATTGGAGGCATTACATTCTCGGGAAGGAGACACTCATCCACACTGATCATAATCCACTGCAGTTCATGCAAACACAAGGAAAATTGTAGAATGACCACCATCATATGTGGTCCACCTATTTGCAACATTTCCACCTCAAAATCAAGAATAAAAAATGAAGTACCAATCGAGTCATTGATTTCCTCAACCGACCCCCAATAGCGGCACTCACCATAGTGCTCGATTATTGTGGCCATGAGACCTCTGTATGGCCCCACCTCTATGAGACAAATCCTGACTTCTCCAACACCTACCAGATGTTGGGAGAAAACATAGTTGTCACTAATTTCCATATTTAGTATAGGTTGTTGTGTCGTTTATGCCATCTATGCATTCCATAAAGAGAGAGAGAAAAGTTGATTTAGGAAGCCCACTACATTCAGGTGGTAGGACACTTCAGCGTGGAAAAGATAGTGGAAGTGTTGCAACGACATTTCTACTGGTAGAAACTTCGACAGGATGTCAACAGGTATATATGGTCATGCACTGCCTATGTTATTGCCAAACTGACCACTAAGAAACAAGGCATGTACATTCCTCTGCCTACTCCTGATAGGTCCTAGGGATCCATCTCAATGGACTACATGTCGGTCCTTCCATCCACCAAGCAGGGAAATGAATTTTTTTTGGGGTTGTTAATCACTTTTCCAAGATGGTGATTATGGTCTCCTACAAAAAGAGAATCACAACGAAGGCCACTTCCAAGATCTTCTTTGAACAAGTGTGGGTACACTTTGGGATCCCTCAAACCATTATCTCAGATCAGGACAGCTAGTTCCTCAACACATTTTGGACGATCCTCTGGTCACTGTTGAACACCAAGCTCACCAAGTTCACTGCCTTTCACCCCCATACGAATAGCCAAACCGAAGTCATCAACCGGATGATCGTGCACATCCTACACATGTACAATTTCAAGAACCCCCACACCTACGATGAGAGTCTTACTTATTTTCAACACAACTACAACAGATCCATACATAGCTAAATCGGCCACAACCCCTTTCAGGTGGGGTTGGGATTTCAACCATTGGGTCCCATGGATGTTGCACTACCCCTTGTGGCCACCCAGAAAGACTCGTCGCATGCTCCAACTGGCGCTGACAAAGCTACCCAGTTCATTGAGAAGATCCAGCAACTCCACCAACAGGTTCGGGATATTTTACAGAAGTCCAATGCCAAGTACAAGAAATGCCATTATCAACACTGGGTTCCACACCAGTTTCAAGTGGGAGACAAAGTTTGGTTTCACTTGCATAAAGAACTCCTTATAGGGCCTCATCGGAAGCTTTTTCCACTCCATTATGGACCCTCCACCATAACTAAGGTTGTGGGTGAAAACAATTTTGAGCTCAACCTTCCCCCCTTCCTTGGCTTGCACCTAATGTTCAATGTGAACCTCCTTCGACCTTATTTTCCACCATTATTGGACACCTCAGAGATAGTAGAACAATTGACACCAACAGAGCTCAACCCTGAATTCATGGAATAGGAATCCATTGATCAAATCATGGACACACGGGTCAAGGTCACTCGCTAGCATATGATCCATCTTTATCGGGTTGTCAAATCATGACAGCTCCTGCACCAAGGCAAATGGCTCACCCGGGGCCAAATTTAGCAAACATTTCCTCATCTGATTGGGGCACTCAATGCAATGGAGACCATTTCTTCCTAAGGGGGGAGAATTGATCTAGGAGGATCTTCGTGGCCACCTACCTTTTCCAAATGGATCAAAACATTTTCTTGGCAACTTACTATTTTTAGCAGTTTTTCAATTCCTGAACTTCCAGGGCCATTTTGAGGGCCCAAACGACGTTTTTTCGCGATCGGGCTCCTTAATGAAAGATAAAGGCTCTAATTGAGCCCCCTAAATTAAGATCCTCGTCAATACCTTTCCAATGAGCTATCGTGTTTCCTAAACGAAGACCGTATGCAAACGTTACGACCCCGTGAAGTTAATGTACTAACTTACCCCAATGGGGCCCACATGAATTTTGGTGCTTCATCTCCTAGAGTTAGGTTTTGGATGTCTAGGGTTTTAGAATTCATGTTTATTTTAAAATGGCCTTCAGAGCCTCATTGTTCTCATCTTCTTGCGAATGAGCGTAGCTGTCACATCTCTTCTTAGAGATAAGCTGCCACCATTCAAACAAAGCTTGTTTTCAATCTGCATTTTACAGTTTTGAGCATATTTATTATTTTATAGAAGTCAAGTTTTATTGTATAATTTTTATTTTTCATTGTTCTTCTGTGTTAATATTATAAATATGTGGTTTCATTTCACTCCACTCATAAATCTGGATCAGAGAAACTATGGTTTCTTCTCTTAAAACCCCTATAGGAGGAGTTGGAGATACCATAATAGAATCAGTAAAGTTTGTTGTCCCTGGAGATGTCCCACTTCTCTGAGGTCGAGCTCCAATCTACTTCTATTGAGGAAATAAAATCGAATAATCGCCACCAAATAGTTCTGATGTCTGGAGAGACCCCAGGAAACTGACATATGGGGTCCCTAAGCCCTTGAAAAAGTTTTATGCTAAGGATACCCCTCCCTCCGGTCAAGAAGAAAGGAGGTGTGGGTCATCCTCTATAGGAATGGATGAGATCCCAAAGTGAGGAAAACCCTCCTCATGGGACACCTAGACAGATCCATAGAGGCTCGAAGCTACTTCCATACCTAATCCATAAGCAACCACTGATCAGGATGTGCTCGTGAATGGGCTACAATAAGCCCCCCAATATTCGAGCCTAATGGGGACGTTCCAATGGGCATATTCCATGTTGCCTGTTGATATTCAGGGTGGGACTGACTGACAACTGGCGACTCCCAAATATCCCCCCCCCCAATGGATCTGACAATTAGTCCACAAGGACTCCACCGTAATCTCACTGCATCCCATGACACACCGATGGAAAGTATTCATAATCGTTATCCATAGTGAATGTCAGGGGCTTGCATATTCCTGAAAGCAGGCTTGAAGAAGGGGTTGAGCTAGGGTTTCCTCCCCATTCTTGAAATTATTATCATTGTGTAAACTTTTTATTTTTTTGTTGAGTGTTCCCAAATCCAATCATTAAACTCATGTAAGAGGGTGGGTGTGAGGAGTCACATCCCATAGTTATTGGGGAGCATGGGGCTTAAGTACAATCATCTTTGGGAAGAGTGATTGTAACACACCTGACACCTAAGTACCCTTTTTAGGGATGGGGCATCAAAATTTCTCCTTCCTTAATTATATCAAATCTTCTTTCTAGGATCTTCGTCCTCTTCTTCTCATCAAGAGATATCTAACAACTACTATCCTTCTCGAATATGAGTTATGGATTGGGAGATACCCCCTTCCAAATATCTTCAAGCATCATTGGTCAAGGGCCACATGGGTCCATCTCATTCGTACCATCCCAAGTTCCCTAAAGTCTTGTAGTTTTCAGCACTCCTGCATCTATTGGTGGAAATCCATCCACCATTAAAATCCAACGGTGGAACAATGCCCTTTCTCTTTCCATCCGCATATCCTCTGGAGTCCCAAAGCCCTTGAATACTACCACATAGCTCTAGCCTTCAGACACTTTGTCTTATCCAATAAAACCACCCCAAGCCTCCGAAGTCCCAAATTCCTGGACTCCCAAAGGGTCCACACTTACACGTGGAAACGCATTAAACACAGGGGCAGGTACAGGTGGGTTTGTTCCTTCGGCCGAGTTAATCCCCATCATTCCAGCAACCCAGTTTTCCTGAAGTATTGACCTTCTGGTGGTTCCAGGTACTCCACCAGCTGTTAGGCCATGCGAGCAAGCACCAGGGAGATGACACATGGACCCCTAAATGGGTAACACGTGTCACGTCTAATGGGCTCATAGGGCCTGTGTGTTAGCGTTAGAAATCACTCCTGGATTGCCACAGGAACAAAGCCCAACGCCCATCAATTTATGTCACGATAAATTTAATGGGTGATCGAATGGGTAGAGACTCGGGAAGGAATCGCTCTAACTCAGGGACCAGGTCTGGTATGTAAAGAACAAAAGAGGTCTTGATCTAACTTCCATTAGTGAGTTGATTGTAAAATGAGCAGATGGAAGACTTAATGAGATGAGTTAGCAAGACTGCCTCGGGCATCAGGCCTTTCAGCAGCTTGAGGAAGAAAAACTCAGAATACAAGATCCTCTTGGTTCTGAGTTTCAGGGAACTGAAGGATGACTTGACTGGATCCTCCAATTCCAAATCATTCAGCATTGAGAAAATACAAGAACTGATTAGAAACAATGCAACCATTACAATGATCCAACATACATAATCCTATAACAACGCAAGTCGATTGGATCCTCCAATTCCGAGTTGTTCTAACATAGTGTAAACAAAGAGATGGAAAGAAGCTAACATTCATAAGGCAAGAAGTCTCAAGTGCCAATACATAACCAGAGCAATGAGTGCTTCGTTAAAACTTTTACAATCAGGAGCCTAGCTCAACCATCGATAGATTACAAAAATGGTGAAATTGCCTACATATACTCAAAACAAAACAACAACAGTGAAAATGAGACACTGCATTAAAAACATTGCGTCTACATGTCTTCTGGCAGTCTGTGCATGCAGACTCTGGATGATCGTGCACTTATGACAGACGCAATTAGACTCCTGACTGTCCTGCAGATGAATTGACGTGATTTTAATCCTTTGCCAGAATTTCCATTTATGGCAGAGATGATGTCTAACCACTTTCAACAACTTCAATAACTACTTTATTGGGATCGGGAACAATCCTGGTCAATTATGTCCTGTGGGACGTGGAGGTCTCCTCATGGTGCCACCTGGATCAGCTGAACGGTCTAATGGATAAGGCATGGAGGATCTGGCATGCTTGACGTGGAAAGGGGAAAGGGAGTGATCACGGAAACAACAAGGGAGAGACACATGGCAGGAAGAAGGGGCGAAGGAGATGGGATATAATGGTAACGGGGGACACATTATTTATGGGAGGCTGACGTGGAAGGGAGCAGGATAGATGTCAAAGGACGAGGAGGGGCCAAAGGAAGCAAACCCTGTCACGTGGTCAAGTGGAGAACAGATGGTGTTACATGGTAAAATTACTCAGCTGGATAAGTGTCGCATGTCACTCTCAATTGTCGTAAGTGTCGCATCTCCCTTACAACTTTCGCAAGTGTCGCAAGTTGGTCGCAAGTGTCGCAAATGATGATTCAAACATACTGCCATGTCAATGACACTAAGGAGACACTTATAACATCCCATATTCTTGGTTTGAAGAAGGAGAACTGGTTCACTGAAGTAAAATAACTCTTGACACTTGAAGGGAACCTTGAAACAAAGGTTTTGAGGAGGAGCGCTCCCCTATTTCATCCCTAGAAGCGTTGGCTCTCCCCTACAAGGCTTCAGGGAGTGTTATAACACTCCTCAGCCCCCTCTGAAGGAGCACTGCTCATCTTGAAAGCGCTGATGCTCCCCTAAAGATTACCAAGGAGTGCTACAGTGCTCTGATGCCCCTTCTAAGGGAGCGCTGCCTAATCTGAGGCAGTAGTTGGCCCGTTGAGGAGAATAAGGAGAGGATCTTTTGAGATTAGGAGGTAGTTGTGCTCGAATTTCTGGTTTCATCAAGAGATCCCTGATCTAAGGAGAAGGTTCCCAACTTGTTCTAAAGATAACTCAAGAGGTTAAGCTCCTCTTAACCTATATAAACAGGCTCTATGATGGTGGAAAGGGGGGAAGAATTAAAGATATGAAACTTATGATCTTGGAGGAAACTCACAGTCAGCCAAAGGAGAGTGATCAGTGAAACTATTGTTATCCAGGTCGTGGATCTTTCAGGCAAGGGTTAGACGAAGAGGACTTGACGAAGCTGTCACATTCGCATCTATGATTGTAAGTACTACTATCGTTATTCTCATCAATATGACATGCTTGGCCTGTTTCTTTCTAGTTTGTGTCTAATGTCACATGAACTTATCATTTATTGATAGATTTGTTTTCAAGCTAATATCAATAGAGTAGGAAGCGGTCGTATCTTGTTTTGTCCACAGAACTCAGCAAGGAGAAAAGGATTGGAGCGCAACTCGGAGCATGCAGGGACAAATGTCGATAAAAGGTACTTCTATCATCCTTCCTTCTCATGTATTAGCTTAGATAGATTTGAAAGGAATTCAGTGTCCATGTTAAGCATTTTCTGTCTAGAGTTAGGGTCAAGCTCTTAGAGGCGATCTACCTGTCCGCAGGGAGATTTTCCTACAACAGATGGAAGGGGAGAGAACGGTACAGAAGAAGACATGACAGGAAGGGGGCCCCACATCAATACCCCACCATTCCAGACCCCCGCCCCCCTTATTAAAGGCAGGATGGCAAGGGGGGTCCGGATTTGCTTTGAGCACCGTTGATCTAGGCGCCTCAATCTTGACCGTTTGAGATATGCACACCCAATTCCAGAACCCCCCCCCCTCCATTAAAGTCAGAATGGCAAGGGGGCTCCGGAATGAAACCTCAGTCGTAGATCAAGGCAGGAATATCTTAACAGTCCGAAACTACCGGCTTGTTAAAATGACGCACCCACCCTCTAAACTTTGGGGAAAATGGGTTTTCTGAATCTCTTTCTTCGTCCAAGGGGACACTTCTTTCAGGAGAGTATCACATACATGATTATGTGCTAACATTAGGCTCCATGGGGGACGGCACGCCCACTGCGGGCTATCGAGGAATCTTTTGTAGCTTCAGTGCCTTGCTATTGGGGTATGGAGTCATTATTTAAAACTTTAAAGATAAAAAGAAAAACAATATTTACAACCACAGAAGAGCCATGTGCGGCTCAAGAGAAACATCTCTTCAGGAAATTCCCATTCACAGGGCCATTGAAAACTTCTTGATCCTTCAAATCTCGCAACCTGTAGATATTATTTGAAAATACTTCAGAGATTTTGAAGGGCCCGACCCATAGGGCTTCAAATTTGTTGTGTTTTCCCTTGTCTTGTTTAGCAGCATCTCATTTCATTACTAGGTCTCCTATATGGAACTCTTCCTTCTTGGCCTTCTTATCAAAAACATGCTTGATCTTCTGCTGATGGTCCTGAATTCTATTCATTACCTGCTCTCTGGCCTACTGGGCTTCCACCAGTTGATGAATTCTTTTGATCATATCATTAGGCTCTTCTTGATAACCCTAGAAGAACTTTGCTACAGGAATGGCTATTTGAGAAGGGAAAACAACTTCTGCTCCATAAACTAATTGGAAATGGGAGATGCCTATAGATCTCTTTTTGGTCACTCGATCGGCCCATAGAGCAAATTTTAACTTTGAATCCCAGGCCTTTTTGTTGTCCTTCAATAGTCTTTTGATGATCCTTATCAGGATTTTGTTGGAGGACTCTGCTAAACCATTTCCCTGGGGATAGTATGGGGTGGAGTGAATCAGTTTGATCCCAAATTGCTCACAGAACTTGGCTAATGGCTCAGCCTTAAAAGAGGTTGTGTTATCAATGACAATCTTGCTTGGGCAGCCGAATCTTGTGATGAGGTCTTCCAAGAATCCAATGATTACCTTGTGGGAAGCACTCCTGGTGGGAATATATTCTATCCACTTAGTAAAGAAATATGTGGCAGTTAGGATCCATCTGTGTTGCCCATTGGAAGAAGGGTGGATTTCTCCAATAAAATCTAGGCCCCATTGCTGGAAAGGTCCCGAAACAACTACAGGATTTAAAGGCAGAGATTTGAGCTATTGCTTTCCTGGAAATCTTTGGCATTTGATGCAGGCTCTAACCTTTCTGCAGACGTCAGTGAATACGGTGGGCCAGTAGTACCCAGCCCTGAGGATTTTTTAGGCTGTGGTCTTCCATAAATGATGCCCTCCACATAGGCTGCTGTGAAATTCAACAATGATCTTGTCATCCTCTTGTGGATTCATACATTTCAAAAGCACCCCCAAGGGGTCTTTCCAATATAAAACTTGATCGACAAGGTAGTATCTGACTACTTTGAGCTTCAGAGCTCTTTCCCTATTTCTTTGTAGTCCATCTGGAGGCCGCAACTCTTGCAGAAAAAATATGACATCCTTATACCAACAACATCTAGCCAAAGGGGGTTCTGCTTGAGGGTCTATATCAGACAACTAATCCTGCTGATTTTTTGAGCATTCATTGATGAAACCTACCCCCAAAGCTTTGCAATTTTCTTCAGCCAACAGCTTGGCTAAACCTTGACCTTTGATTAATTTGGTAGGCCTTATTTCCAAGTCAAACTCAAGGATCTTGGCTATCCACTTACTCCTCCTCCCATCTATATCAAGCTGTATAAGAATGTCCTTAACAGCGGTCGAGGGGACATAGGAAATGATTTTTGACTGCAGGACATAGGTTCTAAAGGCTTTGAGAGCCTTTACCAGGGAATAGGCCTGCTTCTCCATAATGTCGTACCTGACCTCGGCATCCCTTAGAGATCTACTAAAATAAGAAATAGGCTACTCTAGCCTGGCCTCGTTTGTCTGTAATAAAACAGCAGCCACTGTGTTAGATGAGGAAAATGAGAAAATAAGGAAATCCTTTGAGTAATCAGGACTGATAAGCACAAGAGCTTCAGTCAAGGCCTTATTTATCTTCTCGAAGGAGTTTCGATATTTAGAGGTCCACCTCACTTCATTTTCCTTTCTCAACATGGCCATTATAAGCTTTACCACCACAGAAAAGTTAGAAACAAACCTCCTTAGAAAATTAATCTTACCAAGGAAAGATTGGACCTCCTTCCTGGATCTTGGGATTGATAAGGATTGGATTGCTTCAACTCTGCTAGGATCAATCTTGACTCCTTCTGTTGATACTATGTGGCCTAGTAACTTTCCCTCCTTCATGGCGAACATAGATTTTTTGGGATGCAATGAAAGGCCAAAACTCCTGCATTTCAGAAAAACCTTCCTAAGATGACAACAGTGTTCTTTATCGAATTTGGAAAAGACTGTTATGTCATCCAGATAGATGACCACAAACTTATCCTTTTCCCCAATGAAAGTTATGTCCATGGCACATTGAAACGTTGCCCCTGCATTCATCAATCCAAAAGGCATTTTAGCATACATAAATGTGCCCCGTGGAGTGGTAAACGCCATATTTTCCCTGTCCTCAGGCAGAACAGAAATTTGATTGTAGCTAGAGAAACCATCAATCATGAAAATCCTAGATTCTCTTGTTACCCTCTACAATAAATGTTCCATCTTTGGTAAGGGGTAATTGTCCTTCCGTGAGCTCTTGTTTAGGTTTCTAAAATCTACACAGAGTTTGATTTCTCCATCCTTCTTCCTTACCAGGACCAAGTTGGCCACCCACTCTGAATATCTCAATGGCACGATGATCTGGGCATGAAGCAACTTCTTCACTTCTCTCTCCATGATAGGCAGTAACATAGGATTGATTTGTCTAAGCTTCTGCCTAAATGGTTTCGCCTCCTTTTTCAACGGGATTTTATGCTCAATGATAGAAGTGTCATAAGTTTTGAGATCTTCATAGGTCCAGGCGAGAACATCAACAAACTCCCTCAATAGTTCAGCGTATTCAACCCTCTATTCCTTTGTCAGACTTCTTGACAATTTGACAAACTTGGGTTCATTCTCGGTGCCAATGTTGCACTGAGTTGTATCAGCATCATCCTCTGAGATTTTCCCTTTTAACGCCACATCATTCCTATCAAAAATCCTTTCCAAAGGAACCAGTCCCCTTTGAATATGATTGTTGGGCAACTGCACAATGTCACGCTCTGTAATCTTACTCAAAAAATTACCATCATCAAGCTTTTCTTCAGAAACAGATTCTTGGTCAATATGCATCTCTGAAAATTCTTCAACAGTCTCCAAGAATCTTTTGATCTCAAGATCATCCTCGAACACCTTCCAATGTTTGACATTGTCAGGTATGGAGGGCATGTATTTTACTTCTACATCGTATATGAATTTGGGTGGCAAGGGCACTTTGAAATTGCTTACTGATGTAGCCAAGGAATCTGCCACTGTGTTCTTCTCTCTTGGAACGAAAGAAATATTAAATGCTGAGAAGAAATTGTTGATTAGGTCCCATACCTCATTTTTGTAACTCCTGAGTCGAGGATGCTTGGCTTGATAAGCGTTTCTGATCTTCTGGACTATCAATTCTGCATCTCCAAACACTGCTACCTCCTGAATTCCCATTTCCTTTGCAGTTCTTAATCCTATAACAAGAGCTTCATATTCTTCCACATTGTTTGTTGTTTCAAATTCTAGCTTGTATGACAGAGATATGGTTTCCTGAGCAGGTGACACAAAAAACACTCCGGCGCTAGCACCTTCCCTGGAAGAGGCTCCATCAAAAAACATTTTCCAAACGACTGTGATGGGGGAAGAAAATTCATGGGAAGTGGTGGGTTGCTTTCAGAGTTTAAAAGCGGCTCAGGAGCATTAGTGAGTTGTAGTAAACTGGAACCTAAATCAGTGTCCAGGGCAAAACTTGGATGGTTGGTAGGATTGGCTTCGTCACTGATTATATAGGCCAGTTGGGCTTCTCTGTATAGTCTCCTATGTTCTCCTCCAAATACTGGAATAGTAGCATAGGTTAGGTCCATCTGCAGAGTTCCCCCCAGTCTTTTTATCCAATATCTTGATAACAACATACCAAACTTGGGGGGGATATCAGCCACTACAATGTCCATGACCACACTTTTCATGGGCAATTGAAACAAGGTCACGACTAGGTCTTTGATGACTCCTAGACATTGAACTTTCCTGGAGTCAAAGGAATAGAGGTCATGCTAGGCTCTAGTGACTTCTAGTCCTAATTCTTCCATGACAGTTTTGGGAAGGAGGTTATGGGAAGCCCCTGAATCCATCAAACAGTTGTGCAGTACCTTGTCATGTATGTTCAAGGATGTGTAGAAGGGAGGGGATGAATCATTCATGTCTCCTACCATAGGACCTAGAATAACTACAGGTCTTTCATCTTGAAAATTGATGGAGTCCGTGGGAATGCATGAGGCTTCAGAATTTTTTAGCTCGAAGAAGCATTTTTTGAACACTTCGTGTTTAATCAGTTCGGAAAGGGGCACAGGGATTCTAATTTTTTGAATTTCATGCTCAAAGTTAAAAGAAGATGTAAGCTTTGGGATTTCTCTTACTTCAGGAACATGACTCTGGACCATTAAAGAGAGAGGTTGGGCCTTCTTACCTTCGTTGTTGTCTGCTACTTCCTTAGCAGGTTTCTCTGTTCTAGTGAATTGTTTAGGAACATCAGGTGCTCCTATATTTTTCTTGGACCTCAGGTTATACCTGCTTTGGCTGCTGCTAGCCTTGTCTCCCTTGCTAAGTTCATTTCGCTGACTATCCATGAGAGATTCCTCGTATGCTGATTGAGTAAGATGAGGAGAAGGAGGAGTGTCTCTGAAGTAGTGGATTTCAGGATCAAGCCCATCTGTTTCCCCTTCTTCCTCATCGACCACAAAATTATTTTGAAAAGGGGCCTGAATTTTCTGGTCTTCTCTATCTCTTCCTCTCTGGTCTCTTTGCATAGTCAGGGGAGAAATATTTTTTAGCCTCCTGAATCTTCCTTTGTTTTCGAAATTTTGAGGATTTTTGTATGCTTGATTTCCCTCCACCTTCATTTTCTCCATCTCTGCAGACAGAGACTTCACTATCTTGGTCATTTCATCCACTTGAGGGTGGGGCACAGAGGGGCCAGAGGTTGAGGCTTCAGATCTTTCCTTTCTCCTGTCTGCATCAGTCCTATTTCTCAGTATGTCAACTGCCAATACATTAGATTCCACCTCTATGGCCGCATCTTGCATTTGAGATAGGGAGGTAGCTCTCCTTTCTCTCAATAGAAGACAGAAGTCAAGGTCGAATGCACTAGCATAAGAAATTTTGGCAGAGGCTTCTGTGGGCTTTATCTCAGCAGGGATCTTATTATACATCTTATTGAATCTTTTGGAGAAGTCGGAGACAGACTCTCCTCCCATTTTCTTCAAAGACCCAAACTCTGTCATGTAATACATGAAATCCTTCTTATCTCCCCACTGCCTCAGGAAAGCACTATCTAGAACTTCAATCCCAACAATAGATCCAGGGGCCAATCTCCTAAACCATTTCCTCACCTCACCATCCAGGCTCTGGACGAAGACTCTCATCCAGACATCTTCATTTTCAATGTTCAGGTTGTCCGCGTAACTGTAGAAAGAAGCTAGGTGCTCTTCCACAGTTATGTCCTCTTCTCCAACAAACTTGGGCATATATTTCAGGTAATCTCCAGCAGGGAGAGGATTCACAGGTTGAGGTAGCTTTAAGGGAGCATATCTGGCAGCTACTATGGCGTCCATTCTATTTAGAGGGGGATTAGCACCGGCCATAGGAACAACATGTGTGGTGGAACTAGGAGGCGATGAGGTTTGAAGTAGAAAGACAGGAGCTGAGATTAGAGAATGGGAGGGGAACTACAACAAATCTAGAGAACAGGCTTGCGGGCTCAAAGGCACAGAAATTTCTCTTCCCTCAACAACAATAATAACAGGAGGAGGGGTGGTAAAACCCGGGGTAGGAGAATATTCAGAGGTGTTGGGTCTGAACCAGGGTACCACCTCAGGGGAGAGGGGAGTGACAAGATTTTCTCCTACTAATTCGAGACTAGGAGGAGAAAATCCAGCAGGAACACTCCCGGAATTTAGACTGCGGGAAACTTCGATGGAAGGTAATAAAACAGGACGAAATGAAGGAGTTGGAGCTTCTATAAAATCATGAAAATCACTAGAAATACCTGGTTTAGCAGTAGAAGTATCGCCTTCAAAGGACTTTCCCTTTCTGATAATCTTCTCCGGGTTAGCTTCAAGTGGTGCTAACGGAAGCTGAGGAGTAGACCTTGTGTGTCTGCCTCTAGAAGCCACGGTTGAAACAATGGAGTTGTTTATGAGTTCGCATTAATGGAATTGCCCAATGGAGTCTCCAAGTGCACAATAGCAATCTCAATAGTTCTTATATCTAATGCACCTTCAGAATTAGTTAATTGTTGTCGTTCAATCTCGGGGAAAATATTCAACTTCGTCCCCGACAACGACGCCAGAAATGTTAGCGTTAGAAGTCACTCCTGGATTGCGACAGGAGCAGAGCCCAATGCCCATCAATTTATGTCATGATAAATTTAATGGGTGATCGAATGGATAGAGACTCAGGAAGGAATTGCTCTAACTCAGGGACCAGGTCTGGTATGTAAAGGACAAAAGAGGTCTTGATCTAACTTCTATCAGTGAGTTAATTGTAAAATGAGCAGATGGAAGACTTAATGATATGAGTGAGCAAGACTGCCTCGGACATCAGGCCTTTCACCATCTTGAGGAAGAAAAACTCAGAATACAAGATCCTCTTGGTTCTGAGTTTCGGGGAACTGAAGGGTGACTTGACTGGATCCTCCAATTCCAAATCATTCAGCGTTGAGAAAATAGAAGAACTGATTACAAACAATGCAACCATTACAGTGATCCAACATACATCATCCTATAATAACGCAACTCGACTGGATCCTCCAATTATGAGTTGTTCTAACACAGTGTAAACAAAGAGATGGAAAGAAGCTGACATTCATAAGGCAAGAAGTCTCAAGTGCCAATACATAACCAGAGCAACCAGTGCTTCATTAAAAATTTTACAATCGGGAGCCTAGCTCAACCATCGATAGATTACAAAAATGGTGAAATTGCCTACATATACTCAAAACAAAACAACAACAATGAAAACGAGACACTGCATTAAAAACATTGCGTCTGCATGTCTTCTAGAAGTCTGCGCATGCAGACTCTGGATGATCGTTCACTTATGACAGATGCAATTAGACTCTTGACTGTCCTGCAAATGAATCGACGTGCTTTTAATCCTTTGCTGAACTTTCCATTTATGGTGGAGATGATGTCTAACCACTTCCAACAACTTCAATAACTGCTTTCTTGGGATCGAGAACAATCCTAGTCAATTCTGTCCTCTGGGACGTGGAGATCTCCTCATGGTGCCACCTGGATCAGCTGAACGGTCTAATGGATAAGGCATGGAGGATCTGGCATGCTTGACGTGGAAAGGGAAAAGGGAGTGATCACGGAAACAACAGGGGTGAGACACATGGCAGGAAGAAAGGGCGAAGGAGATGGGATATAATGGTAACGGCGGACACATTATTTATGGGAGGCTGAAGTGGAAGGGAGTGGGACATATGTCGGAGGATGAGGAGGGGCCAAAGGAAATGGGCCCTGTCACACGGTCAAGTGGAGAACAGATGGAAGGGGAGAGAACGATACAGAAGGCGACATGACAGGAAGGGGGCCCCACGTCAATACCCCACCATTCCGGACCCCCCCCCCTTTATTAAAGGCAGGATGGCAAGGGGGGTCTGGAATCGCTTTGAGCGTCGTTGATCTAGGTGCCTCAATCTCGACCGTTTGAGAGATGCAC
>ML788586.1:284387-300323 GCA_009831015.1 Picea engelmannii | reverse complement strand
ATGAGATCAAAGCCATGATAACCTTGATAAGATCAAAATAAAACCAATAAATCTTGATGCTCACAAGCTTAGTAATCAAAAGGATTCAAATGCGTAATGAAGGTAAGAATGGGCTTAAAAGACATAAGTTTGAAAAACCTTTTACAGTCATGCGGTAAACCAATGGTTGAGTGTCCTTAGGAGAAAATCAATAAAAGACGACTACAGTCCAAACGATGAAAAGGTATTTTCACACTTTCAGTTGTGAAAATCAAATCAAAACCAAATTGCAATTGTCGCAAAAGTGAAACAAATGTCTAGAAGCATAATGCGACGATGATTTGTCATTAACGAGACAAGGGGTGTAGGCAGCGTTTTTTAAGAGTAACAAAAAAATTGAGTTGGCTGCCAACAGGTCTACTTATGTGAAAATAACACAAAATAAAAAAATATAGTCCTCTTCTCAACAAGCATGTGGAGTACTCGATGGAATAATAGATGCATCGACAAACATTCAACAAGTTTCCAACAATTTTGAATTTGGATGTGTTTTGGGGGGCCATGGTCTTTTGTCAACACTTTTGCACTCTTTTTCTTCTCAGTTGGAGCCAATATTATGTATTGACCTTATTGTTCTGGGTACATTGACCTTGATAAAAGAACCATTCCACAAGGGTTATTATATTGAATTGTTTCGATTTTTATTCAAAAAAATGAGTAGAATGACTTCACTATAGTTATCTTAGTAGAATTTTGGTCCTACAATGATGTACATCAAACTTTAGAAATTTCTATAAATAATTTCAAGTTCAACTATAATATGACTTTCGACAATTATGTCTATGAGCCACAAAATAGTTATAGTTATGATGTAGTTTTAACTATACATTTCTATACTTTATAATAATAATAAAAAAAATAGACTTCAAGATACTCTCACAAGTTTGTAGACATCACTGATGAAAATGAGAGAAATTTTAATTCTTGGGTGGGCTTATTGGAAATGCACCAACAATGTAGTGATACAACAATGATTATTTCTCTTTATGTGGGGACAAATTTAATGAAGGTATGTTGTACATATAGAAGAAGAATTTCATGTGTTATACAAACATAGTCACAAAGGATAACCATGTTAAATTATCACAAATCCTTTCAATTTTCAAATCCAAGATACAATAATTTGTTGGAAAATGCAAGTACTGCACTTATTTTGTTGTTTCTCTTGTAATTTTTGGGATTAAATGTTGTTTAGAACTCTTAATTGGAAATTGTTTACTACAATGACTAATGATTAAAATTATAAAACAAGAAATGATGACATTGTGCAACAAATGAGTAATCAATATAATGTGCACAATGGTGAAAAAACCCGGAGATGGAAATAAAAGGATAAGAAGATACCATAACATGTACATACTTTGTTTGGTTGTTTCTCTTGTTATTTTTTAAATTTATCTAATTGTCACATTTCATAACATCTTTGGATGTCTATTATAGGGAAATGTAAGAACAAACAAATTAATCAGGACAATGAGTAGGAAATGATGGAGATGGAAAACCAGTGACAAATCACAATATGGTATCATGTACTAAACTTGTCTTATTGTTTCTCTTGTTTTTTTATAATTATTTCCATTGTCATGGTTCATATCATTTCATATGTTGAAATATAATGATTAAGAAAATGTGCCACAAAACTATAATCAAGAACAAAATACCATATGGGATATTTAACATGATTCATTGTTTGTTTATTTATTTAAATAATTTTATTCATTGTCACAATTTATAACATGTGTTATGTTTATTATAGTGACAAGCGAAGAGAACAAAGCCATTGATCAAGTGAATATGAAACAAAACTATAATAAAGAATATGATAAATCACATACTTGACATGTTTTGTTGTATGCTTTATTCTTCGGTGAATTTTATTCATTGTCACAATTCATAACATATTAATTGTATATTATAGAGACAAACAAGGAGAACAAAGACAAAGTTGAGATGAAAATATATGATCATGAACACATTATCATACCAAGTAATTATAAATTGTCTTTTTGTTTCTAGTGTTATTTTTTAAATTTTAATGTTTGTAACAATCATAACATTTCAATTGTTTATCATAAGCACACATTAGAATATATATATATATATATATAAGTTTCATTGTTAATGTTTTTATTTTATTATCAATTAAATATGTGTTATACTACATAATTGATCAAAAGAAATATTATTGGTATTTAATTGAAAGTTTAACATCTTTGGCTCTAGGTTTCAAGAAGACAATACAAGAGAACAATGGCTCATCTATAAATAGCACAAAAAATACTCAAGGTGAGCTTACTTTTTCAACATTTTTTTCTTAACAATTTTTCTAGCATGAATAAAATGATTTGACTAGATTATTTGTTATTTTTTTGCAGCCAAAATAACTGAAAATAAATCAGTTATTTTTTAATTAAGGATATTTTCTATCATAACATCAATGACGATGCAACAAAAAAAGAAAATATTGAAAAAATCGGAAGGGTTGAGGATGCCACAATAGAGAAAAAATCATTTTTGTTTCATTCGCATGCAATATTTTTTTTTTATATGTGTTTCAAGAATGAATCTCTTGACATTTCAATTTGGACAACATATTCAAAACAAGTTGCAACAAAAGTTATAAAAAAATTGGTTTAAAAAACATCACGAGATCAACTTGTGTTTACATGGATTTCTTCAAATTGCAAATCACAAAAAGAGACATAAGGACACTAACAATTGAACCACACCTATATACACTAAATCATTGAGAAAAGTGTGGGATACTCATACTTATATGATGAATCTAACATTGTTATAGTGGATTGTTCACTTGAGATAGTGAAAGAAATTCCCAAAGAAAATATAATTTTTTCCACTCCATTCATTGGAAAGGACCAAGAGGATAAATGGTTGATCAACGATCTATGGATAATATTGAATAAATTCAACAATGCAATAGATGTATGAGTTATTTTGAAGGATTTTGAAGGACATTTAATAGTAACTTTCATGTATAAACATGAATAACATTATTATAATATAATTTAGTGCTCATTATATGTATGACATCGTGAATTATTACTATATTTTGTAGCATTTTTCAATTTAAGTTGACTTCTATTTCATCATACTAATATAAGGATTGGTGGTTTGGTTTGTTATTAATAGAAATTAAAATATTTTTATTTTGTTTATTTATAGTGAGATAATGAGTTAATAAAGTTTAGTGAGATAATGAGTTAATAAAGTTTAGTGATTTGAATGGTTGTTTAATTTGTTCATATAAAAAATTCTTATTCCATGTAAATTTAAAATATGTATTAAGTTGTATGTTGAAATTATTAGATAATAATTTTGATTATTTGCTTGAATTGCACCATTGCTATTATTTTTTTCAATTGTGGTTTAATTGATCATTATAATTCTTAAAAAGTAGTGATTTGAAGGGTGGTTCAATCTGTTCTTAAATTTTTTTCTTATTTAATAAAAGTGAAAAAATTGTATTAAGTTGTATATTGTTCGAAATTTAAAGTGTATTAGGTTGTATGTGAAAATTAACACATAATTAGTTTGCTTGTTTGAATTGGGCCATTGTAATTATATTTTTCAATTACAATTTAACTAATTATTATAACTCTTAAAATCAGTGATTTGAATTAACATATCATTATTTTGTTCCCTTGAATTGGGCCAGTGCAATTATAATTTTATCATTTCCATTTAACTCGCAATGTTCCCTTTATATCAAAAATGAAAAAATTGATAATAGATAACAATATACTTTTTGAAATGATTTTAAATGACATGTTTTGATATCTTTAATTAATGAAGTATTGAAGTGGATATATGTTAACGTCATATATGGGGTTGCAAAGTAGATGCAAATGGGAATTAATATCAGTCGATATATGTTGTTGATGGTTGAGATGGAAGGAGTATTTTTCTCATCATACACCAAAGATGAACCAAATTTCCATATTCAAAGAAAACCAGATTGGGAGTTTGGTGACAGGTCCTATTTGTTTAGGTCTTTTCAATCAAAAGTATTAAAATACTGCTTAAAAAATTACAATGTTGCAATATGGACATTAAATTTTACTGACAAGTACATTCAACAAGTACTTGAAAAACAAATGATATAGGGGACTTTGAATTCACATGGGACAATTCCTACTGTCGTTTGCAAAAAAAATTCAAAGCAGGGAGTACAATACAATTTTATGAGAAAAGGTTAAGTGATGTATGGTGCCAATATGGACTTAAATAGAATGAATCAAATGTATTGCTAATAGATACAACAAAACCTACTTCTCAATTCATTGGATATTGGTCAAACCACATCATGATAAAACATATACAGGACAAGAGAATGATGCTTTCCTTATGCATGTTTTATTCCCCTTTCTTAAGAACCTCATCGTATCAAAGAGAAATGTGACTACATTCGAATGTTCAATAGAACATCAACTTCATTGTAGTAGATGAAAATATTTTCTTGTAAAAATTTGTTCACAAGTACATTCCAATTTTTCAATTGGTGAATCAATATATATATATATCTATATATATATATATATATATATATTAAATATATGAGAATTGACAATGATATTAATATACATTTTTGTTATTGTTTATAATTTTTTTTACATTGACCTTGTTGCACAATACAAATATTTTTCTAGTGTATAATTTTTTCTTCAAATTTGTATTCTTAAATGAATTATTTGTAATTGAAATCATTTCGTATGAGCCAATGACGCACAAAGTTATTTTTATTGACTTTTATTTACTTATATGTATTGATACTCATGTATAAATGTGAAATTTTAATTTTAAAATAAAGTTCCATGTAAATAAAGATGCATTTTGTACCCCAAAAATTAGAATAATATACTTGAAAATGAATGCTACGGGGAATATTTAGGCTAATGGGAGATGGGTCATTGGTGAATGCAATTGAACTTTTTGAGTTAAAAGATATTTGATTTCTCAATCCATAACTTATTGTAAATTTCTATACTTAATTCATATAAAATTTGTAAATGCAATCATATCATATTAGAAACCAACAAGGCACAAAGTCACTTAATGACTTTTAATTGCCTATAATAGATGGGTCATAGGTGAATGCCATTAAAAATTTTGATCTATAAGATATTTGATTTCCCAATCCATAACTTATTGTAAATTTGTTTACTTAAATCAACTAAAATTTGTAATTGCAATCATATCATATTAGAAACCAACAAGGCACAAAGTCACTTAATGAATTTTAATTTCCTTTAATATGCATTAACATGAGCATATAAATCTGAAATGTAATTTTTTGAAATAAAACTCCATTGTAAATAAAGTTGCATTTCTTTAAAAAAATATATAGTTAATTGATAATGAGTGCCAAGTGGATTATTCAGGCTCATTGGAGATCCAATATGTCTAATTGAACATTTTGAGCATAAGGCATTTGATTTCATTGACCATAACTTTTTGTAAATTTGTATTTTTGAGTTATTTTATTGACTTTTAATTATTTATATGCATTAATATGAGTGTATAAATGCGATATATAATTTCTGAAATAAAACTAAATACAAACAACAATGTATTTTTCCTAAAAACAAAGTTCTTAGAATTTCTTGATAATGTGTTAAGTGGACTATTTAGGATAATGGAATGGGTTATAGATAAATGACTTCAAACTTGTAAGGTATTTTATTTCTCAATCCATAACATATTGTAAATATGTATTCTTAAATCAATTATTTGTAAATACAATAATATCATATAAGTCAATAAGCCACAAAGTCATTTGTTGAATTTTATTTTCCTACACTATGCATTAATACAAGTATATTACAAATGTGACAATGTAGTTTTTGAAATAAAACTCTATGTAAAAAAATACCTTTGTTAATAAAAAATAGAAAAATTAATTGATAATGAGTGTTAATTGGACTACATAGGCTCATTGGAGATGTGTCATATATCGATGTATTTGAACTTCTGGCATCGATATGACATTTGATTTCCCGGTCACGGCCAAGCCAGCACACCAAATTGGTGTATGAGACCCCCTTGTTTGTGGGACAAGGGACCCCCCTCCACCCAACGATTTGACTGGTAAAGTCTACGAAGGTATACATACCCTACCCCCCTCTGGATTTGAACCTGTGACCTCTTAAGAGGAAACACATGTTCTTAACCATTAGGCCCACTCAGGCTGTATATAATATTTTGTAAATTTCAATTCTTAAATCAATTATTTGTAATTGAAATCATCCCATATAAGCCAACAAGACATAGAGTTGTTTATTGAATTTTATATTATAATTATATACATTAACACAAGTGTATAAATGTGATGTATTTTTGAAATAAAAGTCCATGTAAATAAATATACCTTTTTATAAAGCAAATTAAAATTAATTGATAATGAGTTTTAAGTGCTCTATTTAGGTTACATGGGAGAATCATGGGTCATAGATGAATAAGTTTGAATATTATTTACTTAATATTGAAAATTAATATCTTAATTGATCATTTATTTGTAGTTATATTAAAACATCAATAATCAAATATCACAATTTGGGACATATACAAAGTTCAACGAAAATCCTTGAAAAATACATTCAAACATCTATCTCTTCTCCATTTAAAATTTGTATCATTTTATTCTAGATTTGTTGAAAGAAATGCTTTAGTTCCATGTTTTTTTCTACAGTTGGATGGAACTATTACACTCGGTCAATGGTTTTCAAAATCGACAATATTGACAGGGAGATGTTGTCACTGAGGCTTCCTTGCATACCACTCTTCAAATACCCTTTCCTCCATTACTTAATTTTCTAGGTCAACTGGTTCTCAGAGGTCATTCGTTTACTTATGTCCATGACAATGTCCATCACAAAGGACCAACTTCAATCCCCATTTAAGCACTTCCACTTGATATACTTCATGGTTTTGAGTGGAGATATATCAAATACCGAGATCAATAGTTCTTAGAATTAATATACATGAAAGAATACTTTAGGATTAGATATTTCTTTCTCAATATACCTCCCCCACTGAACACCACTAGAATGATCACCTCCTCCCTGGTGATTCTTAGAGCCACTAAGAAGAAGGAAAATTTATCTTCTATTTAGATAATTGTATCAAGAAAATGAAACGGAGGCACCCTCACTCCACTTAGTAAATCCTCACAACACCGTCATTTGATCAACAACTCGCACCCACACCCCCCTTGGTTGTGGCAAGGGGATTGGAGTCGTTAGGTACCAAATTCAAATATTGAGTTGGGTTTGTTGTCCATAACAATAATATCTCACTTGGATATTAAACATACTAAGATTATTTATCTCAAAACTATTGCTTATAAAAGTTGATTTCACACTCCTACTATGCATTTATACTATTGTACCTAGCAGTCCCATGTTTGACCTATTCATGGTCACTAGTTGGTTTGACATTACTAAAACTATTTTTATCATATCTTAACTTAATATGGTCATTTACAATAAACTCAATGTTGATGAAGTCCTCATAATAAAATGTTTCCAAATTTAATGAAATATGTGTTATGTTATCAGTGTGAATGATCGTTAACTTTCCCATAATGAAATGCTTCCACTGTCGACATGCTTTCACATTGGAGTACATATATTTGTTGCAGGTGGGGTATCTATGAACATCATCAGATAGTGTTTCAATATGATAGGCCACTGGATGCACACGATGAGTGAGGAATGCGCCAATGAAATAATCTAAAGCATCTATCTCAATCTCAAATGGTTGTTGTAGGTTTGGAATAATAATAATTAGTGCTTAGCACCAATGCTTAGGAGGTGCGCGTGAAAAGTTTTCTACAACATGGGAGTTGGGAAGAGATGAGAGGAAATCATGTTCCAAAATTGAAGGAAAAAAGGGATCAGACTACACCTCCCAAGAAGGAAATTCTCAAGTGGAGCATGCATCAACTCGTTATAGGTAATGTCCTAAGACTATTGCACTCTACCCTTGTGGAGAAAAATCTTAATTTAAAAATAATATATCATAAATCACAAAGGACAGTGAAAAGGTTGAGTTAAAAAATAAAAAAGGGGATAAATGAGTCTTGATTTCCTCGCCCAAATGGTTTATTTCAGCCAATAGGTCTATGATAAACTGAAGGAACGACCTGATAAATCATCCATGGAGGAATAAATTGTTGGAAAAACAGTGGCACCTCTGGAAAGAATGGATGCTGAGGAAAAAACCGAGGAGGTATTTACCAGAGACCAAGAAAACCAAACAAAGAAGGTAATCCCTCCTGAGATAATCGTCAAGGAGATGAACATTTTTTTTTTCTCGCGAAAAATCGCCCTGTCCGCCTGAAGGAACAAACCGACCGGCTAACAATATATGCGCGCCTAACCCATTGACAGTTGAACCCACGACCTCGTGACGGAAGGCCAAAGGCTTGGCAACGGGGAATCCAACCATCTGGCCTATCGGTCGGAGTTTAGCGGGATTAACTTATAACGCGTCATTGAAGCAATAGAAGCCAAAAAGGCCGAAGGGTGGAGAAAAGTCTGGGTGATTATTGTTTGGGAAGGAGAACAAGCTTTAATGAGGGAGATGAAATAAATTAATGGAAACAGAGCTGCTCACGCAAACGTGAGGCAGGTAAAGTCGGTTCTGACTGGTCTTTCTTTCTTTTTAATGAATCATGTGAGAGGCATGCCTTTGGGGTTGTCTTGTTATGTGTTCACGTGGTAATCTTATAAAAGTCTTCTGTGTGATAAGCTTGCGTGGAAGATGTCGAAGTATTAAAAGCACACACATCAATAATAAATACTGACCAACATAAATAAAGGCGGGTCCTAATCGGCAAAAAAAATGCCTAAATGAAATGCATGATAGCCTTAGGCATAATTATAAAAAGCGTTCATTAAACAATATATTTATGATATTTATGAGAGGCTGAGCTACACTTCACAATTTTCGGGACTTTTTTCCATATAAAACAACCGTGCATATCGCAATGGCCTTCAACTGCAAAATGGAAAATCTTCAAATAACACTGTGTTGACGAAGTTTCATTACTACTCCCTCACCCCACTTCAGGTTGGGGCAACCTAAGGTAGTAAGTCTCAGTAATGAGATACAATGTTCAACACCGTCCAACTCTTCTAGTGCAAGGCACCCATCAACCCCTAGCAATTTAAGCTTTGTTAGCTGCGCCAAATCCGGTATGCTCTTCAACTTCACACAATATGATGTCCGCAACTCTTTCAACCTTACCAGTGTCTTAATACTCGGTAGCCCCTCCAAACTCCCGCAACTAGACAGCACCATGCGTTTTAGATTCGACAAGTTACCGAGGGACTCTGGCAGCCTCTCTAAACTCCCGCATCCAGACAGCACCATGAGTTGGAGGTTTGTCAAGTTACCCAGGGACTCTGGCAGCCTCTCCAACCGCCGGCAATCAAACAGCTTCATGCGTTGTAGGTTCGTCAAGTTACCGAGGGACTCTGGCAGCCTCTCCAACCCCTGGCACCGACAAAGCTGCATGCTTAGGAGGTTCGTCAAGTTACCGAGAGACTCAGGCAGCCTCTTCAACCTCCGGCACTCAATCAGCTTCATGAATTGGAGATTCGTCAAGTTATCGAGGGACTCTGGCAACCTCTCCAATCCTCGGCACTCAATCAACTTCATACTTTGAAGGTTCCTCAAGTTACTGAGGGGCTCTGGCAGCATCTTCAATCCTGGGCACCGACACAGCCGAATGCTTTGGAGGTTCGTCAAGTTACCGAGGGACTGTGGCAGACTCACCAAACTCTGACACTCAATGAGCTTCATGAGTTGGAGGTTAGTCAAGTTACCGAAGGACTCTGGCAGCCTCTCCAACCTTCGGCACATCAGCTTCATGAATTGGAGGTTCGTCAAGTTACCGAGGGACTCTGGCAGCCTCTCCAACCCATGGCACGAAGTCAGCCACATGCCTTGGAGGTTCGTCAAGTTACCAAAAGAATCTGGTAGCACCTTCAATTCTGAGCACCGTTTAACACCAAAACCTTCAACAACCTCATATTGCAAAATTCTTCTGGCAATTTCTGGAAATGAGCATTGTGGAAGCAAATCCGTTCGAGGTGCTTCAGCTGCCCTATGGATTTTGAAATCTTCAAGAGGTTACCAGAAATCTCTAACTCCCGCAATTGAAAAGGTGCCTGCAAAATCATGTGTTTAAACTGTTAAAAATATATGTGGATGATTCTCATTCTCATCAAGAAAAGCCTTACAATTCCTTTCAAGTCCAGCGGTGCAATATCAACTACTAAAGAACAAACAAATTACAATTTACCTGCGATCTGCCTTGCCACAATGTTTTCAATACTTTCCCCTGCACCTTCAAAACCCTTAAGTTCTTCGCTGGAATCCAGGAAGGCAGGAAAGAGTAGGGACAGTCACGCCAAGAAAGCCATATAAGATTCGGGGAGTTTACCCTCCTCACGATGCGCTCCAAGAGATGCCCTTCAGTCTGAAGTAGCTGCAACTTCATGGAACCAATACCGGGAGAATGATAGCGTGTATTGTTCAGTCTATTGTAAAGCCTCATCACCCACTTCCCGAACAGCGCCTCACTCTTCCTTTGGTACCATGACAACGATTCACCATGATTATCCCTGTCCGTGTTAAGAAACGTCCTAATTCCCCGCACTTCAGTTATTACCTGTTCATTCTCCAAAAACGATCAAGAATTTTAAAACTGTACACAGGTTTCTATGGAAAATTTTAAATATTTTAAATGATTGATTACTTACATATGATTGCTATTACCTGTTCATTCTCCAAAAACGATCAAGAATTTTAAAACTGTACACAGATTTTTAAGGAAATTATGGAAATATTTAAATATTTTAAATGATTGAGCACTTGCATATGATTGCTATTACCTGTTCATTCTCCAAAAACGATTAAGAATTTTAAAACTGTACAAGATTTCTATGGAAAAGTTTAAATATTTTAAATGATTGAGCACTTACATATGATTGCTGCAGCAAATCGTCAATGTTCTCTCTTGGATGCCAAACACGGCGCGGCAATTTATCCCGTGCAATCTCTCGTCCCAAATCTCGGAGGTGGTCATGCATATGTATATACTTATTACTGTCCACTTCCACCAAGCATTTGCTCTCTAGATTTTGAAACCCCGACGAACCTTTCCAGCCTGGTTCGTCCCATATTCTTACGGTGATATCCCTCTTTCCTATGAAAAAACAGGCATTATCTAAAAAGATTTGCTGTTCCTTTTCATGGAGTGCATCATAACTAATTTTTAATCGCTTCTGGATATCATCTGGAACTTCATGTACTTGGGAAAGTGTATCCTCCCAAAAAGATCTGTTGTCATTTTTTCCTAAAACAAGTGCTCCCAACACTTTTAAAGATAATGGCAATCCCTGGCATGCCATTAGAAACTTATTTACCAAATCTTCAAATCCCCTGGGGGGATAGGCCTGACAGAAGGCATAAGAGCAAAAGAGCTCTCGCGAGTGTTTTGTAGGAAGACCTGTTAACTTATAAATGGAAGCCTCTTCTACTCCTGACCTTCTGAGGACGTCTCTGTTCCGAGATGTAATCAAAATTAAGCTATCAGAACGTAAGACATCTTTAACTGGTAAAAACGCATCTAGCTGATCCTCATGATCTATGTCATCTAAAATTAGTAAGACATGAGAAGATCGGAGATGCTTTTTCAACTTCCCTATACCTTCATAGATGTTGTCTATATTGAACTCTGATTGAATCAATCCCCTAGTCAACCCTTTCATAACTTTACTCTGCAACGAATGTAAAGAGCTGCTTCTAGCATTTTCTCTTACATCCGCTAAAAAATAGGATTCATTATAATTTGAACGCTTTCTATTAAAGAGCTCTAGCGCCAACGTTGTCTTCCCCATTCCACCCAAGCCGACTATGCCTATGACCTGAACGTTTCCGCTGTGTAGTGTTCTTTCGAAATCTTTTATTTTGCCATCCAAACCGGTGGGAAATTTGGCCACATGCAACTGTCTTTGGAACCATATTCACCACGCGTTGGACGATCTTATCTAGCATGCGACTATCGTCGCTAGTTATTGAAAAAAACATTAAAATAAATAAATGAAACCATAGGCAAAGAATCATATACATATACATGTTATCTATTATAACCATAGAAAGGGAGTTGGAGATCTCACCCGTTAAACGCGCCGGCCAGATCAAACCCACTTATGTCTGCAACACTCGATAGAGCATCTCTCCAATTTTGAATGGTGGCGCAGTCATATCGTGGCACAGTCATATCAGTTTGAGGGTCTTTCGTTTTCTTCATCTGGAGATTGTGCAGGGCCTCACCAAACACTCCACTTTTGTTCTGTGTCCGCCTAAGCTCAGCAGGCATGACCTTGTAAAATACTGGGATAATGGGAGCCCCTGATTTTCGCATGAGGAGGAGTTCATCCAAACACCATGGTGATTCCGCGTATCTTGGAGAAAAGATGGCCAGATGGACCGAGGCAGTTCGAATAGCGTCTGCTATTTGAGAAGGAAAATTGAGTCCCTCTTGCAATTCCTGCTGGTCTAAAAAGGTTCTGAATCCATGTGAAAGGAGACGACGATAGAGATCGGTAGCGAAGGTCTTTTTCGTGTCAGGGCCACGATGGTTTATAAACACATCGTAGCGGTAATCGCTACTGCCGCTGGTGCTGGGACCAGCAGCAGTGGAGTAGGAGCCGGAGGAAGCGTCAATCGTAGTTAAAGGAGAAGAACGTTCAATTTCCATTTCAATTTCAATTTCCGAGTACGTTTTGGGGAGGGAGGATGCAGGCGTTGGGTATGTAAATTACCAATTGCTATAAAAATATAAACAGATATAGAAATTGGGGGATGGGAACCTTTGGATGTTCAATGCAATGGAGGTGAGAGAATAGTTTCAGAGGAGAGGAGAAATTACAGAGAGGATTGCAATGAGGAGTCGTTGGGACTTGGGAGTGCAGAGATGGCTACACCGACTATTAAAATAAAGTATTTCCAGAGGCGTTCGTTCTAACGCAAGCGGCCGGCCATCAACCACGTCAACATTATCACTCTGCGTGTGGGTCCACATGCGTTAGAAAGATGCCGGCCATTAACCGCGTCAACGTTTTCTCTCTGCTTGTGGGGTCCACACGCCTTCTACTGTATGTTGTGAGCTACGACTGGAACGCATTCAAATAAAAAATAATAGAAATGTTGTCGCTTTCCCTTGACTTTTCACCTTGCAATTTGACACGCATCCATTCATGCGCACCAACCCCTGTCCTTCACAGCGGTATGGCATCCCAAAAGGACAAGATGCACTTCGGCGCATGTAAAAAGGAATGGAAATCAGGGTGGTAGTGTGCTTAGATTCGTTGCATTCAAATAAAGGTGCGCCATGCTTCTATGATGCTTTGAATTTGTTTAGGATTGATGTGTTTGGCTTTTTGTATTTGGAGTTTTTCAGGTCTAGTTCTTTTGGTTTTTCTGGAGTGTTTGTTCGAGCTTTGTGCTCAACATTTTTTAAGTCATTTTTCAAGTGTGGGCTCATTGTTCTTTGTTTTTTGTTTGATTTTGTTGCAGTGTTGTTTTATGAGTTTTGTTCTTGGAAGTCATTTTTCAAGTGTGGGCTCATTGTTTTTTGTTTTTTGTTTGACTTTGTTGCAGTGTTGTTTTATGAATTTTGTGCTTGGAAGTTGTGGTTAGTTCAATGTTTATTAGGTGTTGATCTTCCATTTTGAGTTTCTGCCAGGGTTTAATTTGGTTTTTGACAATGTTTAGGGTTTGGTTGTCTTACCTTTTGTATGAATGCATATAAACTCTTTGGTTTGTGAGTAAGTGTGGGTTTCGTAGTGAGTAGTGGCTCTAGGTTTGGGTTTTACCATCCTAGCTTTTTGGTGAATGTGTAGTGTCCCCAAGGCCGAGCCCCATTGCAAATCATGATATATGAAATGAATTGTAAATATGTTCTATACGCTAGTGAGCCAAGTTTTGTATAAGCCGATAGGCTTATGTGTTTGTTAGGCCAGGGAGCCTAAGTGTTGAAGGCCAGGAGCCTGTTGTTGTACTTGTATGTATGCAGAATAATTAATAAATATAAACACCGCCAGGTGCAGACCGACCACGATGAATGAGTGAAGGGGGACTGAGCGTCCACAGAGTGGGCAAGGAATTAGGGGCTGGAAGGTGGGAAAGGGGCTAAGTGTTGAGCCTAGGGGGCAAAGCCTAGGGGGCTTAAGCCTGGGAATAATATTTTAATATTATTTCCAAAAAGCCATGTGCATATGATGTTATCCTAAGTTCCTGGCAAAGGGAAAAGCGTGTAAAAGGGAGGCATGCGGATGGAACGTATGCAGTTCCAAGGGTGACAAGTGTCCACCCTGACGCATGCAAATAAAACAGACGAGGTAAGTCGTGAGGGGGGGCTGTCTCATCCATTCGAACTTGAACTGTCCTGAGCGTGATCCGTGCGAGTAGTTTGTAAGAGTTCCTGGTGTAATTCTGATACGGGAAAGAAAGCATGTGTTTGTTCTGAAGAATTTGTGTACACCCCTGTTCAGAGCCGTGGAGTCTGTGTCTGGTTCTAGGAAAACTTATGTGTGCATTCCCTGAACGGGAAGCCTGTGTTGAATTCGAGTGGAAGAATCTTTGTTATTCGAGAAAGCTGAGCTAGCCTGTGCGTGGAGTCCCTGTTTCGAAATCATGACCGTGAGATCATCCTGTGACTGCTGAACCGGTTTGGGGAAGCCTATGTCTGTTTTCCTCGTGGGTTGTTGTGGTCGTGCAGTACTGAACTGCGTGAGGCTTGTTGACCTGTGAGCGACTCCTCCAGGTGAGAGAGTGCGCAGAGGAAGGAGAGAACTCCTGGAAGGAACCCTGTAGCTGCTATAGAGCCCGGAGACTTCCGGTCCGGTCTGTTCCTGTAACCCAAGGTAAGGGAGATTGGCAGCCGAAGGACTATCCAGGTGACAGAGAAGGAGCATTCTCCTGGGGTGGAACAGGCATGTGGGGAATGAGGGTATGTGGGCAGTGAGCGTGGGAGATTCCTGGGAGAGCATTCCGTCCTTGTGGTTGTGTGTGACTGTTTTCCCGGTAACCTCAGCCGGAGCCTAGATTCCTTGCCTTGGGGTGGAGCTTAGTCCCAGCTCGGGGGTGACCCACTACTGAGCTGATGAGCAGTGTGGTCTAAGGCTGGGAGGTTCGTGGAAGGCCTGCATTTGGTTGGTGGATTTCACCACTGTCACAAGATAAGTATCTAACTATGTTTTATCACATTTTATCACGTCTCTTCTATATATGTTATCATGATTTCCGTTGTGTATACGAATTAACGTGGGATGCTATGGATTGGTTAATTATAGCAGTAATGATATGTTTTACTCTGAGATTTAAATGTATTTCTTTGCTTGAATGCATGCGGTTATATAATGCATGTACGAATTATGTAAAAGTGTGTGTACAGATTGGTAACCGAGAGCGATGAAAGCCTTGGTAACAAAAAGGTGACGCTACAGAATGCATACAACCCATTTCTAGGGGTCTCTAGGAAGTGGCAATGTCTTGATGTTGGTTGCATTTAAGAAGGGGTATGTCATATTCTATGTTTTCATGGTGGTTGGGGTTTTAGTGGTTGTTGCTTTGAATTCAATGGTATACAAAGTTTTGCATTCATTTAAGGTGGTTGTGTTTGATTTAGACCTTTAAAGTTCTTTGTCTTTGGTTTGTTCAACTTTTATATAGTGAATTTGTTGGAGTTCTATGCTTGTGGTTGGTTCAACTTTTCTTGAGTGTTGTTACTCAATGTAGAGTTTTTTTTGTAAGAGCTTAGTTTTGGTTTTCAACATTGTTTGGGTTTGGTTATTTGTGGTTTTT
>ML788586.1:257317-272519 GCA_009831015.1 Picea engelmannii | reverse complement strand
AACCAACCATCCAAATTAATAAATTCGAGGAGGGATTCTGAGCTTCCAAATAATTCTACACCACCAGGGGACTTCATCAAAAAAGTGATAAACACAGATTCTTTTATACAAATCAGCCACAATAACAATACCAAATTTGTTTTCAATCCAGATCAGGTCGTCAGGTTCGCTATTCAATGTCATGCCTGTGTTCCAAATTCCATCAATAAATGTGTTCCACACGAGAGCCTAGTCATCACAACATTCCAATGTATCACTAGAGAGCCAGTCAATTTTTTTTTGGGGATAATGAGGCAATCCACTACACTGATTAATAGTCTTTACCCCCAAACAATTTAGATGTGTGATCAGTTCTTGCGGAAGTCGAAATGTGTCATCCCCACCTACAAATGGATCCACACCAACCCTGACGTTCTTGCCATCTCCACTATACCATGCTAAAGATTGACCAATCCATTCAAAATATTTAGTGAATTTGTTCCAAATATCAAACCCATGAGAGTTTTTATATTTTTCATTCCTGATCCATTCTATAATAGACAAGTTTCCCAAATACTTTTTTCTCAAGACCATTCCCCATAGACCATCTGATCTAGCTCCACTCCACATCGTTTTTAATAGTAGAGCAATATTAAACGATTCCAAATTTTTAATACCCCAACCTCCTGCAAGTTTTGGAAGGGATAGAGTCTCCCAATCCGCCAGGTGATATTTGCCAGAGACTTCAACTGAGCCACCCCAGAGAAATTTGAAAAATAGCTTGCACATTTCCATGAGAATGCTGGCCGGCATAAAAAATAGGGAGCACCAAAATACAGGTATACCACAGAGAACTGAGTTTATCAAGCATGCCCTCCCGCCCAACGACAAATACTTATAGCTCCAAGAATATATTTTGTACTTTATCCTAGTAACCAGATCCAGTCATCGTGGGAGTATTTGGTCGGTTTTAACTTGAAACCCAAGTAGTTAAGACCAACATCCAAATTATTAACTGAATAAGGCAAGGAATCTTTAATATTAGTAATATGAGCCAAAGCAACTCCAGTCGAGAAGAAAGAAGTTTTCAGGGAGCTTATAAGCATCCCCGATGCTTCACAAAAAATATGCGAGATAGATGAAAATTCCGGCCATTCCTGAATGTTATCAGTACCAAAGATGAGAATGTCATCTACAAAGAATAAGTGTGTGAGGAATAGATCCACGCAAATTTTTAATCCTGAAAATTTTCCATCAACCGTTGCTTTTTTTATAAGTAGACTAAGACCTTCAATGACCAGAAGAAAGAGTATAGGTGATAAAGGGAAACCTTGTTGAATGCCTCTGCCAGCTTTAAATGAATAGGAAGGACTTCCATTTATGATAATAGAGAAATTTGCAGAAAATACACAGGCTAAAATCCATTTCGTAACCTAAAAGGGGACACCCACCTATAAAAGGATCAATCTAAGAAATGTCCAATCTACTCTATCAAATGCTTTGACCAGATCTAATTTAAGGATAAGAGCCTTTTTTGTTTTTTGTTTTAATAGTATGCAGTCCTTCTTGGGCGATACCCACTGCATCCATAATGTTCCTATCCTTGAGAAATCCAAACTGTTCAGGCATTAACATCAAATCCATAATAGGTTTAAGCCTGTTAGCAAGAATCTTCGTGATGATATTATAACAGAGATTGCACAAAGAAATAGGTCTGAAATCCTAAAAGGATTCCGACTTCCCAACTTTTGGAATGATGGAAATGAAGTTAACATTTAGAACTGGAGGGACAATTCCAGATAGCCTAATCTCTTCAATCATCTCCACCAAATCATTTTTCAATAACTCGAAGAATTCAAGGTAAAATTCAACCGACCATCCATCAGGTCCGGGGCTTTTATCTTTCTTGGGTCCCTTCAAAAACCCCAAAATTTCATCCGTTGTTACCTCTTTAAGTAATGTAACTAAATTTACTAAATTACTAAGTAACTTTGTTAACTTTACTAATAAACTTTGTTACTATTGTGAAAAAAACAAAAAACATAATTCATTAATGGAATGAAGAATTACTCTGGCCATGATTTCTTGAATACAAACGGATTGCAATAAGACAATACAAACTGATTGCAATAAGACAAATACAATAATTCATTAATTGACTGAACAATTACACTAGCCGAAGAGTTACGCGAGCCACGAATACAAACGGATTGCAATAAAACAATACAAACAATTCATTAATTGAAAGTGTGTTAATCATTTGAACGTGGCAATTAGATGGTCACACTATAATTTCTTAATCATATTAAGTAAATTTTAAAAAGTGAACTTTTAAAAAGTAAACAGGTTAACGAACTCCTTTAAAAATGCTAGAAAGTTATGAACATGAGATCTCATTCATTTATTTGGAAGGACGATGAAGAATATGCCAACATCTTTAATTGATAACCATATGATTGGAATTTATATTTAAAAGATCATTAAATGTGCCCATTTCCAATAGGTGTAGGTGTTGGCTAAACGTTCTACCTTTTGGATTTTCTGACAGGAATTGGCCGGAATTCGACGATGTAAATTTGGATAAAATGTCTATTTTCTATTGTTTAAATTGCCTTTCTAAATACATAAATGGATTCAGCGTGCTGAAAAATACCTGGGAACTCAGATTATACAAGAAAAATCAAATGGAAAAAAAACCCCAAAAAAGTAGAATGTTTAGACTACTGTATAGGTGTAGGCCTTTCGGCTTAATAAGATGTAATGTTACACATAATAAACCAAAAAAAATTAATATATAAAACAAAACATTTTTCTAACATCTTATTGATTGATAAATATGGAGTGTGACATGTAATGTGAAACATAACAAATAAATAAAATTACTTTTTAATATATAAAATAAGGCATTTTTCTAACATCTCATTGATTGATAATTTCAGAGGGTTAGTGGAGCAGCCTTCAAATAGTTTGAAGGTTTAAATTAATTAGACCATTAATATTTCATTCCTTTCAACTTCGGCGTGTTTGATTAGAAGAAGACCCGATGTTTACAAGGAGGAACTTGATTGGAAGATGTTTCGTACATTAATATATATATACCAAAATCACTAAGTACAATGATAATATTATAAGGCGTAGGCTAAACCCCAAATGAAAGGGACCTTTGCCGCTTACCACCAATCTCTTACTCCGAAAACCGCTGATCTCTTATCCCGGCCACTACATAATCCGGTCAGCGGAGACTGTACTCGCTCAAATGACGTTACCATTAGTTTGTATAGTCGATGCCAACGAAGCCATATGCTAGGCTTCTCGACTTTTGAGCCAGTTGACGTACGTGACATGAATGCTTTAATGTTGCTACTCATTCCCTCCATCTTTCGTCTCAATTTTTTTCAAAATCTCCACTCCCGCTAGTTTGATGCCCAGTTCTGGTCTATCAAGAAAAGCCAAGCGCATAGAGAAACGCAACCAAGATTGTGTTCGATTCACCAAGAGAGCACTGGAAGATGCAAATGTTCCCTATTTATATTTTGAAGTGGTCTGAATTCCATCGGCCACCATCCTAATTACCTGGGACTCCTGAGTGGGTTGCCAAGATTTTTGGTGAAAAGTGAGCCAGTGTAGGGTTTATGGTTTATGTATCAGATGCAGGTTGTTGACCTGGAAGCAGGGAAGGTGTGCATGCCTCCCAACATCATCAATATATTGGTGTTGATTCCAATAATAGTTATAATGCATTGTATTTGACTCCTCTGGGTTAGTGGTTTATCAATAGGGTGGTGGAAATCTACTACAATTACTCAAGTTTGGTTCAGTGTATTTAAATTTGTAAATCCATGAATCAACACGTTGTACCTGTATACTAGCCACGATTCCTTCCCTAGCTCATATGGTGCTCGCCGACATCCGAGCCCGGTGGCTTGTTTTGAACATGTCTCTGGTTCGATTCCCCACCAAGGTAGTTGCTTTCGATCACTTCAATGAATTAGGGTGTTTGCAACTCTAGTGAGACTCATTTTCATGGACAAAACTTAAATCGCTTCAGCCAAGTACAAGAATTGGGCATTTTCAACTCTAGCGGGGGACTCGTTTCCATGCATAGAATTTAATAGATGTCGGGGTCAGAGCAAAGAATGGGGTCTTTGCTTTTGATCGCTTCAATGAATTTGGGCATTTTCAACTCTATCGAAACTCGTTTCCATGTACAAAATTTAACAGGGGTCGCTTAAGCTAAGTTTAGATTTGGGCATTTTCAACTCTAGTGGGAATCATTTCCATGGACAAAATTTAACATATGTCTAGGTCAGCGCAAAGAAGAATGTAACACATGGTGCTCTGCAAGATACTGTACTGACCCCATTAGTTTGCAAGCAACTCCAGACTCGACCTATGGGCCTGGCTATACAGATTGTGGCCCAATACAACATATTGGGTCTTGGTATGCTCCCAACAAATTGTTTTCCCTTGCCTCATTTGCATTCAACAAGTATTATCAAAAGATCATGAAGGCACCAAGGTCCTAAGATTTCTAGGGCACTACAATGGTCATAAAGGTTAGCCCAATAATATTAATATCCCCTCTCACCCAATCTGTAACTCCAATGTTCTGTATATTTCCAAAAAAAAATGAAATATATGTTCATTTTATTGTATAGTTTGTTTGTTATTTGAAGAGTTGATTTTTCTGCAAGCTTCTTCTAAAATGTTTGAGCTTCTATTAATGGTTTCCCAGGTTATCCTGACTACTTCTACGAATTCAGGTAAATTCTTTTGCTCATGTTTTGCTGATATAAACCATTTAGGGTCCTCTGGCATAGCTAGTGTAATTATACATGCATGAGCGTACACTTCGCAATCCCAAAACAACTGGTTTTATGGTTCATAATAGTGTGTTCAGTATTATTGTTCTATTTTTCAAGGTCTAGGCAAGAAGTTGTTGAGATAAACTGAGAGCCTGTAACACCCTGTTTCCCCCAGTCTATAAAAATAACTATATTGGCCAAGAACTATGGAAAACTCAAAGATGTGAATGTTTGATTTGATGGACCTTTGTATAAAAGGTCGTTGAATGTAAATTATGTTATGAATATGTGTTGCATGATTGCTAGAAGGGGGATGTGCTAAAAGAGACCACGATGGCTAATGAGAGGTGGTGGAAGGGACCTGGAATGGTTGCGTTAATTTCCACTGAACCAATACCATACAAGTTTTTACTTGCTCAAAGACCAAAGCAACTCTTTGACCCTGGAATGAATTACCCGCCAGGATGGTAGGTGGGGAGGCTCCTCAAGAGTTAATGAGGGGATGGGGGCGAACCGCCCATTCATAGAAGCTCTCAAACCTGACCACGGACGGGGGAATTCACACCACACACAATCTTGCAGAAAAAGGCAAGAAAGGAAGTGTGGGGGGAGAGAGGAGAGAACACGCATGATAGGGACCGCGGAAGAAAAACCGGAGGAAATCTAGAAATATAGGGAGTTCTGAACAGAGGAGAAGGAGAGTAACCTTCATCCTTGACTTCCATTGAGTTGGAAGTAGGAGACTGGATCTCAAAGCATCGTGGTATAGCTCGGGGGTGGCTAGTGGTAAATCCATCTGGAGTCACTGAGCCTACGGTTGGGTGGAAACGAGCACCCCTCTCAATAGTCACATCACGTCTGGTGTTCCTGATAAGTGTTATGTCTTGTATTTTGAATTGAATATCATGAACGCATGCTCATGTTTATACGCTCATAAATGGTTTCTATATAGAAGTGTTTGCCTTGTGTTTTGATTAGAAATAATGGATGCATGCTTATACTTATATGACCATAATTGGTTTATGTATAGCATCAATAAGTTCATAATAGAATTCTGTGCCCTTGATAATTGTCCCATCTACTTGACTCATGCTATGTCTTGGTTTAATTTCCCGAAGGCACCTTCTCCCGGGAAGTTTCCTCGCATTCCAGAGTCGGAGTGAGTTCCTTAAAAAGACTACTGTTATAGTAAACCCACGAGTTTACTTTACCCCTGTCACAGAGTTCATAGCTCGGCAAATTAAGAAGGATTTTCAGTTAGGTCACCAAGCCTAGGGATAATTACCCAAGAACCCTCTGAAGGATCATGTAATCTGAGTCTAGAAACCTTGTACAGGAAAGAGTAGTTCTCTCAGGTTTCGAAGTCCTGGGAGTTCGAAGCCCTGAGAGGTTGAATATCGTGATTCAATCTCAGAAAGGACAGTGATTCCAATTATAGAAAGAGAATACCCCATTGTTTGGTAGACGAATGGTCGGAATCCTTTTGGAAATACCCTAGATCTATCAAGACGGATGGATCTAGAGGAGGAGTGCAGGCATTAACACCTCGACCCCTTCAGCCTTCGCAAGTAGCGATGGGATCTAGGACCATAGATCCAAGGATCTTTCAGATCTCTATTGACCACCGATCTTAACCTTTTCATAAGCACGAGAGTGGACCCGACAACGTCCTGAAAGTCTCGACGTATTCGGAACCGTCCATCGGCACAGGACACGTGGCAGTCGGGTAGCATTTCGCTGACTCGCAACTTGGAGTGGTCAAAGGGTAGGACTGCACGAACTCATGATTCAAAAAATAGCGACGTGATCATGGTCATTGATCCATGAGTGATATGGACCATCGGTTTAGCGTGAATAAGTTTCGGCGTTTCGACACTCAAGAAACCAAAGGGCAAGACCCCTCATTTTTGCAAGTCGCGAAATCCCGGTATACGAAACCGCGACGCTCTCTATGGATGAGCCCTAGGTCACATGATAGGGTCATGTGTTAGAAAGGAGGAGTCCCGAAAGGATTTGGACCGTCCATTTGTAGAGGACGCATGACGAAGATCTAAAGCCACCGGGGTTCTGGACATCGGAGAAATAGGAGTGAAGACCTCGCCAGAATCCCAAAAGGTAGAATGTCAGGATTTAATCCGGGCCGTTGATCAAGTCGACAATCTGGACCATAGATCCGGATGATACAGGGCTTTTGGGTTTTGGGGATTGAAGGAACAAGGGTTCCTTGCAACAAAAATATCGAAAGATGAGTTCTGGTAGTGCCGTTTGGTGTTAGCACGTGTTCACAGAGGTTGTCGCATGGAGTAGGAGAAAGGGGATCCAAGGAGCTCATTAACCCCATTTCAGGTTTCTGCATTTCAAGGGACAGGGAGCTGGGGAGAGCTCGCACACAGAAATCCAGAAAAGCGAAAACCAAAAGCGCCATTTTGGTAAGGCATGTGGTCCTAGCCAACAATCACATGGAGGAGGATAAGGGAAGGGATGTTCTGTGCTAGGCCCCGTAGAAATTCAGGGATTCTGTCCCTTGAAGAAAAGACAAAAAATTTAGTTATCGTAGTGGGTGTGTGACAAATTGGTATCAGAGCATGGTTACAATACTTGGCCTGCTTGGGCTCATGAAAGAGTTGCGCAGAGACTCCATTTGAGGTACTCTTAAAAGGAGTAACCCTCTATCTTAACCCCCTTTATCAAAAGTCGAAGTTAAGAATGAAAATTCCTATTGTGCGTATGCATTTGAAAAATATGAATTATGTGCTCGTTATGAATGAATATAAATATTGACTAACAACAAGTGTTTTTCCTGCACACAAGCAGATGATCAACCATGGGAAACTATATATGCATAGAATGGTGATGCACCACGAAGTGGGGGATGGCTCCTACAATAGAGACAAAGAGTCTGACGAAAGGAGGGCGGTAGAGATCCCTCCAGATCTAACTGAGACTGTGAGGAGCCTCATGGTCGAACTACAGAGCTGCAAGGCCGACAACGAGAGGTTTATAAAAGAGAAAGAGAAGCAAACATAAATTAATGCAGTCTTGCTGCAGAGTTTATCTGACATACAAAGACAATTGTAGCATGGACCTGACACCAGTCACGCGGACCGACGACGGACAAAGAAAAGTCGAAGTCCACCTGAGATACAGAAATGTGATCTTTTAAGTGGCCACACTGGGAAGAAAACCTCGAGAAAGGTCCACCCCAGAGATAAGGGACAAGCGTCGGACGATTCCTCTGGAAAGGAAACTAGCGACTCAAAGGGATCTTCTAGTAGAAGAACTAGTTCTTATTCCCGAAGAAAACAGAAGAAGCGAAAGCATTCCAAAAGTCATAATCTCGAAGAATTCAAGAAGGCCAAACCACCATCTTTCGACGGTGAAATAAAGAAGGGGGAGGAAGTGGAGGCCTGGCTGCTTGGACTAAAGAAGTATTTCAGATTCCATGACTTCTCAGAAAACTTGAAGGCCCAAGTAACCACTTTCAACTTGAATGGAAAGGCTTCCATTTGGTGGGAAGGCCTTAAGAATGTAAAATGGATTCACGAAGAGGACCTATCTTGGGAATGGTTTGAGAAATACTTCAGGAAGAAGTATCTTTCGGAAAAGTATTTCGACGAAAAGACTAAAGAATTCTATGAACTCAAGCTGGGGCAACTCACCATAGAGGAATATGTTAGCAGATTCCTCGAGTTGTTGAGGTACGTACCCTATATAAAAGCAGAATAGGAAAAGGTGAAACGATTCATCAGTGCACTACCTAAGGACTATCAGAACATGATTGAGTTTGACGAGCCAAAGACCCTAGAAGACACTATCCGAAAGGCAAGATATTGTTATGAACAACTTGGGCATCAGACAGAACCTCGCGAAGGCTGGAAGCAGAAGAATAGTTCGGGATTCCAAAAAAAGGGGTTTAAATCCCCAAGATTTAAAAACTATAAAAATGACTCAAGGATGAGCTTCCCAACCCGTAGTTTACACCAACATAATTTCCCCTCCCAGAGCGGAAATAAACCTTCTGGATCTACCCCGGGAAATATTGATAACCCAAAGAGAGAACCCTTGAAATGTTGGGGTTGTGGAGAAGAACATCTATTGAGGGATTGCCCACACTGACAACAGAACAGTCAGAGAATTTACAACGTTCAAGAAGCTACCACCGTTAATGACGTGGACAAGAGTGTGCCACAAATTTATGCAGCCTTGGATAATAAACAAGCTGACCACCAAGCTTTAGTGGTGGAGATGGAAGGTATGATCACCAACCATCTAGTGTTTATTCTAATTGACCCTGGTTCAAATTTGAGTTATATAGCTCCTAAGGCTGTTGATAAGTGTAAATTACAGCCACATAAACACGCCAAGCCATGGTTGGTACAATTAGCCACTGGCACCAAAAGAAAGGTAGTGGAGGTCATACCATCTTGCCAATTCACTATGGGTGAATTCTCCACCCAAGCAACCCTTAACATACTACCCCTAGGATCGTATGACCTGTTGATTGGTATGGACTGGATAGCCACATATAAAGCCAGACTGGACTGTAACCATAAAACCTTAGAATGTGTAAGTGAAGAAGGAAGAAGGATAACCCTTTAAGGGATCCAAAAACCTGTCTCGGTGAGATGAATATCATCTCTTCAAATGAGAAAGTATTGCAGAAAGGGATGTCCACTATATGCGATACAGGTGTTGGAATCAATTGAAAATGACAAACTAAGCCTCGAAGACCACCCCACACTAAGAGAATATAGAGATGTATTTCCGGAAGAGGTACTGGGTCTACCTCCGAGAAGGGACATTGAATTCTTGATAGAACTTGCACCAGGAGTGGTGCCAGTGTCTAGGACACCCTACAAGATGAGCACACCCGAGCTAGTTGAGCTTAAATTACAACTAAAAGAAATGATGGACAAAGGCTATATCCGACCCAACGTGTCTCCATGGGGAGCACCAGTCCTTTTTGTGAAAAAGAAAGATTGTACCCTCCGACTATGCATAGATTATAGACAACTCAATAAGGTAACCATAAAGAACAAGTACCCCTTACCCAGGATCGATGACCTATTCGATCAATTGGAAGGTGCTTCCATCTTCTAAAAGATTGACTTGAGATCTGGATACCATCAAGTCCAAATCAAGGGTGAAGACATCGACAAAACTACCTTTAGGACGAGATATGGTCACTATAAGTTTGTGGTAGTACCATTTGGATTAACCAATGCCCCTGCCACTTTTATGTGCTTGATGAACAATGTTCTCAGCAAATTCCTAGACAAATTTGTACTGGTTTTTATTTACTATATATTAATTTACTCCAAGAATAGAGAGAAACATGAGGAACATCTTAGACTTGTGCTTCAAGTACTAAGAGAACATCATCTCTATGCCAAATTTAGCAAGTGTGACTTTTTCTAGAAGAAAATACATTACTTGGGCCATGTCATATCTGAAGAAGGAGTAGCAGTAGACCCTGACAAGATCAGGTCTATGATGGAATGGCCTACCCCAAAGGACGTTTCAGATATCAGATCCTTTATGGGCTTAGCAGGATACTATAGTAGATTTATAAAAGGATTCTTTAAGATTGGTTGTCCAATCATTTCCCTCCAGAAGAAGGGAGTTAAACTCACGTGGACACAAGAATGTGAAGAAATATTTCAATCCCTAAAACATCTACTGACCCACGCACCCATGTTGAAGATTGTCGATCTCGAAGCTGACTTCCTCGTGTGCACAGATGCCTGCAAGGAAGGGATCGGAGGAGTCCTTATGCAAGGAGGAAGTGTAGTCTGCTATGAATCCCAAAAATTGAATGAGCACAAAGTCAACTATGTGACCCATGATCTAGAGCTGGCCGCCATAGTGCATGCCTTAAAAATGTGGAGGCATTACCTCCTGGGAAGGAAAATTGTACTTATGATAGACCATTGTGGATTGCGATATCTGTTTGACCAACCAAATCTCAATGCCAGACAAGCTAGGTGGATAGCCCTCCTTAGCGAGTTTGATTTTGAAATCAAACATATTAAAGGAAAGGAAAATAAGGTGGTTGATACCCTTAGCAGAAGTATGAAAACAATTCACCTGGCAACGGTGAGCACTTGTGAGACAAATGTCAAGGAAAGAGTCAGGAATGAACAAGAAACAGACACATTCTTCCTGACCGTGACCTCGAACCTAGAGCAAGAACCCACAGGGATAAAGTATGAAGGCTACTAGATGATAGATGGAGGTCTGCTAACTTACATAAACAGATTGCATATTCCAGATTGTGATGACTTGAAGAGGTTCATAATGGATGAACTACATAAAAGACCATATATTGGTCATCCATGATACCAGAAGATGATCATGGCCACCAGGAAACAATTATATTGGCCTGGATTGAAGAAATACATAGTTGAGTACTTAGCCAAATGCATAGAATGCCAACAAGTTAAAGCAGAACACCAACACCCAACAAGATTATTACAACCTCTACCAATCCCAGAATGGAAATGGAAAACCATCTCCATGGATTTCATCACCAGATTACCAACCTCAACCAAACAGAATGACACCATCATGGTAGTGGTGGATAAATTGAGCAAGTCCGCTCATTTTATCCTCATCAAGTTGACTTGCAAGGCAATAGACATCGCCAACGTATTCATGAAGGAGATATTCAGACTACATGGTATGCCTAAAGAGATCATGTCTAACAAAGACACAGAATTTACTTCCAACTTTTGGAAATCCTTGATGGTTGGTCTGGAGACCAAATTACTATTTAACACAACTTATCATCCTCAAACTGATGGACAGATGGAAAGAGTGAACCAAATATTAGAAGACATGCTAAGGATTCATGTAATGCATCAACCCAAAAAGTTGGAAGATTACCTACCACTGGTGGAATTCGCCTACAACAACGGCTACCAAGAATCCCTAAAGACGAGTCCTTTCGAAGTCCTCTACGGTAGGCCATGCAACACTCCAGTCAGTTGGAGTAATCCCATAAAAAGAATTACTATTGGACCCGACATGTTGAAAGAAATGGAACAACAAGTGATTCAGATAAAACAAAATCTAAAGGTTGCTCAGAACAGACAGAAAAGTTACACCGACCGAAAGAGAACTCCAAGAGAATTCAAGACGGGAGACCATGTATATCTTAGAGTTAGGCCCAGGAAGAGTTCCCTGAGGATGGGAGTTTGTGCCAAGTTGGCACCTTGGTATTGTGGACCCTTTGAATTTATAGATAGAGTGGGACCTGTAGCCTATAGGCTAGCACTTCCTCCCACAATAAAAGCACATAATGTTTTCCATGTTTCATTATTGAAGAAATATGTACACGATTCTAATCATATAATTGATTGGTCTGTGATCTAGGTGGAACCAGAGGGAGAATTCCTGCTAGAACCTCAATGCATACTGGACAGAAAGGAAACCCCACTCAGGAACCAAACCATTGCACAGGTCAAGGTGCAATGGAAACATTTTGGCCCAGATGAGGCTACATGGGAAATGGAAGATGCCATGAAACAAACATATCCGATTTTGTTTACTTCTATACATACATGTCATATTGATAGATAGAACATCGACGACGATGTTCCTTTAAGGGGGATGGAATTATAACACATTGTTTCCCCCAGTCTGTAAAAATAACTATATTGGCCAAGAACTATGGAAAACTCAAAGATGTGAATGTTTGATTTGACAGACCTTTGTATAAAAGGTCGATGAATGTAAATTATGTTATGAATATGTGTTGCATGACTGTTGGGAGGGGGATGTGCTAAAAGAGACCATGATGGCTAATGAGAGGTGGTGGAAGGGACCTGTAATGGTTGCGTTAACTTCCACCGAACCAATACCATACTCGTTTTTACTTGCTCAAAGACCAAAGCAACTCTCTGACCCTGGAATGAATTACCCACTAGGATGGTAGGTGGGGAGGCTCCTCAAGAGTTAATGAGGGGATGGGGGCGAACCACCCATCCATAGAAGCTCTCAGACCTGACCAAGGACGGGGGAATTCGCGCCACACGCAATATTGCAGAAAAAGGCAAGAAAGGAAGTGTGGGGGGAGAGAGGAGAGAACACGCGCGACAGGGATCGCGGAAGAAAAACCAGAGGAACTCTGGAAATATAGGGAGTTTTGAACATAGGAGGAGGAGAGTAACCTTCTTCCTTGACTTCCGTTGAGATGGAAGTAGGAGACTGAATCTCAAAGCATCGTGGTCTAGCTCGGGGGTGGCTAGTGGTAAATCTGTCTGGAGTCATTGAGCCTACGGTTGGGTGGAAACGAGCACCCCTCTCAGTAGTCGCATCACATCTGGTGTTTCTGATAAGTGTTATGTCTTGTATTTTGAATTTAATATCACGAACGCATGCTCATGTTTATATGCTCATAAATTGTTTCTATATATAAGTGTTTGCCTTGTGTTTTGATTGGAAATAATGGATGCATGCTTATACTTATATGACCATAATCAGTTTATGTATAGAATGAAGAAGTTCAGAATACGAGTCCGTTCCCTTGAGAAATGTCCCATCTACTTGACTCGCGCTATGTCCTGGTTTAATTTCCCGAAGGCACCTTCTCCCAGGAAGTTTCCTCGCATTCCAAAGTTGGAGTGAGTTCTTTGAAAAGACTACCGTTATAGTAAACCCACGAGGTTATTTTACCCCTGTCACAGAGTTCATAGCTCGACGAATTAGGAAGGCTTTTCAGTCAGGTCACCAAGCCTAGGGATAATTACCTAAGAACCCTCTAAAGGATCATGTAATCTGAGTCTGGAAACCTTGTACAAGAAAGAGTAGTTCTCTCAAGTTTCGAAGTTGTGGGAGTTCAAAGCCCCGAGAGGTTGAATCTCGTGATTCAAGATCAGAAAGGATAGCGAGTCCAATTATCAAAAGAGAATACCCCATCATTTGGTAGATGAATGGTCGGAATCCTTTCGGAAATACCCCAGATCTGTCAAGACCGATTGATCTAGAGGAGGAGCGCAGGTGTTAACACCTCGACCCCTTCAACCTTCGCAAGTAGTGATGGGATCTAGGACTGTAGATCCAAGGATCTGTCAGAGCTCTATTGACTACCGATCTTAACCTTTTCATAGGCAGGAGAGTGTACTCGACAACGTCCTGAAAGTCCCAAAGTATTCAGAACCGTCCATCGACACAGGACACATGGCAGTCGGGTAGCATTTCGCTGACTCGCGACTTGGAGTGGTCAAAGGGTAGGACTGCACGAACTCACGATTCGTGAAATCGCGACATGATCATGGTCGTTGATCCATGAGTGATCTAGACCATCAGTTTAGCGTGTATAAGTTTCGGTGTTTAGGCACCCGGGAAACCAGAGGATAAGACCCCTCGTTTTCGCAAGTTGCGAAATCTCGGTATACGAAACCCTGACGCGCTCTGTGGATGAGCCCTAGGTCATAGGACAGGGTCATGTGGTAGAAAGGAGGAGTCCCGAAAGGATTTGGACCGTCCATTTGTAGAGGACGCGTGGTGAAGATCTAAAGCAACCGGGGTTTTGGACATCGGAGAAATAGGAGTGAAGACCCAGCCCGAATCCTAAAAGGTAGAATGTCAGGATTTAATCCGAGCTGTTGATTAAGTCGACGATATGGACCGTAGATCCGGATGATACCGGGCTTTCGGGTTTCGAGGATTGAAGGATCAAGGGTTCCTTGCAACAAAAATCTCAAAATCCATGTTCCGGTAGAGCCATTTGGCATTAGCATGTGTTCACGGAGGTGGTCACATGGAGTACTAAAAAGGGGAGCCAAGGAGCTCATTAACCCCATTTCGGGTTTCGGCATTTCAAGGGACAGGGAGTCGGGGAGAGCTCGCACACAAAAATCATGAAACGCGAAAACCAGAAGTGCCTTTTTGGTAAGGCCTGTGGTTCAAGCCAACAATCACATGGAGGAGGATAAGGGAAGGGATGNCCCCGTAGAAATTCAGGGATTCTGTCCCTCGAAGAAAAGACAAAAAATTTAGTTGTCGTAGTGGGTGTGTGACAGAGCCGGTCAAGAAATGTTGCACTTCTACGCACGTCCTCTTTGTTTTTATGTGTGTGGCTGATTATCACTTTTCTTGTGCCTTAATAGGCCATACTTATGTGAAAACAACCTGGTTGAATATTTTATGGTAAAATAGTGAGTTAGCAGGTGGTGTTTTGTGAGTACTTGCGTGTTCAGATTTTGATTGTGATTATGATGCTAATATAGCAATCAACCGATGAAATTGGGAAGGAAATGAATCCTGTAAAAGGTTGGTGGGCTTGATTTTATGTCATTTTTCTTAGTCATTCCTTTTATCTATACAACTTTGATATCTTTTGTATTGGATTAGCAGTTCTGTGATATAAGTTATAATTCAAAATGGTTTTAAAAAACATTATTAAATAATTTATT
>ML788586.1:186915-256930 GCA_009831015.1 Picea engelmannii | reverse complement strand
GAATCAAAAGTTTCAAGTATATAAATGACTTGTTTATATGAACTTGAAGCAGCCCGGGTTTCAAATAGAAAGTGAGTTTGTTTAAAAAGTATAATATAACACTCATATGGAACAAAGAAGAAGATTTGCTATAGAGAAATAAAGTGTATGAATCATACTCCAACAAAGATGTGTGTCAAATTGTACTATTTAATGTGTCTTATGCAAATAAAAATATAATTAAACTTATGTGTTTTATGTAAATTAAAATGTGATTCAATTAATGTGTCTTATGCAAATTAAAATGTAATTTAAAGTTTAATGTTAAATTGTTTTGTTTTTATTTTTTATTTAATCATTTCCATGATGAAAATATAAACATGATAATTTGTTTATACATGTACATCATACATTATTTTTGTATTCTACATATGCATATTTCATATAGGAGACAATTATATATTTTTTATTATTATTTGTTTTGAGCTTTGTAAGTATTAAAGATTTTTTTAAATGTAAGTAGCTATTTATTATTATCAAAACAATAATGACTTTTTATTTAATTACTTTTTTTATAATAAAAATATTTACAATAAAAATATTTACAATAAAACATTATTAATAAAATTAAAATTGAATATACATTATATCAAATTTATAATGAAAAACCTTAAATTAAGCTATATAATAAAAAAATCATTAAAATCAAATATGAGATGTGTATAATTAGTCAAATATAAAAATGATAATACACTGTAAAAAAATCTATTTAATATGTTTAGAAGACAAATGCATCAAAGGTTCCTTTCTAGTATATACATAAGAACAATGTTTCAGAAGGAACGACTTGGAGGATATTTAGTAGACGGATCAAGGTACATTGGATTAAAATTTCATCTCCTGAGGCCTTATACTTTCGGAGATACAGCCTGTGCAAGATAGGGTTCTGGGATCATCCTGAACTGAGTCATTCCAGAATTTTCGCTATAAAAATATTTATGTAAAGTTTCAGACCCTGAACTTTGGAGGCTATTCACAGAAATTAGTAAGGTATATGTGGTAAAAATGTATGATTCTGGTTCATCTTACATTTGTATATACACACTGTGGAAGATAGGGTATCTGACTAGTCCTATTGACTAGTCTCAATAAGGTGTTCCAGAGAAGAAATATCAGAGAACTACATAAAAGAAATTTTCATACCCAAAACGGCCAAAGTTTATCACCATATAGATTCATTTGTTGTAGCATACTTTCTATCTTGATAATCTTCTATGTCGGTCTAAAAATCCATGACATGACCCTACATAATGCCATGTTGGATTTAGGTGTGTCTCACAATGTCATGCCAAAGGTGATCATGGACGAGTTGGGTTTGGACATCACCAAGCCCTATAAGGACCTTTTTTATTTTGACTCAAGGAAAGTCAAGTGCTTGGGTCTCATCAAAGACTTGGTCATATCACTGGTCCAAATTCCTTCAAAAAAAATGGTTATGGACGTGATTGTGGCAAACATACCCCCTAAGTTTGGCATGTTGTTGTCCATGTCATGGGCTGTGAAATTAAAGGGGACTCTACAAATGGATATGTCATACGCCACCATTCCTATCTTTGGCCAGGATAGATGGTTGTACAGAGAAGTTTTTCTGAAATACATGGTAAGCAGTAATACACAGCCAAATAACCATCCTATATACTCCGTCGACACTGAGGTTGGTTCCTCTATATTCTACAATGAACTGATATTTGGAGAGGAAGAGCCAACAACCATCATGACAGTCGATGAGGAAATCGCGTGACAAGCAGGAGAGTGTGACAACCCAAAGAACCGCACATAAGTTTGATGTCATTTTCAGTAAGGAAGGAGAAGCTGTCGGTGTATGAATAAGCCCCCCCGGGGTGGGCACACAGATGTTCTCATACAAGCTCGCATTCAAATGTACAAATAACATGGCCAAGTATGAGGCACTAATATTGGGCTTGAAGTTTTTGAAAGAATTGGGCGCGAAGAGGATAGCAATGCACAGAGACTCTGAGCTGATTATAAACCAGCTTAAAGGCATATATCAGTCCAAGCACCCTAGGCTTAGAGCGTACATAAATTTGGTGTTGGACCTCCTCGAATAATTTTCAGAGTATGATCTATCTACTATCCCAAGGGAGAAAAATCAGATCATCGATGCGTTGGCCACCTCGACCTCGGTTTTTAAAATCTGCATCTTCCCAAACATAAAATATGAGATCGAAGTCAAACATAGGCCAGCAATGCCTGATAATATCAAACATTGGCAGGTGTTTGAGCACGACAAACAGGTGAAGAGATTTCTTCAAATGAGCGACACGTTCGCTAACATAAACATTGATGACTAGTTGTTGCTGCGATGAAGACAAGAGCGTGGATGCATGCAGTAATGAAGACCCTTTCTAGAACTAAATAGCAGGAAGGGATATAGTACAATTGAAGAACAACATCATCCCAAAGGGGCTAGTTCCGTTGGAAAGGTTGTTTGACAAAAATGATGTGGCTAGAAATCCCAATATCATTGAAAATGATGAGGATGTAGAATACTGTAACATCAAGACTGAGGAGAACCCGAAAATAATCAAATTGTCGAAAACACACATTCTAGAGATTCAAAAAGACTACATCAATCTCATGAAAGATTTCCTAGATGTTTTCACTTGGAGTGATGACAACTTGAAGGTGTATGACACTAAAGTGATTCAACACGTCATCCCTCTCAAAGAACACCAGAGGTCGTTCAAACAAAAGATGTGATAGATAAATCCCCTACTGCTGTCGCTAATCGAAAAGGAGGTAAAGAAACTTTTTTAAGATAAAATTATCATTTCTTTAAGGTTTTCTAAGTGGGTGGCCAACTTGGTACCTGTTAGAAAAAGTAGCAGCGAAATAAGATTGTGTGTGGATTCTCGAAACTTAAACAAAGTGTCCCTCAAGGACCACTACCCTCTTCCTAAAATGGACTATATTCTACAAAAGGTAATGGGGTCCCAGAAGATGTCCATGCTGGACTGTTTTTCGGGTTATAATCAGATCTTGGCACACTCAGATGATAGGGAAAAGACTTCTTTTACGACACCATGGGAGAGGTTCATGTATGCCAAGATGCCTTTCGTGCTGATGAACGTCAAAGCGACCTTCCAAAGGGAAATGGAAATTGTGTTTGCTGACAAAAAGGAAAAGTTTATTATGATCTAACTGGATGACATCATAGTATACTCTGACTCTGAAGAACAACACCTCGAGCATCTGAAAAGGGTTTTCCATAAGTGCAAGAAGTTCGACATATCGCTAAATTTGAAGAAATCAAATTTTAGGATGGAAGAAGGGAAGTTGTTAGGGAACATTATCTCGAAAGAGGGCATTAAGATATACCCCATCAGGGTTGAAGGAATCCTGAAAATCGACACTCCGCGTTGTAAGAAGGAAGTGCAATCCTTCCTGGGAAAATTAAACTTCTTGAGAAGATTCATCCCGAACTTGGAAAGGATTATAAAACATATCACCTACATGCTCACAAATGGGAAGGATATCAAGTGGAACCTGGAAGCTAGGAAGTCATTTGAAGATATCAAGTTGGTGTTGACTAGATCTTCTGTGCTAGCCAGTCCAAACTTCATGAAATATTTCATCCTTTTTTCATTTTCCTTATAGCATACAATTGTCGATGTGCTGTTACAGAAAGATGAGCAGAACTTTGAGAAATCCATAGCCTATTTCAGCCAAACGTTGAGGGATTCTCCACTAAGGTACGACATTATGGATAAACAAGCATATGCCTTAGTGTAGTCCCTAAAGGATTTTAGAACGTACATACTACACTCCCACATTATCGCTTACGTGCCCAACAATTCAGTCAAGGATATCTTGACTCAGCCTAACCTAGAGGGAAGGAGAGGTAAATGGATAGCGTCTATGCTGGAATATGATCTCTAAATCAAGCCCATGAATTTGATTAAAGAGAAGGGCCTTACAAATTTGATGGTGTAGTAGGACTGTGATGCTGTGTGGATAAACTTCATCATTGATCTGTCAGAGAATCATCAAGAAGAAATAATTGCGTAGGTATCTCAGGATTTCGTCAATTCGTCATGGTATATAGACATCATCTATGTGCTAAGGAATGTGCAATCCCCTCTGGGTTTAAGTAAGACCAAGGAAATATTTCTAAAGATCAAAGTGGTTAAGTTCTGCATCCTAGATAGTTCACTATACTGGAAAGATCCCGAAGGGATATTGTTGAGTTGTTTGCTAGAAAACAATGCAAAATGAGCTATCAAAGAATTTCACAAAGGAGAATGCGGAGGAAACCATTACTGGAAAACCACTTTCCAAAAAATCCTAAGAGAGGGTTACTATTGGCCTACCATCTTCGCGGACGTATACAAAGAAGTGTCCAGCTTCCACGAGTGTCAAATTTGCGATGGAAGAAGAAAGTGGAAACCCTTGCCACTAAAGCCGATCTCAGTCGAAGCACCTTTCATGCAGTGGGGTTTGGATTTCATAGAGGAAATAAATCCTCCATCCTCAGTGCAACACAAATGGATACTCACAACCATATACTACTTCACGAAATGTATAGAAGCGATCCCCATGAATCAAGTTACCGACACAGTCATCATCCAATTTTTAGAGACAAATATCTTGTCAAGATTCAGATGCCCCTTCAAGATCATAACTGACAAAGTGGTCGCATTAAAGTCCAAGAAGATGGAGAAGTTTTTTCAAGATTACAATATAACCCTGGGACTTTCTACAGTGTACTACCCACAAGGAAACGAGTTAGAAGAGTCATCAAATAAAAGCCTGACCAGGATCATCAAAAGACTCCTACAAGACAATAAGAAATCTTGGCATAAAAAGATTATTTATGCACTATGGGAAGAATGGGTTACCACCAAGAAGTCCATCTCAATGTCACCTTTTCACATTGTATATGGCACAAACGCAATTTTCCCTACCACACTAGGGTTTCCCGTCAGAAAGTTGTTGTAAGAGAAGGAGGTCGAGCCAGATGACATGCAAAGGAGAATAAATCAACTAGTTCACACACATAAGATGAGGGAATAGGTGTACAATCGATCACAACTCCACCGGGAGAGGATGAATAAAACCTTTGACAATCGTTCTAAGCAAGAGGAATTTCGGTTGGGTGATCTGGTGTTGAAATGGGAAGTGAGAAATGAGGTCAAAGGAAAGAATGGAAAATTCGATAATCTATAGATGGGTCCATTCAAAATCAGTGCACATTGCGAAAATAATGCTTATTTTTTGGAAGAACTAAAAATATAGTGCATTGGTTGGGGGCCTATAAACAACAGGTTCCTCAAACATTATCTGATGAAATAATATTTGTTTAAGTCACATGTCATTATAAATAGTCATTTTAATTTTTGTGTCGAGTTAGTATGTCAACAAAAAATTGAAGCCCGAAGTGAAGGCCCTGAGTTTATGTTGAATGTAACGATCCCCCTGACCAACCTAAGGCTAGGGTACGCCACTCCATAGCAACCACTCATGCTCTGATGCTAGTTGGTAACATTCCCAACCATCAGGCTGGGAACATGCTACTCTAGGGAACACTTTCGTTCCCATACTATGGAACATACAGTAGCATACCAAGTAGTCAACTAAGCAATGGCACCTAAATTTACTCTTTAGACTACATGCAACTAAAACATAGACATACAACATGCTTGCGGAAGCTTTACATCTAAACATGACAAACAATCACTTTATGTAACATACGACTTTTATATTAAAATAATAGTAATTACCGATATGCATCATTTACAGGAAATTACCCATAAGCACACAAGCTATCATAGTCACATATGTAACATAGTCATGTAAATAACAAAACAACATAACCATATATCATACAATTGGTACTTATCTTAGAAAAACTATCACCAACTTCTTACAGACCATCCACGAACCTCCCATCCATAGACTACACTGTTCATCACTCTCAACAGTGAATCACCCCTGAGCTGGGACTGAACTCCACCCAGGGTAAAGGTATTCCTATCCAGGCTAAGGCTCATGGAAAATAGGAAAGACTCTATCTTAGGTGCTCACTCAAGTAACATCCTACAACCTCTCATTCCCCACATGCCTGTCCCACCCAAGGAAGTGTGCTCCTTCTCTGCTCAACAGTCCCTCGGCTGCCCCACTTCCCTTCTAGCGGTTTAATAACAGGCCAAATCGGAAGTCTCAGAGCGATGTAGCTACAGTTTAGCACCTACGGAAATCAATCCCCATCAATTCTCTTGCTTAGAGAACTACTCACGGGCCTGACAACCCGCTTCTTCAATATCGCTCCAAGATAACCAGGTACACCAACCCAAAAGGATGAGAAAACAGGCTTCTGAAAGGTGACATGGTTGTCTCAAGGATAACAAAATGTATGAGTGAAATGGTCATGAAGTCATTGACTGGATAAATGAGTGTGTTTTTTTTTTTGAATCACGGTGAACTTTCTGTCCAAAGAAATCAAGCTCTGTCTGCCAGTTTCCTCCCCTTTTTCTCGTTTGTAAGGTATCTCTATGAAAAAATCCCCACTGAGCTAAGTTTCCCCATGATATGAATGCATGTCCCCAACTTGACACTTGTCATATCGGAAGTTACTTTTGTCCACTTGTCCCCAACTTTAGAACTTAGGATAAACTAATTATCCATACTTTATGTTTTAGGAAATATTAATATAATATTCCCTTGACTTTTGGCCCTCCCTTTCCCTAACTGGTGAAGTTTAGTCCCCCATCTCTTTTATCATGGTCGGTTTATGCGTAGTGATGTATTTTATATTAATCATGAGTCAGGTACAAAGTAGGAACTCTAGCCTTTAACATCTAGGTGCGTTGGCCTAATTCTAAGACATAAGCATTCTGGCTTATAATAATGGCTCACCAGCCTATAATGCATATTATATACACAAAGGTTCGTTGACCTTAATATTCCACGCACTTAGTTATTGCGCGTTGTATCCTCTGTCTTTAAGGTTTTGCACACCTTAGTTACTGCGCATGGTATTCAGAAATGTGTACATTACATCCTTTTACTGTGCAGTATATGCGTGTACCATGACATTAAAGGTGTATTACAAAAATGATGTCTAAACAACTCACTAGCTTAAATATACTTGGATTATATTTACATTTGGGTTCGGTTGAGGGATATTAAAATCCCCTCCCCTTATTTATGCACTGTCCTCAGTGCATCATGTACCCATATACAACAAAATTCTCAAAATTCTTCACAACGATGCGGGTATTCTGTCCACATTGCATCCTCATGCTCCCAAGTAGCGTCTTCAGGTCCGTACCAGGTCGATTGGACCTTTACAAGCCCTATGGCTTGATTCCGGAGTTGTTTGATTTTTCGATCAGGATGCACACTGGATGCACTTGGAAAGCACCTTCTTGCTCCACCTGAATAACATTCCAATCAATAACATGATTAGCGTTGGGTATATATTTATTTAGCAATGATACATGGAAGACATTATGAATAGACATAGATGCAGGCAATTAAATCATATAAGCAATTAGACCAATCCTCTCTAGGATTTCAAATGGTCCACAAAATCTGGCTGCCAACTTGGCACAACTTCCTAGCTTCAGGGAAATCCTGTTAGCTTTTACTTTCAGGAAAACATGATCACCCACTTTGAATTCTCTGTGGATTCTTTTTTTATCAGCATAACTTTTATGTCTGTCTTGGGAAGTTTTCAAATTCTGCTTAATTTTTAACATCTATTCGTCCATCTCCTTGAGCAACTCTGGCCCGACTACTTTTCTATTAGCTAGATTATCCCAACTTACTAGAGTATTGCACCTTCTGCCATAAAGTGCTTCAAATGGGCTCATTTTCAATGATGCCTGATACCCATTGTTATAAGCGAATTCTACTAAATGTAGGTAGTCTTCCCATTTTGATGGTTTTTCCATCACATACATTCTCAACATATCTTCTATCACCCTATTCACTCTTTTTGTTTGTCCATCAGACTCAAGATGGTAAGTTGTACTAAAGTTCAGATTCGTTCTAAATCCAGAAATTCGAGGTGAATTTCAGGTCTCTGTCAGACACAATCATTTTAGGAATTCTGTGTAATTGTGCCACTTCCTTCATGAAAATATCAACGACATCTATTGCCTTGTGAGTAGTTTTTAGTGGAATGAAATGGGCAGCTTTTGTAAGCTTGTCCACCACTACCATAATTGAATCATGTATCTTGCCTTTTCTGGGAAATCTCGTAATAAAATCCATTGTCACCACTTCCCACTTCCATTCAGGAATGGGCAAAGGTTGCAACAATCCTGCTGGGTGCCTATGATTTGTTTTAACTTTCTGGCAATCCATACACCTAGCGATGTATTCTGCAATTTCTCTCTTCATACCTGGCCAAATGTATTTTCTCTTGACCTCATGAATGAACCTCTATTACTACACAATGAACCTCTATTATATGTCCTTCTCTTGATCCCTCCCCCCATCTCTAACTCCCACACTCTCATAAACTCTATCTCTACCACCCCTCTATGTATTCCTCTCTCCCCCTCTCAAAATCTCACATACTATAACAAGTTTGGTACATTGCAAGGCAAGAAATGACCTTGACCTAGACATGTCAATACCTAGACGTAGACCTAGATATAGAAATACCTAGACATGGCAAGGCATGGTAAGACCTAGATCTAGATGTAGACCATATGCCATGACCTAAACCTATACAATGACCATGAAATATACCTAGAGCTAGAACTAGACCATGACCAAGGCCATGACATATACCTATACCATGACATAGACCTATACCATGACCATGAACATGACCATGACCTAGACCATGAACTAGACCTAGAACATGACCTAGAGCTTGACCTATACCATGACCTAAAAGCCCCTAGATCCATCTAATCCTAGGCATAACCTATACTCTACCCTTAACCCCCTCCACACCCAAGCTCTAAGTGTACTATGCCTATACGTCTTGTTTAATAATGACATTTAATGGATACGACTGTTCACCTACAGGTTAATAACGATTTGACATGGTTTAAAGATGATTATGGTATGTTGATTCTTATTTTTTATTTTAATGTAAGAATAATCGTTTAGTAGATTCAATATTATTTATATGGAATATTTATTCTTCTTTGAATGTTTTTTCTTAATTTGTTTTTAAATCATTTTATCTTTCACATTTCTTACCTTTTTGATGATTTGATTTGATTTCATTGTTAGGTTTTCTCACGTCTTTCTCGTATTTTCCACTGTCTGATTTTATATTTTCAAAAATCCTTGATTGGTATTTTTTTTTATGAGATTGGCATAGATTATGTATCACTGGAACACTTATCTATTTGTACACACTTTAATATTAGAATGTTGTTGTTGGCCATTTACTTCCTGGTAACAAGCATAAAAGGTTAAATTTATTTGATTTTGTATTGTTCACAATCAATGTTCGACATTCCCTAGATTATGTATGATGGAACACTTTGTTGATGATTAAAATCGCAACGATGAATTCCGCCTGGAAAGGATTGCTAAAGCACTATTATTTAATTATGATAATAATATAATACTAGTAGGGTGGGACCCCCTTGTAGACTAGAGGCACAAGGATAGACATATCACACATATTGTATTGTTGTTATGATGTTGCCTACAGAGTCCTACATTTTTGATGATTTGGCTTCATTCGACGTGATAATGAGTGGTTAATGCATTATTGTTGAATGTTGTTGGTAATCACTTGTGACACAGAACAATTTCCATGGGTATGAGGATCATGTTGGTTACAGGTGTTATGTTATAACCTTGTTACTAGTTCATATATTGATTACTTATACACATATATGCAAGGGATAATTAAATGGGAGCTTATTCAAAACAAAGAAAAAAAACATTGAAAAGGTTCTAGAGTTATAACAAAAGAAAAGAAACTATGTATTAATCCTTAAGCTATGATAAAAGACTACATGAAAACTTCAAATGAAATAATTAATGGGTACACGTGTTAGTCCTAGCTATTATTCTATTTGTTTTGTGAAAGGACATGCAAATTTTATTAAGGTCGAATGAAGACACATTTAGCAATGTTGATGTGATTATTGTGTGGAGTTATGGCAAAGGTTAATGTAGAGATATGAGATATCTCGGGTGGTGCACTATGCAATATATATGTTATCAGATCTTACGATGGATATGGAATTGATTATGCGTTGGTTATATGGTTGATGTAATGGTGGATGTTATGTTTATTTGGCTATCTCGTACATGGAATTGAATGGGGCCATGTGAGGAAGCGACGTGCATTAATTGCACGTAACTCCAAACTTTCCCTATCGCCCGTCACCCTAGCTTTGTTGCATTGAAGAATTGTTGATCTATTTTTTGTGAAGCTCTGTGTTTCCAAGATTGGAAAGGGAAAACTCGATTGGCTCACCATTGAAATGATTTTCTCACAGGTATGGCTCTAAACTTTCCATCCATGATGGACTCTCTATTTTATGAACCAAATGGTGGCTCGGTGATGCATGGATTATGTGTTTTCTTGAAGTTCTTTGACTTTGTGTAAGTATGGTGTTATGTCACTTTGTGATGACTGTAAAATGTTGATAAATTGTAAGCAAAGAAATGGGTAATATTGATTATAAAGTTTGTGCATTGGTTATTTTCTCAGTCAGTGTGGTTTTTTCTGATGGGTCTTTGTGGAATAATAGTGGCAGTGGTGTAATATGGAACTCTGAGTTTGATGGTTGAGGGTTTTATTCACCATTCTGTGTATCAGTGTTTATCAACTTGTTTCCCTCTCGGATATTGTGGTAATCCTTATCCATTTGTATAGCAACCGTCGACAGTTGGTATGTTCTTTGTTTAGGCTCTGAGCTGCTATCGATGGTCGCTCCTTACTGTCTCGTCGCTGGAATATTTCCAAAAAGCCCAGTCTTGGTTGGCCCCGAATGTTAATACATTCATGTGTATTTAATGGATATGAGGATACGAAGAGCTTCCACACACCACTCCTCTCATCCCTGCTATAATGATAAATCTATGTGGAATCATTGTCATTTTTTTTTGAAAGGTGTTCGACTTCCTGGGTGTTGGAAAAAAACATTATCCCTCTGTTATTTTTGAGTACCCTCCACTTTTAAAATTAACCCTCGTTCCTCTCTGCAACAAAGTGTTAGTGGTAGCTGTGTGTAAACTGGGTTGTTTTACTCAAATCACCTTTTCTCTCCTCAGGTTTTCACTTATGATTCTGTCAAAGGATTGAAAGTACAAGACGAAAAACTATATTTTTTAGAAGAGTGTGGCTATCTTTTCAAGATTAGATTGTGGTCTGTGGTTGATTAATTGATGGAAAATGGATATGAGGACTTGAAACACCACTATCTCTCTGTTTTTTAAATGGGACAGAAGGTTTCGTTGCCTCTATGGATTTAATTTTTAAATATCCCGACTTGGACTCTGATTGCCTTTATTCTCCTCAAACACCTTCTGGGGTTTGTCAAGTATTGGGTTAGTAGTTTAATGGTTATGGAATTTTAAAGAAACATGGTCTCTCGTTTATAAATCCATCCTCCTGGTCAAGTCTCTGTCTCGTCCTTCAGTGATGAATTTGTTTGAACAAATAAGAATGGAAATGAGTGGTTGCATACAGTCGAGCGTTGTCTTTCTATTCGTTTATGGTTTCGATCACTATGTTTTATCCAGCATGGTCTTGATTACATAAGAAGACACCTGTGTGAGTTTGACCAAGTTTGATCAGGGTTTTGGCGAGGTAAAAATAGATTATTGTGTGTCAATCTAGTTATGTTCACTTCATACATGATATGGTTATATTGGAATCATTGTGAAAACCATCAAATTGTTTAAAAGGAAGTTTATATATGCTGCTACACATAGATATCAAGCTCGAGTTTTATGTTTGGGTTGACTGTTGTTGTTTATTCAAGATTGTGTCGATGATATGATTGAATACATGTGTATGATTGGGCATGATTTTAAGTCTGTCCATGTTTGTTTTAAATGAAACCATGTATACTAGATCGGTCTCGATTGTTGGTTGTTTATCATGGTGTAATATTGATTATTAGGGATGAATGTTGGGCATAATATACCAAGAATTGTTGTGCATGTTTTGATTATTTTAAAAAGAAGAGATCCACATTAGTATATAAAGTATTTTTGAATGGGAAATGTTTTGATAAGTTATAAATGCACAGACTGTTATAGATAAAAGAATTATGGGAAATTTAATTATTGAGACATCAAGCAGCTTTGTATATAATTGAGGAGCAGTGAATGTTTTGGTCTTGGAAGTGGATGCTTTTTGGATTAAATTTGAACAGAGTTATGATAATTGATTGATTTAATTTATTTTATGAACAATATCCATCTAATTCCCATTCATTTTCTCACTTTTTCACTCATTACAAATCCCCTCATGATCCCAAATTCATTTTGCATGCCCTGTTCATTAAAATTAAATTGAAGCTTTGTATTACAACGATTAAGAAATAACACAAAGATAGATGACAACTGATATGTTTTGGTTATTGTTGCACAGTCAATTGTTTATTGAATTTTTGAGCAGCAATCATGTTCTTACTCCATTTAATTTTCTCAATTTTTCACTCAATACAATCCCCTTAGATATCCCTGAACCCTAATTCACTCCCTACTCATTGACAATTATTAAATGAATTTTATGGATTGGATTGCATGGGTATGATGTGATTGTTGAGACAAACATTGTTTCATAGTAAGAGAATGTCATGTATGTTCTGTTTAATAAGCTAGTTGCTAATAATTGTTGCATATAGGATGAGTTTCTTTAGTAGAGGAAGTCATGGCCGAAATAATAGGGGAAACGAGAATTGGAACAGAGGGCCTAGAAGGCCCAGATTCTCAATACATTTCAATGCTGATCCTCAAGAGTTAAACAAGCTTTTCCAAGGTGGATTTTTCAATTGGATTCGACAAGGGGTAGTCCAACCTAGACCAAAGACGTCTACTTTCCATCCCCAACATGTCCTTGGTATCCCTATGCCCCCTCATGTTTCATTGCAACTTGAAGTTACTGAGAACGACGAATGACAGGAGATTTCTCACCCAATAGTCTCCCACCATTGTGGCTGGCCAAATTTGTCTCTATCTGCTCCTCCTCCACCTGTTAGCCAAAATGTTCATATTTCCCATGTACACTCACCTGTATAGTCCTCCCACGCAAGAAAACGAATCAAAACTGAATCCCACCATATGCATGATAAAGGGAAAACTGATGTTGCCCCCTCTTCTCCTTCAAGTGATTCAACCAAATATGTTTCATCCCGTATGCACTTGAAATATGATTGTTCTCATGTCATCAGTGAGATCAAGCCTCAAGGTTCTACACAACGTAAGGCTAATTTAGGAAAGTCAAAAGGGGATAGCAACAAAAAAGGAAATATTGCCTCTCAAAGTGGAAAATATGGTTTTTTATTATACTTTATTATTGTTTTATTGAGGACAATGGACTGCTAAAGGTTTTGGACATCAAACTATTTATGGATATTTGGATATTATATGTTTGGATATGATTTGAAATATGATTTTCAAATTATGGAAATGATTATGGGAGCCACAAAGAGGGATGTGTCTGATTTATTGTCTAGTTATGTTTATTTTTGTTAAAGAAATTAAAGGGAGTCACAAGGGGTCCCACCTACTAGTTATTATTTATTAAAAGACCCTTATTATTATTATTACTAATTATTCCCCTAAACTAAAAGTTAGTTGAGTTTTAGTTAACTTAACTAAATGAAGTGGTTGAACTACTTCAACTAATTTGGAGTGCATAAAAGAAAAATGAGAAGGAAGAACAATGAGAGAATAGAAGGAGAAATCATACTAAGGTTTTCTCTTAAGTTTTATTGAGATAGTTAAATTTTCATTCATTCTTCAATTCATCAAAGGCCTAATTCTCTTTTATGACAAAATGTTCCTATTGTAGAAAATAAGGTTCAAAGCTGAATCATATCATTCAGACGCTTGTTTTCAGAGGTGTTGATCTATCTTTGATAGTCTGTGGAGACTTGTCTGTTTATGAATTAAATTTCATGACTTATAAAGGATATTGTGTAGAGTCAAGTGGGTAGCAGTCTGTGGAAAGATGATCCAGATTTTAAAGTTCAATTTTTACTTCTTGTCAGAGTCCTTTTGTATGGTTTTCATCGGGGATATCTAAGTTTGACCTTGGTCCATGCCCCTCACAGTGATTTTGTAAAGAGAACAATTCTTTTGATTTCTTGAAAAAAAATAAAGCGATTGCTATTCTGTCTCATCTGTGTTCATATGTGACTTGGTATTTTTTCTTTTGATCTCCACATTTTCTTTTGCAATCTGATATATTCAAAAAATTGTATAAAAATGTTATATTTTTGCAACAATCTTTTATTCAAAAAATCATCCTAAGCCCTTGTAATTAATACTTGTGGATGGGGAAACACTTTTTGAGGCTATAAACATAGGGTAACATTCCCAACTATCTTGCCTTATCCAAGCAAGATCTGAAAATGCTTGAGTAAGATAATTTCATATCTTTTCCTCAACATTTATTTGGCGACCATACTGGGGAGATATTCTATATCTCTGTGGTTGATTTTATACTTGCTTTTCATTGAATATATTTATATTTCTGATATCTTTTCTTTGAATATTTCATTTTTTCATGACTATACATGTTGCACGACAACCCAATATTGAACCCGGTCTTAAAGATCAGACCAACATTTCTTTAACTTTGTTTAATACTATCTTAGAGACCGCTAATACTCGGGTTGATCTTAAATACTCATGGCCAATAGTTGAACAAGACATAAGTGTTCAATAGCGTTGGGAAGCTAGGCAAATAAAACCTAGGAATCAACTTTAGCTTCTTTATCCTATAGTTTGGTTCTTCTTTTCATGTCCTTAAACCCTCTTATCTATAGTAGAAGTAGAGGTTTATCCCCTTAGATTAATCCTATTTCTGAAATAGGAAGAAGAAACAAAATTTTGTCAACCCAACAAAGTACTCTAAGGAGAACTTTTTCTTATTCATCCAGCTCGTCTTTTTCTCCCTTACCTATTGTTCACAAGATGCCATCTAGTGGTGGCTCCAGTGGCAATGGAGGTGATTCTTCATATCAACATTCAACCTTGTCGGTGATTGGTATCTTATATAGTCACCAAGTCCCTGTCCAATCCACTACAAACCCAACAAAATTCATTAAAAAGTATGGTCTTTTTTAGTTTGAATAAGATGCTATAACTACTCCATGGCATGTTTCCTCCCCTCTTAACCTAACACTTGCTACTCATCCACTTCCTAAATTAAAACAACATCTCCCTAGGTTTTCATGGAATAACACGGTCACTACGAATGAACACTTGGTGTCATTTTCTAATGCTTATCACAACATAGGAGCCAATGACAACGACACTTGTATGCGTTGATTTGTGAATTCCCTTGAAGGGAAGGTTGCGACCGATTTATTTGACCTTCCTCTTAAGATTATTTCTACTTGGGAGGAGTTAGTCTATTGGTTCAAATATACCTATGGGAAATCCATAAGCCCATCCAAGAAGTTATGGGAGTACAATAACATTGCTTATAAGGATGGTGAAACTATCAAGTCCTTCAACTTGTGTTTCACCAAATTATACAACCAAATCCTTGAACTCATTCTCCCTCAGAACCAAGTTGCTTTACTGCATTATTATAATGCATTACCTTCCCCCTACTGTCACACGCTTGAGGAAAAGGCCATTGATAACCTTATTTCCACTCTTCATACTTGTTTAGAGTATGAAGAACAACTCGAAAGAACATGTCTTCCTAAGGGAGACTCAGTTAAACAGACGGATATGTCCGCCTTCTTACAACTTGTACAAGACATGAATAATTGAATGATAGTGTATGAGCAGAAAGGAAATGTATCCTCTCTTACCCTTGGGGCCTCATCTTATTCTTCACCACATTTAAACAATCTTAATGAAAATAACTTTCAACCTAAAGCTATCATGCCTCATAGTTGGTGTAAGTTTTGCGAGGAACACCATGAGAAAATTATGTGTGAAGTAAAGAAGAGTACCAGAGATAAAATCTTTGGTAAAATACCTAAAACTACCATTATTGTCCTAGACTTTGCAGTGCCAGAGGATGTTATGATCATAAATAATAGGAATAAATCCTATGCTCCAAAAGGTAAATACGATCCTCCTCGCACTTCTTCAAGCCTAAGATCATCTTCACCAACTGCTACTATTCAGGTTTCTAAATCTCCTGACAGTCAATGAACTACCTCCCCTCTTCCCTATTCCAAATATAACATTCTAAATCAATTGTCTAATATAAAATTAGATTCTACCCTCCTGGACATGGTTGTCGTCCATGAGCAACAAAAACATCTAAAAACATTTATGGAAGGAAAAACTTCCATTGTAGCCAACCTGTTTGAAGATGTAGATGAAGAGGATTCAACTGTAAATAAAGTAGGTGTACATAACTTTAGGAACCCTGTAAAAAACCCTATGTTTTATATATTTGTAAAGATTATGGACAAGATTTCCCATTGTTGTCTCATTTACGGCGGCTCGGACCCAAGTGTAATGTCAAATATTATTATGGAAGAGCTAGGATTTTCTTGTACAAATGAAAATGCCAGAAGCATGTTCTCTTATAATGGTTTACAACAAACAACCATAGGTGAAATCAAGGTCGTGACCTTGGTTTTGTGCGTGCACCCTGAAATAAGGAAAACCCTTAAGATTCATGTAATAGATATGCTAGTGAGTAATTACTCGATCATCTTAGGAAGAGATTAACAATATTTGATGGGTGGATACCTCTCACTCGATGGGACACACTTATCCATTCCTCAAAATGGTAAAAACATCATAGTATTAATAGCGGGGAGAATTTCACCTTACATAGATAGCATCCCACAACCTAATGTGAATTATATCGAAGAGGACCTAGGAGTGTACTCCATCTTTGCTGATGAGGACAACACTCCCTTGGAACAATTCGACATAGAGGATGGGATGTGGCATATTTTCTTTGATGGTTCATGCTCAAATGAAGGAAACAGAGCTGGTATTATCTTGTACTCTCATGTGGGTAAAATTCATAACTTTTCCTATAGGTTAGAGTTTTCTTGCACAAACAATGTCACTGAATTTGAAGCATTACTGCTGGGCATTGAAAATGCCTATAATATGGGTTTTGGTCACCTTATAGTTTTTGGATATTTTGAACTTGTTGTAAACCTTGTACCTAATATATATTCTCCTATAAACAAGTTAATGAAAAGTTACACCCAAACTGGTTGGGCACTTACTATCTTTCAACATCACTCATTTTAAAATAGAATTGAATTCAACGATTGACATGTTAGTTTTTTTTGCAGCCTCTCCTACTTGGAAACTTCTTCCATAAAGACCTGATTGCACTTTTCAATCTTTGTATCATCCGCATATCCCAGACAATATAGAGTCATGGCAGGTATTCCCTAGTGATGAGAGAATATGTTCTGTCATTAAAAATGAACCTTATAATCCTAAGGAAATCATATCAAAGGAAGATAACGAAATTCCTAAGGGTTTGACTCCTCTAGAAAGTTAATTTTCATTGAGTGATGTAGGAAAAAAATAAAAATATAAAGTAGAGGAGTCGAAAAGGAAAGTGGGTGAAACCATTTCCTTGAACATTGGAACACCTGAATCTCCAAAGAACGTTAAAATAGGTGCCCAATGTTCTGAAGAAGAATGATTGAAGTTCACTAAGTTGCTTGGTGAATTTCAAGATGTTTTTGCTTGGTATTATGAGGATCTTTATGGTTTTGATCCTACTATTATAAAACATGCCATCTCTATCAAGGAAGGCATAAAACTAGTTAGGAAAAAACAGATACACATTAACCCTACACTGGAAGCAACTATTCGGAAGGAGTTGGAAAAAATCTTGAACGATGGGATAATTTTCCCCGTTAAGTATTCCGAGTGGGTTTCTAATTTGGTTCTCGTTCGAAAATAAATAGGTCAGATCAGATTATGCGTTGATTTTCGTGCATTGAATAGGGCCAACATTAAAGACCATTTTCCTCTCCTTAATATGGAAATGATTTTGCAGCAAGTTGCAGGGTCACAGATGATGTCCTTACTTGATGGTTTTTCTGGTTATAATCAAATCAAGGTGAAAAGGGCAGATATATTTAAAACCAATTTTATTACTCGTTGGGGAACTTTTATTATGAACGTATGCCTTTTGGCTTATCTAATACATGTGATACTTTTCAAAGAGCTATGCAAATAGCTTTTGACGTTTTGATTGGTAAAATTATTCATATTTATCTTGATGACTTAACTGTGTATTCTAAAAACTGATCAGGTCATTTCGGTCATCTTAGAAAGATTCTCACGTGATGCAGAAAATTTGGCATTTCTTTAAATCCTTCCAAGTCTATTTTTGACATTACCAACGGAAAGCTCCTTGGACAAATTGTCTCAGATTCAAGAATAAGCATTGATCCCGAAAGGATTACTGCTATATTAAATCTTCCTTCTCCTACTTCCAAGAAGGAGGTTCAAGCTTTTATGTGTGTTATTAACTTTTTTTGTAGGTTTGTTCTTGATTTTGCTGTAATGGTCAAGCCAATTCACAATCTCCTTAAGCAAGATCGTTCCTTTTCTTGGATAGATGATGTCGAAAATGATTTCGTAGGGATCAAGAAATAAATTAGTTTTGCACCAGTTTTGGCGAAGCCGGATTTTGAGAAAGAATTTATAATATATACTAATGCCACAGAGGAAGCAATTTCTGCTATCCTCCTTCAATGTGATGAGAAAGATAATGAAAAACTAGTGGCTTACATGAGTCAAATATTGTCCGATGATGAGTTTAAATATTATTTTATTGAAAATCATTGCAAGATACCATATATAATAAATATGCGGAACAAAAATAAAATGCTAAAAATGGCAGAATAACAGTAATATATCCAGCATAATCTCCACAATAACACAGAAATGATATAAGAACAACAACAAAAATAACACTTTGATTCAGAAAGCAATGTTCATAGGCCTCTTCGAGGGGGTGACCTCCAATCGAGTAGCGCTCTGTTACAATAATCTCCAAATGAGGGGTTTCACACCCTCGATCCTTATTTATACTAAATATGTCTATCAAGAGAAGCATCTAGAGGAAGATCCTTCTAGAAGTGGAAGATTCTATTAGGTCTTCTTACATCTGCCTTATTCTATTTTATTGAAAGGCCTTATTAATATTGACCTTTATTACATCCGAATATATTAATCTATCTATGTGCAGGTTAGGACCCTAACATATCCGCCCCCTTAAAAACAACCTTGTCCTCAAGGCTTGAGATGAGGAAACTGCTGCAGAATGGTAGCTGGTTCCCAAGTGGCATCTGTTGGATTCGTATCTTTCCAATGGACTAGCACTTCCTTGATGGTTCTCTGACACAGGCGACGCTTAAGCTGGTCCAAAAATGCTTCTGGCTGTAGCCAAATGGATCCTTCTTCAACTAACTCGAGAAGGTTGGTTTGAATTTGGCACCTAGTTTCAATCACCTTCTTTAAGCATGAAACATGGAAAACTGGATGTAGCTTCGACTGACTGGGTAGAGCTAACTGATATGCGACTTGTTCCACAGGCTTGAGAATTGTATAAGGACCATAAAATTTGGACACTAGCTTTTGACAATGCTCGGCCTTGAGGGAAGTTTGCTTGTATGGTTGCAGTCACAGAAACACCTGATCCCCTTCTACAAATTGACGTTCAGAGTGACCTTGATCTTCTTGTTGCTTCATACGATTTTGTGCCATGACCAAGTTCTCTTTAAGGGTACGAAGAATGTCCTCTCGAACTGTAAGTGTTTGGTCAACCGCCTGGACCTTCGAGGTACCCGGTAAGTATGAGAGAACTGAAGGTGGCTTCTGTCCATATATTGCTTCAAAAGGATTCATGCACGTAGCTGTATGGTAGGAAGTGTTGTACCACCATTCAGCTAGGGGTAGCCATTGAGCCCACTGATGTTGTTTTTCAAAAGCAAAACACCTCAGATATGTTTCCAAACACTTGTTGACAACTTCCATTTGACCATCAGTCTGGGGATGATAAGTTGTGCTGAGATGTAATTGGGTGCCCTGGAGCTTAAACAGTTCTTGCCAAAAATTGCTTGTGAAAGTTGGGTCACGATCAGAAATAATAGAGTGTGGCATGCCATGAAGCTTGAAGACCTGGTCCATGAAAAGTTGAGCCACCGTGGATGTAGTAAATGGGTATTGAAGAGCGCAGAAATGAGAATACTTGGAAAGGTGATCCAAAACCACCATTATGACTGATTTATTCCCTAATTTGGGTAAGCCGGCAATAAAGTCCATAGAGATATCCTTCCAAATAGCCGGTGGAATCAGAAGCGGTTGTAGTGTGCCCGGAGATTTGACTGTTTCTCCCTTGTTGCATTGAAACACCTCACATTCAGCTACAAAATTACGGATGTCCTGTTTCATACCATCCCAGAAAAAAGAACGTTTGACTCTGTCATATGTTTTGGTGAACCCTGAGTGCCCCGCCATGGGTGTAGCATGAAGCTCAGAAAGTATCATGGATTTAAGCTTTGATTGTTTACTTAAATACAAACGGCCTTTGTATCAAAGCTCATCCTAGAGCCAAGAGTACCCTGGGGGAGCTGGAGCCTTGGTCTACAATTGTTGGATCAGATGCAAAATTTTGGGATCTTGAAGCCATTCCTAGCACATAGCTTGGAGCCAATCGGGTACAATGAAGGAAAGAGAAAAAAGGGATCCTTCTTCTTCATATTTTCGGTACAGTGCATCCGCCACTACATTGTCTTTGCCCTTCTTGTAAATGATCTCATAATCATAACCAAAGAGCTTATTCACCCATTTTTGTTGCTCCTGGGAGGAAATGCGTTGTTCTAGAAAGTACTTGAGGCTTTGATGGTCGGTCTTGATTTGGAAGCATTTCCCCAAGAGATAAGGGCACCACAGCTCAACGACATACAAAATAGCCAAAATTTCCTTTTCATAAATGGGTTTGCCCAAATTCCTTTTAGACAGTTTCTTGCTAGTGAAGGCCAAAGGTCAACCCTCTTGCATAAGGACAGTGTCGATTCCTTTCCCTGAGGCATCACATTCCAACACAAAGGTCTTTGTGAAATCAGGAAGGGCTAGAACCGAAGTGGTGCACATGGCCATCTTCAAGGTTTGAAAAGCTTGAGCAACGACTGGAGTCCAAGTGAAAGAGTTATTTTTGAGGAGAGCAGTGAGAGGTGCTGCAATATTTCTGTAGTTCTTAACAAACTTACGATAATACCCGCTAAGCATAGAAATCCATGCAAGATTTTGAGAGTCTTTGGGTGCGGCCAATCTTGCATAGCTTCAATCTTTTTTGGATCCACTCTGACGCCATCCTTGCCAACCAGATGACCCAAGTATTCTACTTCTGAGGCACCAAAAGCACATTTAGACTGTTTCAGGAAAAGTTGGTGCTGGGAGAGGAGATGGAGAACTTGATCCACATGAGTAAGATGGTCGGTCTAGGTTTTTCTACAGATGAGGATATCATCAAAGAAATCTAAGACAAAATGACGGAGAAAGGGATGGAAGACATGATTCATAAGGCTTTGGAAGGTGGAGGGGGCATTACACAAGCCAAAGGGCATGAACAAAAGCTCATAGTGGCCCTCATGAGTGTGAAAGGCCATCTTGGGAATGTTTGCCTCTTTCATACATATCTGGTGATAGCCCAAGCGAAGATCAAGTTTAGTAAAGAATTGGGCGCCACTCAATTCATCCAGGAGGTCATCAATGACAAGAATGGGAAATTTGTCTTTAATGGTCAGTTTGTTGAGGGCACAGAAGTCAGGACAGATTCTCCAAGAACCTTCTTTCTTCACGACCATGACTATAGGAGAAGAGTAAGGGCTCTTACTAGGGTGGATAATGCCTGCATTAAGGAGTTCCTGGACCATTTTCTCAATTTCATTTTTTTGTGAGAAGGGGTGGTGATATGGACGGATATTGGGAGGAAGGCTTCCGGGTACAAGGGGAATGGAATGATCATGAACACCGTGGGAAGAAGGGAGGCCTTGGGGAGTGGAAAATACCATTTGATGTTGAGAAAGGAGAGCTTGGAGGTCATGCGACAACGGGGGTGTTTCTGTTGCTTGAATGGCATGGAGTTGGGCAATGACACCAGAATGACCTTTTTTGAGCAGATTTTCCATGCGATGGGAACTAATGACCTCAGGTGAACAAGCAATGATGCCTTGGAATTTATATTGGTGGCCTTCCTGGTCGAATTGCATGGTTAATGCCTTAAAATCCATGAGAATGGGACCTAAAGTTCTTAGCCAGTCTGCACCCAACACAATGTCACAGCCACCCATGTTGATAGCAAACATATGGAATTTTAGGTGGTAGTCACTGATTTGGAGACGCACATTTTCACAACGCCCTCCAAATTTCATGGAACCACCATTGGCAATCATGATTTGGAAATTGTTGACAGCATGGATGTAGCAATGAGTTTCTTGGGCAATGCAGCAATGAATAAAATTATGGGTGCTTCCACTATCAACCAGAATGATGAACTTTTGATGCTTGATGTAACTGATTAACTTAAGGGTTTGGGGAGTGGAAAAGCCAGTGAGAGCATTGAGGGAAATGACGGGTTCTACTTCGGGAGGGTCTGAGGGAGGGGTTATGTCAGTGATTTCAGGTGACTCAGACACAAGGGGAGTTTCAACATCCTCTTTTGAAATGTCCTCAGAGATGTCCATAAAAATATTTTGTTCCTTACACTTATGGCCCGGGAAATATTTGTCATCACAATTATAACAAAGGCCTTTGAGTTGGCATTCATCCATTTCATCCCTAGTCAATTTTTGGATTTTTAATGTGGTGGAGGGAGTAGTGGGAGTGACGGGTTTAGGGTGAGGGATAAAGGAGGGTTTTTGGTTTTGATATGATACAACCTGTTGTGCTTCTTTATCTCTTTTAGTAGCCTCCACCCAAGTCGAGGGTCAAGCCATGAGGACATGGGCCCAAATATCCTCCTTGAGGCCACTAATAAAACACTCTCGAAAGAAAGCATCAGTCATGCCCTTTGTTCGAAAAGCCAGGAGTTCAAAGGAAGCTATGAAGTCTTCTACTATTCTGGATTGTTTCAACTTTGTCAAACGACCCAAATGGTTGGTGTCTGTGTCAAAGAATCCATAAAGCTCAGTCACAAATTGGGTCCAAGCAATATACCCTTGACGTGAAGTTTTTCTCCATTGCCACCATTGCCAACATTCTTGATCTAGATGGAGAACACCATACCGAAGTTTGGCCAAGTCATCTGTAATGCCATATAAAGAGAAATAATGTTCCATTTGGGTTACCCAACCAGTGGGGTCCGAGCCATCAAATTTGGTCACCTCCACCCGCGGAAGGTGTATGTCACGTTGAAAGTGATGGGACTGAAAGGTATGGGAATGGGAGGAAGTTTCGCCTTCATTCTTTGGAGGTGCTTCAGAGAAATGGTCATCTGTAGGGATCTTCAATTTGGTGCAGAGTGATGCAAAGACAGATTCAAGCTGGGTGGTCAGTTCTTGTTTGACTTCTTCCATTGAGGACTGCATGGTTGTATTTATGGTAGCATTGATGGATGAATCGATGGAGGCAACAATAGCACTGAGTTGTTTCACTTCTTTTTGGGTTTCTAGGAAACCAAATTGCATGGTGTTGAAGCGAGCTTCCAGGTCTTGGCTACGGGTATGGGCCATGAGGATGGGTGAACTGAAAAGGGGCGAGCGGGGTCAAAAATTTTGTCGAAAAATGATACGGATGAATGTGATAAGGGCGGAGAGATGAATCCAATGGAATAAGTCTCAAATAATGGTGAAACAATTTCTAGACTTTTTTTTTTTTACACCTGCGGAGCTATACTCTGGTCTGAAGAATACTACAGTGATGAAATCCCCAAATGCTTAACCAGAATGATATGTGTATTTACTTGGCAACCCGAACACAGTTGCGTGAAAATAGATCTGGTATGTTTTTAATTTGTTTATGTTTCTGTCCCCCAAGGGTTGGGTATTCAAGGGTTCTACAAACAAGGGTTTTCCTTGTGCTATAGCTCTCTTATATACGTGCAGGGTCCAATAGTAGTACTCGGCCCAATATCTCAGGGTACTAACTAAGGAGGATAGAACGTACCCTTAGCCATACTACCCGACTACCCAGGTACTAGAGAGTATCTTCTCGAGTGTTGTTCTCGGTGACACTAAAGCAGTCCAGTGGCCGATAGGTTTATCTATAGAGGGCTTTAGGAAATCTAGGCTGATCCGTACACAAGTGTTGTCTGATGTGTTACCACTCGAAGGGGTACCAACAGGGGTTACAAGGGTGGCCAACAGATGTGTGCTTAAGAACCACTTGTATTTTCTGCGTGTATGAATCCCTCAACCATGGGTTTATGCACTTAATGGCATATCTCTGTGGTTTAAAGATGCCGAAATACATCTCTGCCCTGAAAAAAAAATTCCCACAATTTCTGCCAAGGAAAGTGCTCTGATACCACTTGCAAGATACCAGATGTAATAAATATGTGGAACAGAAATAAAATGCTAGAAATGGCAGAATAATAGTAATATATCTAGCATAACATCCACAATAACACAGAAATGATATAAGAACAACAACATAAATAACACTTTGATTCAGAAAGCAATATTCACAGGCCTCTTCGAGGGGGAAACCTCCAATCGAGTAGTGCTCTATTACAATAATCTCCAAACTAGGGTTTTCATACCCTCAACCCTTATTTATAATAAATATGTCTATCAAGAGAATCATCTAGAGGAACATCCTTCTAGAAGCGGAAGCTTCTATTAGGTCTTCTTACATCTGCCTTATTCTATTTTATTGAAAGGCCTTATTAATATTGACCTTTATTACATCCGAATATATTAATCTATCTATGTGCGGGTTAGGACCCTAACAATCGTGCTTTCTCTCTTGTTAAAGTTGTTGAAAAATTTTGCCACTTCATCTTAGGTAAGCATACGATGGTAAAAGTCCCTTTACCTACTGTCAAGTTCTTACTCTCACAGACTTATCTCTTAGAAAAGCTTGCACATTGGCTTGCCAAGATTCAGGAGCATCATCTAACCATCATGACTTCTACAATTATCAAGGGATGTGACTTAGCCCCTCACATAGCTCAGCATGATGAAATGAGTGAAGATATTGATGAACATGATAGCTCTCTATCAAAATTATTTTACATTGACAATCAAATCCTTCCTGTGTTTGAACATCCTTGGTATAAAGATTTGGTTTACTACTTGCAAAATAAAATATGTCCATATAACATAGACACTCATCAAAGAAGAAGGCTCTGCCTCAAATATGCTAGATACGTCATTATAGGAGACTTCTTGTTTAGAAGATCTGTTGATGGTATGTTGCTTCATTGTGTGAACAATGAGGAAGCACAAAAGTTGTTGCAAGAGACTCATGGTTCTTCGAATTCTGTTATTCATGTAGGAGGTCACTTTTCTGCTAAAACCATTTCTTTTAATATTATCAAGAAAGGGTACTATTGGCCTTAAATATTTCGCGATTCTTATCATTTTTCAAGATCTTGTGACAAGTGCCAGAAATTTGTTGGGAAAGAACGTCTTTTTTCTATGCCTTTACAACCTTCCCTCCCTAACTTTCCTTTCTCAAAATGGGGTTTGGACTTTATTGGTCCTATTAATCCTCCGTCTTTAGTAGGACAAGTCTTTATCTTGACATCCACAAACTATTTTACGAAATGGACTGAAGGTGTCCAGCTTAAACATTCATAGGATGAGCAGGTGATTTATTTTCTTGAAACTAATAGTTTTTCCAGATTTGGACTTCCTTTGGAAATTATTACAGATAATGGTCTCTCCTTTATTTTTGCTAAGATGACCCATTTTTTGTTTAAGTTAGGGGTTAAACATTTTACGTCATCATCTTATTATCCCCAAGGTAATGGGCAGGTCGAGTCTACCAACAAGAATCTGGTAATAATTATCAGGAGGCTCATTGAAGATAAGCCTTGTCAATGGAACACTCTCCTCACTTACGCCCTTTGGGAATATCGCACTGCCACCAAGGTGAGCACTGGTTGTAGTCCTTTCCAGCTTGTTTATGGTTAGGAAGCCATTCTTCCTACCAATATGGAACTTTCCTCTCTAAGTTTAATGCTACAGGTCGAAGAATTAAATTCTTTTGATGTTTCTCAAAGAATGAATGCACTTTTGGTTTTAGAGGAGCAAAGGACATTTGCCTTGGATAATATAAGGAGAAGACATCATACTGTTAAAATACATTTCAACAAAATTGTCAAATTTGTCAAATTTAAAGTCAATGAGAAGGTATTGTTGTGGGATTCAACTCATGTCGATAGAGGAAGGCATACGAATTTCCAAAACTTATGGATGGGTCCTTTTAAGATCGCTTTTGTCCTGGGAGAAAATTCTTACATTCTAAAGGACTTACAAGAGCGATTGTTTTCCTATAGCACTAACGGTTCCCACTTAAAACATTACGTGGAACCAACTTGAAAATTTTAACGCTGTATGGAGTATTTTTTGTATTACAATAGTTTTTGTTTTTTCTCTTCGACTTTACATTTCTGTCATTTCATTCTATTTTTTTTTTAAATTCTGCTTATTCATTTTTGCTATGACATTTCTTGCTTTTTGTTTCTTTTGACTTCATTTCCTGTCAAAATAAAATGTTGGATCAATTTTTCCATAGCGACACTATTCTGCAAAGTATTCTTAATCAATAACAATCAAGTTACACAACTGTCATGATGTTCCCCTTGGAAGGGTCATTGAAATTGTTATCTGCTTCAACTTCTGTTTTAGAAGGTAGTTAGTTTTATCCCTCTTATTTTTTCCTTTTCTTCCATCCATTTCAAGATTCAAAAGAGCATATCAGAAAAATTTTCTCCTTAAAGTCAAGAACACTTTACTATCATTAATTGAATGATTATGCTTATAGGGATAAACCCCCTCATACTTAACAATTTCCATGAGTTATTCTCAAATTCCCAGTCATGTTTCCCTTAAATCCACTCACTTCCCCCTATGGCATAATCATTTTGATGTATATCTTCTTGATCTGATATTACTGGTCTGCGAAACTAGACATTCCGAGTTCTTAATTTGTTGGAAGAATATTTCCCGATGGAGTCGCCAGTTTGTTGACGATTAAAATCACAATGATGAATTCCACCCACAAAGGATTGCTAAAGCGATATTATTTAATTTTGATAATAATATAATACTAGTAGGTGGGACCCCCTTGTAGACTAGAGGCACAATGATAGACATATAACACATATTTTGTTGTTGTTATGATGTTTCCTACACAGTCCTACATTTTTTGTTATGCAGTCTTGGTTTGATTTGGCGTGATAATGAGTGGTTAATGCATTACTGTTGAAAGTTGTTGGTAATCACTTGTGACACAGAACAATTTCCATGGGTATGAGGATCATGTTTCTTACGGGTGCTATGTTATAACCTTGGTACTAGTTCATATATTGATTACTTTTCCACATATATGCAAGGGATAAATAAATGGGAGCTTATTCAAAACAAAGAAAAAAACCTATGAAAAGGTTCTTGAGTTATAACAAAAGAAAAGAAATAGTGTATTAATCCTTAAGCTACGATAAAAGACTACATACAAACTTCGAATGAAAGAATTAATGGGTACAAGTGTTACTCCTAACTATTTTTCTATTTGTTTGGTGAAAGGACTATGAAATTTTTATTAAGGTCGAATGGAGGCACATTTAGCAATGTTGATGTGATTATTGTGTGGAGTTATGGAAAAAGTTAACGTAGAGATATGAGATATCTCGGGTAGCACACTATGCAATATATATGGTATCATATCTTCCGATGGATATGGAATTGATTATGCGTTGGTTATATGGTTCATTTAATGGTGGATGTTATGTTTATTGGGCTATCTCATACATGAAATTGAATGGGGCTAGGTGAGGAAGTGACGCGCATTTACTACACATCACTTCATACCTTCCCTATTGCCCATCACCCTAGCTTTGTTGCATTGTTTCATTGTTTCTCTGTTGGTTGTGAAGCTCCAAGTTTCCAGGATTGACAAAGGAAAACTCAAACGATTCACCATTGAAACGATTTGTTCATAGGTATGGCTATGAACTTTCCATCCATGATGGACTCCTTGTTTTATGAACCAAATGGTGGCTCAGTGATGCATGGATTCTGTGTTTTCTTGAAGTTCTTTGACTGTGTAAATATGGTGTTATGGCTCTCTGTGATGACTGTAAAATGTTGATAAATTGTAAGCAAAAAAATGGGTATTATTGATTATAAAGGTTGCGCATTAGTTATTTCTCAATCAGTGTGGTTTTTATGATGGGCCTCTATGGAATAATAGTGACAGTGGTGTAATATTTAACTCTAAGTTTGATGGTTGAGGGTTTTATTCACCGTTTTGTGTATCAGTGTCTGCCAACTCATTTACCTCTCGGTTGTTATGGTAATCCTTATCCATTTGTAGAGAAACTGTCGACAGTTGGTATGTTCTTTGTTTAAGCCCTGAGCTATTGTTGATAGCTGCTCCTTACTATCTTTTCACTGGAAGCTTTCCAAAAAACCCAGTCTTGGTCAACCCCGAATGTTAATAGATGCTTGTTTATTTAATGTATATGAGGATACGAAGAGCTTCCACACACCACTCCTCGTATCCCTGCTATAATGATAACTCTATGTGGTCACATTGTCAATTGTTTTCAAAAGGTCTTCGACCTCTTGGGTGTTGGAAAGAAACATTATCCCTTTGTGATTTTTGAGTACCCTCCACTGTTAAAGTTAACCCTCGTTCCTCTTTACAACAAATTATTTGTGGAACCTGTGTGTAAAATGGGTTGTTTTACTCGAATCACCTTTTTCTCTCCTCAGGCATTCACTTATGATTCTTTCAAAGTCTTGAAAGTATAAGACGAAAAAATGCATTTTTTAGAAGAGCATGGCTCTGTATTTCAATATTACATTTTGTTCTATGGTTGATTAATTGATGGGAAATGGATATGAGGACTTGGAAGACCACTATCTCTCTGTGCTTTAAAAGGGCAAGTAGGTTTTGTTGCCTCTCTTGATTTAATTTTTAAAGAGCCCGACGTGGACTCTGACTACCTTTGTTCTCCTCAGGCACCTTTTGGGGTTTGTCAAGTATTGGGTTATCAGTTTAATGGTTATGGAATTCTAAAGACACACACTCTCTCATTTATAAACCCATCCTCTTGGTCGAGTTTCTATTTGTTCCTTCTATGATGATTTTTTTTGAACAAATAGGAATGGAAATGAGTGGTTGCATTCAGTCGAGAGTTGTCTTTTTATTCATTTATCATTTTGATTATTGTGTTTTATCCAGCATGGTCTTGATTTCATAAGAAGACACTCGTGTGAGTTTTACCAAGTCCAATCAGGGTTCTGGCGATGTAAAAAGAGATGCCTGCGTGTCAATCTAGTTATGTTTGCTTCATACATGATATGGTTATATAGGAATCATCGTTAAGACTATCAGATTGTTTAAAAGGAAGTTTATATATGCTGATACACACAAATATAAATCTCGGGGTTTATGTTTGGGTTGAATCTTGTTGTTGATTAAAGATTGTGTCGATGATATGATTGAAGACCTGTGTATGATTGGGCATGATTTTAAGTCTTTCCATGTTTTATTTAAAGGAAACTATGTACACTAGATCGGGCCAGATTGTTGATTAAAGAACAATTAATGTTGATTGTTTATCATGGTGTATTATTGATTATCAGGGATGAATGTTGGGAATAATATACCAAGAATTATTGTGCGTGTTTTGATTATTTTAAAAAGAAGAGATCATAGTTAGCATATACATACTTTTGAATGGGAAATGTTTTCATAAGTTATAAATGCACAAATTGTTATAGATAAAAGAATTACATGGGAAATTTAATTATTGAGACAACAAGCAGTTTTGTATACAATTGAGGAGCAATGAATGTTTTGGTCTTGGAAGTGGATGTTTTTTGGATTAAATTTGAATAGAGTTATGATAATTGATTGATTTAATTTATTTATGAACAATATCCATCTAATTCCCTTTCATTTTCTCACATTTTTTCTCATTACAAATCCCCTCACATTCCCAAATTAATTTTGCATGCCTTGTTCATTAAAATTAAATTAAAGCTCTGTATTACAACGATTAAGAAATAACACAGAGATAGATGACAACTGATATGTTTTGGTTATTGTTGCACAATCATTTGTTTAATGAATTGTTGAGCAGTAATCATGTTCTTATTCCCTTTAATTTTATCACTTTTTCGCTCAATACAATCCCCTCATATATCCCTGAACGCTAATTCACCCCCTTCTCATTGACAATTATTAAATGGATTTTATGGATTGGATTGCATGGGTCTGATGTGATTGTTGAGCCAAACTTTGTTTTATAGTGAGAGAATATCATGTATGGTCTGTTTAAGAAGCTAGTTTCTAATAATTGTTTCATACAGGATGAGTTTCTTTAGGAGAGGAAGTCATAGACGAAATAATAGGGGCGGAGGGAATTGGAACAGAGGGCCTAGAAGACCCAGATTCTCAATACATTTTGATGCATATCCTCGCGAGTTAAACCAAAATTTTCAAGTTGGATTCTTCAATTGGATTGGACAAGGTGTAGTCCAACCTAGACTAGAGAGGCCTCGTTTCCAGCCCCATCATGTCCCTGGTATCCTCGTGCCCCCTCATGTTTCGTTGCAACCTGAACTTTTGGAGGATGACGGATGGAAGGGGATTGTTCATGCAGTAGTCTCCCACCATCGTGGCTGGCCAAATTTGTCTCTACCTGCTCCTCCTCCACCTATTAACCCAAATGTTCATATTTCCCCTACACACTCACCTCTACAGTCCTCCTCGGAAAGAAAAATAATCAAAACTGAAGCCCACCATATGCATGATAAAGGAAAAGTTGTTTCTGCCCCCTCTTCTCCTTCAAGTGATTCAACCAAATCCGTTTCATCTCGTATGCACTTGAAAGATGATTGTTCTTATGTCATTAGTGAGATCAAGCCTCAATGTTCTGCACAGCCTAAGGCTAATTCAGGAAAGTCAAAAGGGGATAGCAACAACAAAAGAAAATTTTCCTCTCAAAGTGGAAAATACAGTTTTTGATTATACTTTATTATTATTTTATTGAGGAGAGTGGACTGCTGAAGGTTTTGGACAACATACTATTTTTGGATATTTAGATATTATATGTTTGTATATGATTTGAAATATCATTGATATTTAATTTTAAAATTATGGAAATGATTATGGGATCCACAAGGAGGGATGTGTCTGATTTATTGTCTAGTTATATTTATTTTTGTTAAGGAAATTAAAGGGATTCACAAGGGGCCCCACCTACTAGTTATTATTTATTAAAAGACCCTTATTATTATTATTAATTCTTCCCCCAAACTAAAAGTTAGTTGAGTTTTAGTTAACTTAACTAAATGAAGTGGTTGAAATACTTCAACTAATTTGGAATGCATAAAAGAAAAATGAGAAGGAAGAACAAGGAGAGAATAGAAGGAGAAATCATACTAAGGTTTGCTCTTAAGTTTTATTGAGATAGTTCAGTTTTCATTCATTCTTCAATTCATCAAAGGCCTAATTATCTTTTATGACAATAGGGTCCTATTGTAGCCAAAAAGGTTCAAATATGAATCATATCATTCAGATGCTTGTTTTCAGAGGTGTTGATCTATATTTGATAGTCTGTGTAGACTTGTCTATTTATGAATTAAATTTCATGACTGATAAAGGATATTGTGCAGAGTCAAGTGGGCAATAGTCTGTGCAAGCTGATCTAGATTTTAAAGTTCAGTTTTTACTTCTTGTCAGAGTCCTTTTGTATGGTTTTCATCAAGGATATCTAAGTTTGACCTTGGTCCATGCCCCTCATAGGGATTTTGTAAAGAGAACAATTCTTTTGATTTCTTGAAATGAAATAAAGCGATTTCTATTCTGTCTAATATTTGTTCATATGTGACTTGGTATTTTTTCTTTTGATCTCCACATTTTCTTTTGCAATCTGATATATTCAAAAAATTGTATAAAAATGTTATATTTTTGCAACAATATTTTATTCAAAAAATCAGCCTAAGCCCTTGTAATTAATACTTGTGTATTGGGAAACACCTTTTGAGGCTATAAACATASGGTAACATTCCCRACTATCTTTCCTTAKCCAAGMAAGATCCRAAAATGTTTGAGTAAGATAATTTCATATATTTTCCTCAACAYACTTATCTATATGTAATCTCACACACACACTCTCTCTCTCTCTCTCTACCCCCTTCCTCCTTCCCTCTATCTCTCCTCKCTCTMTCCTACATCTACCATCYCTCTCCCACCTCTCTCTCTCTACCCCCCCTCTTGTTATTYCTCTCSCACCCTCTCACACTCTCAAACAATCCATCTCTACCCACTTCTCTCTTTACCTCTTGCATCTACTCCTCTCTCTCTTGCTCACTCTATCCCCCTCCCTCTCTCTCCCCCACTCTCCCCACCTTGCTCTCTTTTCCTCTATCTAAACTCCTTTTGATCTATCCCCCCACTTCCTCTCACTCTCTCTCTCTCTCTACCCCCCCTCTCTATATCGCTCTCCCTCACTCTCACACACTCTCTTTATCTTCTCCTCTCCCCCTCTCACACTCTCTTTATTCCTCTCTCTCTATCCCTATCATAGTCCAAAATTCCTTATCTGTGCATACAAGACATTGGCCTTTCCTTTTTCATACTTTGCCAAAATATTGTTGAGGCTTCTTCTTAAAAAACCATTTTTTGTAAAGTGTACATGACCTATTGAAATAATAGCCCATGTACAAACGTGTGCCACATGATAGTTAGCCCATGTACATATGTGTGTTGCATGGTAGATAGGCCACATTTACCTCCAAAAGTTGCAAAAAATATAAAATTGTGCGAAATTCGGCAGATTTTACAGGCTATCGAGGGTTTCCTAACCCTTTTAACCCTCGCAGCTCATCCCCAAACCGAATAACCATATTTTTCTCATATAAAAAGAGGCCTTGGGGTCTCACTTAGAATAACAAGCAAGAGAATAAGAAAACTTTGCCAAAATCCCTTCCCTTTTCTTAACCCAAGTTTTACATCCCTTTCTAAGTTTTAGCCTTAGCCTTTCCATCTAGCCTTTCTCCTTATGCAACCCTTCCTCCTTCCCTTGGTGATAAGTTGGTTATGAGAAGAGAATGTGGGATTGATGCACTTGGAGCCATGATAGAGGATCTCGAACCTGGTTCATGGAGCAGTTTCCGACAAAGGTTGTAATCATTTTTGTCTTGAAACTTAATAAAAGAGTTTGTCCTTGTCCCAAAATCTTATGTTTGTATGATTTTATTGATTTATGCATTTATATCTATATCTAAACTTTGAAAGTGATAATTATAGGTTGCATTTGTTGTATCATTTCTTTCCTAAGCTTTTTTAGGTCATCTTTGGGAGGAGACCTGCAATCTAGGAGGATGTAACAAGTGAAAGATGTCTACGCCAACCGCAAGGACTAAAGGTGCACCCATTGACCCTCTTTCCTCTCTCTCGTCATTTTGTTTAGATATTTTTGGGGTAACTTAAGGGTAGAACTATATTTTAAGGGAACTCATCGCTCTGCCTTTACCTAGACCCACTATAGGGGGGATTTTCCCCATATCAGAATTGGCAATTCCACTAGGGAATATACCTATGGTCTTGGTGGGAGATTTTGGTTAGATTTTATTTTTTTAGTTTCTTTTTTAGTTTTCCAAGTTTATTGAGTCAATTAGGGTCTCTCATCACCTTCCAAGTGATTACCAGTCTTCCCTTCCCAGTTAGTTATCCAAAAAAAAATTCTTTTTGAAAATTTGCAGAGGTGTACGCACCTTGTCCTTTGTATAGCCCGCGTACATACGGGGTCTGCAAAGTATACATCCTACGTACATACGCATCCTACTTTTTCATAACATGTGTCTCTGTATTTTGGAAGGTTTTATTTTAAAAGAAGGATTTTCCTTTCCTAGCAAGAATCTTTGTGCTTCTCAGGCCTTCTTGAACTCTTCAGGGTCTCTGTTAATGGTATTTAGTTGGGTTAAATATTCGGTTTAACTTTACCTTTGTAAAGAACCCCTGTTGTTTCCTTATTTTCTTTTGTTTTCTTTGAAGGTTTAGGGTGAATGTTTAAGCATTAGATCCTCCCATGGATTCCAGTGAATCCATGTGGTTAATAAGTGGTTAAGGTTCTGTGTTAGCCTTGGGTTTTTTTTTCTCCTTCCCTTGTTTATGGTTTGAAAAACGAAAAGATCATTTACTTGTGTTTTTTCTTTTCTAAGCATTTCCAAAATTCAAAAAAATGTTGCATTTAGTTATGTATTTTGTTTGGTAGTTGTAGCATAGGTTGTTTTTACAAAAGAAAAGAGTTCATTTTCAAAGTTCCTTCTTTGTTAATCCCCTGAAAGTTTAGTAGTTTGCATTTACATTGTAAAAAAAGTTGCACGTCCATACCCTTTTGAGTAAATAAATCCAATTAAAATCAATGTTTAACACTTAAAATCAATTATACTTTTGTTTGTAGGGTTCACCAAATAGTCTAGGCTCTAGGGCCTTGAAATAGGTGTGGAGAGGAAACTCTTCAAGGCCATCTAAAAAAACATAAGAGTCTATGATAGGGAGTGTGAGAGTCCAATATCATAAGAGTCAGTCGAGACCCCCCTCTAACACAGGGGATAAACAAGAGGTCACGTGAGGAAAGGTAGAGGAGATAACCCCTCCAAAGCCAGACCAAGCGTAGTGGGGATCATATATTGAGGCTTGTTCTTGGAAATTACACTGATTGCATTTGACTACAGAGCCTCATGGGCCTCAAATCCATTAGAGATACTCAGTTTTCATACAAAAATTTTTCCTTAGGTACCCTTGAAAGGCTTCGAACTTTGTTATCCTTGTTGCCTGTTTTTAGTGGCTTACATGGGTGATTGTGGGGGTATACCATGGTGCTTAGGGTAGATGATGGATCATGCTTTGAAAAGTATACCTAGAGGGTGTTTTTGTGTTCAAGTTACACTTGCACCAGTAAATTTCTCTAGTGTCGATTGGTGTAACTGTTCTTCCTGCCAATTAGTTGTTTGCTTGATTTTTCGTTATGAAATTTTTAGTGTGTGCTCTATGTTTCACGCTATCTTAGCTTTAGGGTGTTAGTTGATCATTTCACAAGGTGGAATATCAATAGCTCCATTGTTCGCATAGGCTTCAGGGCCTATCATTGGTTACTTTGGAGCCACCTTTGCCACCGCTGAGGTGCATGATAGATCAAGAGGGTATTTTTGAAGAGACCGGGCCACATGAAACTATACCCAAGTCAAATCCTAGAGAATACTTTCCTACACTAGAGGATTCCATCATTTCTTACCTTGAAGCTGAAGGCTTCAGGACCACAAATCCTTTGATCACTGACTTATCAAGGTCGCTTCTTATTCATATAGTCCTCCCTAGGTGAATTTTCTTGAATGTTAGTTTGTTAGATGAGCAACAATGGAAGCAACTAGTGCTACTTTTGATGGGATTCCTGATACTCCTATCCCGGTTGTTGTGGGAGGAGGTGTCAAAAGTCCTCCCCCACCTCCAACTATTAGTACTATGAATGTCCAGACACCCACTATTTTGAGCAATGGCACAATCCCTTCAATGACTCTGAAAACTGATCCCACTATCCAGAACACGTCTGATGCTCCCTTTTCATATGGGATGTTTGGTTTTGACTCTAGTTCAATCCTAACCTACTCTAATCTATAGACTATTTGTATGGGAGAAGGGAGCTCCAATGATCCCTTGCAAGGATCCATCGCGAGAACCACTGCCCCATTCAACGCTATCCCTTACGATGGGGGTCATATCCCTCCTTCGTCCCCTTCAATCGGAGGTGTTTTCCAACAACTGATCGAGCCTAACATCAACTCTAGTTTATTCAGTGGGGGGAGTCATGGACCTCAGTCCTACATGAATTTGGTAGGATTAGTATTTATGCCTTTTTCTTTGTTCGACGTGTTTGGAAATAACTCTTTCTCATCGTCTTCTTTCTCAGCAGGGGGAAACCCTATTTTTGGTCAACCAAACCCTATGAAAGGTTTCATTCATTTACAGGGAGCGATGACAGGAGTTAATCCTTAGAAGGTCTTGGAAATTCCTAGCAGGACTCGTTTCTGTTGCAATGGATGTCGATCGGGGGAAACCACTCCCACACTTAGTGAAACCCTAGGTAGGGTTCAATACCTATGCCAGGAGGGTCGACTGGGAGCATCCACAACCAAGGTCTTTGGAATAATGTGCATGGAGAAATCCCTACACAAGGCATGTCATCTAATTACGAGAATCATTCTACGATGCAGAATCAAACGCAAGATCCTTTTACTAGGCAGGGTCACCATGGTTTCTACCAAAACCATCCTTAGAAGCTAAGATTTTCATGGTAACCTGGTGTTAGCTAAAATCCATGACCCTCTTTTCATTTGAATCCACCACAATTGAGACTACCTTTTATGGAAACTCTGCATTTTCTAGACTTGTCGAGACTGTTGAACGACCCAATATGTCATGATCTGCGTTGGCTCCCCATGTCGACTAAGTTTCCCTCAGAAATTCATAACTTCGAAGGAAATCCTAGCGAAGATGTAGGTGATCATGTTACCACTTTTCATTTATGGTGCTCATCGAACTCATTACATGATGATTATGTTCAGTTGTGTTTGTTTCAATGCACTCTTATAGGGGGTATTGTGAAATGGTATATCGAGCTTGACAGCTCGAAGTATGCTTACTTTAACGATCTGCCTATGGTCTTCTTAAACCATTTCCATTTACCAGTAAGATACGATGTTAGCACCGAGTTCCTGGCCAACTTCGAGCATACAAAATATGATCATATCTCGAATCACATTCAAGTATGGCGATGATGAATGAGTTTGATCAAATTTAAGTTCCCTCTCACATTTTTTCTCGAGTGGTTCCTAAATTCCTTGGTTCCTTGCGTATCCAAAGACGTCGCGATGTATAGGGTTTTTTCCAAAGAAGAGGCTATCATGAGAGCCCAACATATGGATTTGATTTACTCTCAATCTGATATGCTATACAAGATCCTGCCAAATGCACCACGATTGAATTTTGACAAGACCAAATAGAATTTTGGGCCTCACGCTGAAGGCATAATAGGCTCAACGCAGAGAAATTCCACAAATCATTTGACTAATCAATTACAACAGTTATCGATTCAACAAACTATGGACAACCACCCTAGTTCGACTGGCCCCATAAACCAAATGTCGGATGTACACAATGTGCAATTGACAAATCCCAAGGGTAACCAGCAAATCGAGGGAAAGAGGAAATATAAAAACAAGAAGGGTAAGGGGGATAAGAAAGATTTAAATAATGTTGGCGAGGGAACAAATGAAAAGAGAAAGGTGAATTTTTTGTGTAAGATTTGCACAGACGAGCACTTGACTCACCAATGCTCTCATCTTGAGGAAGCCCAAACGTTATTGGCACAAAAATAGCCCAATGTTCTAACCAACCCTTTTCCACAAGGGAAACATTTGACTCAATCTTCCTTATCCACCAACATGCCTGGGGGAAATCAGGGAGCTTCCACACCTAGTACTAACAATGGAGCCATAAATGTTTACGTGATGAAAGCCAAAGCTCATCTACATACCAGGGATCATAATTACAGAATTACAAAATCCGTTGAGAAGGGAAAATAAGCATCCAAATGACTACCTCCTCTTCAAATTGAGAAGACTATGGGAAAAAGTATGACTCACATCCCTAAGGGTGCATTCAAAAAGGATTCTCACAACCCGAATGCAAGGGATGCTCTGAATTACTCCATCATGGAGGATCTTGCACAAATTCCTTTTGCAATGTCTGCTCTATAATTCCTCCATATTTTCCCCTCACAGAGGAAAGAATTATTGTCTTCCTTGGGAGCATCCAACACCACTAAATCAGGAATGATCATTTTCGATCCTACAGATTATAAACCTCATCTTCGTCACCACGTCCATTTTCAAATAGTAGTGGTCTATGCCATGAAATTGTTGACACAAAAAAAAATTTGTACAGTGGTTGATGAGGGTTCCTTGACTTGCATGATGTCCTTGGCATGCTAGAAGGCCATTGGCCAACCTGAGTTGTCTTTGTCACCCACATTTCTAACTTTGTTTGAAGGTCGATATTTTAGACCACATGGCATAATTCCCTCCTTCCCCATGCAATTGGAGGGAAAACTTGTGTGTGTCGAAGTATAAGTAGTCGATGCGCCTCTTGACTACAATCTTTTGTTAGGGAGAATTTGGACCTACACTATGACAGTGGTTGTATCCACCATTTTTTGGGTCTTATGTTTTCCTCATGAAGGTCGGATCATAACTGTTGATTAGTTATCCTTCTCCCATCCCGACCCTTCATCAGGGGAATCCACGGTCCCGATGATTGACAACTCGCAACCAATTACTGTCAACTTAGGTGTCATATTGTTTCCATATTTAATGGGGGCTTTTGATTATCTTCCCCCTTCTAATGATGTCAAGTTTATTTCAGTTGTCCCCAACCAGCCGAAGGCTACAATATTTCAAGTCACTTATTTTAGAATGAGTTACTTTAACGACCTGTGGATTATACCTTCGCCATCAACTTCAGTGGAAGAGATAGGGCACCCTGGAATGTCAATGCCCTTATCTACTGCTGACATTGTGCACAGTATTGTCCAACAAGTCTCTGCCAACTCTGATCTGTATCCCCCACATGAGCTAGATCTTGTTCTCGAGCCTATTTGGGCTCAAGACTCTCTCACCTCTTATGACCCTTTGTAATTAGTATTTCCCGCTCATGAGGAAATCTTGGAGGAAATGACTGGGCCAGACATATGTTGGGACAATTTTCACCACAAATATTATTTCTTACCTGAGATGAAGAGAATAGAGGAAGGGGAGTTCGTTATGACCATGAATGGAGATTCCCCTTGTCCTATTAACCCTCTAGCTACTCACAAAATCTATGTCGAGGGAAATATGGAAAGTATAGATGAAATCAACATCTCTAAAACCCCTAACGTCATGGAAAACATCTTCGTCGGAGCAGATTGTTCTCCCGAAGAGATTCAAATCTACATTGAATTATTTAAATAGTTTCACAATGTCTTTGATTAGTCTTATCAGGAAATGAAAAGAATTGATCCACGCATTGTTGAAAACAAAATCACAACTTACCCTGATGTTAATCATGTCCGATAGAGGCTTCACCCGATCAATCCTCACAAGGAAGTGACGATCAAGGCTAAGGTAGAGAAACTCATCAAGGTTGGTTTCATCTATCCTGTATAATTGATGGAATGGATTTTGAGCCTCGTTCCTATCAACAAAAATAAAGGTAGGATCCATTTGTGTATGGATTTATGTGACTTGAACAAAGCATGCCCAAAAGATAATTTTCCAACCCCATTCATTGACCATATTGTTGATGAATGTGTAGGTTGTGAGGTATTTTATTTTATGAATGGTTTGTTCAGGTACAACTAGATTCAGATCAAGCCCAAAGACCAACATAAAATGACATTTATTTTTCCTTGGGTTACATTCGCATACACAAAAATGCCTTTTGGCCTTAATAACGTTGGATCCACTTTTCAATGGGCCATGTGATTTTATTTCCATGACCTCAAACACATATTCGAGGCATATCTTGATGATATGGCATCACGTTCTGATAAGATATCTGATCATCCCACCCATTTACAACTTATCTTTGAGAGGTGTTTCTATTATCAAATTCTCCTAAATCCAAACAAGTGTAGTTTTTGCGTGACATTGGGACGCTTGTTAGGTTTCATCATGTCAACTAAAGGGATCATGGCTGATCCTCTAAAGGTTAAGGCAATAGTTAAATTGCCTCCCCTGTGCACAATTGCCCAACTTCAAAGTATACAAGGGAAATCCAACTTTCTTTATCATTTTGTTGCAAATTATGCTGAGATTACTAAAGGGTTTATGCATCTCTTGAAAAAAGGGGTCCCATTCTGTTGGGATGAAGCATCTCAATTCTCTTTCGAATCGTTGAAACGTTCTCTGATGTCTACCCATCTACTTAGTCCTCTGGATTATGGCAAGGATTTCTTGTTGTATTTGGATTCCGCAAAGTCTACTATTGGCATGGTCTTGGTCCAAGAGGATGACGCACTCGAAGAACATGTCATCTACTATCTTAGCCAAGGCTTGGTAGGACCAGAACCCAACTACACACATGTTGAGAAAATTTCTTTGACAGTTGTTCATGGTGTCCAATGGTTCCATCATTACATATGACTTCAGAAGACCACAGTCATTGCCATCGTGAACCATTTTCAGTATGTGTTAACATGATGGGTCATCGACAGGAAAATCAGTCGATGGATAGTCATTTTGCAATAATTTGACTTGGTCTTTACTGAACTAATAAAAAGTCTTTGGTCTTTACTGAACTAATATCAAAACTTTCAATCAAGAGTGGTAATAACTTTCCCGAAGAGTCACTAATTAATGGGGATCGTTTCCTTATTTCTTCTTTGGACCCTTGGTACGGAGATATACTTGTGTATATTCAGACTTTGAAGTTCCCATCTTCTTCTTCTCGCGATGAGCGTCGACGAATACTACATCAACCACGGAAATATCAAGTATCCTCGATAATACTTTATATCGTAGAGGAGTGGATTTCATTCTCCCTCGATGTCTCACTCATGAAGAGTAAAAACTTGTGTTAAAATATTGTTACACAGGATCATGTGGCGGTCACCTGTCTAGGTTGGCAACAACCCAAAATATACTTAGCGCTGGATAATTTTGGCCCTCATTGATCAAGGATTTGTAGAGGTGTTCAAGAAGTGTCACTCGTGCCAAATATTCTCTCGAAAGGGAGATAGAAGGCTACCATCGTAAGAACATAACAATTGATAACATATCTCGGACTGTAACAACATAACAACGTATGCACAACTATAACCACCCTAACAACAATCCAGAATTAATTTAGAAAACCGCTAAAAATAGAAAAATCCAACTAATAAGAGTCAAAAGAAATATGGATGGAAAGCTTTGGTCGTTTTGGGTATGATAATTTCTTTTATGTAGTTCTCTGATATTTCTTCTCTGGAACACCTTATTGAGACTAGTCAATAGGACTAGTCAGATATCCTATCTTCCACAGGGTGTATATACAAATGTAAGATGAACCAGAATCATACATTTTTACCACAGATACCTTACTAATTTCTGTGAATAGCCTCCAGAGTTCAGGGTCTGAAACTTTACATAAATATTTTTATAGCGAAAATTCTGGAATGACTCAGTTCAGGATGATTCCAGAACCCTATCTTGCACAGGCTGTATCTCCGAAAGTATAAGACCTCAGGAGATGAAATTTTAATCCAATGTACCTTGATCCGTCTACTAAATATCCTCCAAGTCGTTCCTTATGAAACATTGTTCTTATGTATATACTAGAAAGGAACCTTTGATGCATTTGTCTTCTAAACATATTAAATAGATTTTTTTACAGTGTATTATCATTTTTATATTTGACTAATTATACACATCTCATATTTGATTTTAATGATTTTTTTATTATATAACTTAATTTAAGGTTTTTCATTATAAATTTGATATAATGTATATTCAATTTTAATTTTATCAATAATGTTTTATTGTAAATATTTTTATTATAAAAAGAGTAATTAAATAAAAAGTCATTATTGTTTTGATAATAATAAATAGCTACTTACATTTTAAAAAATCTTTAATGCTTATAAAGCTCAAAACAAATAATAATAAAAAAAATATAATTGTCTCCTATATGAAATATGCATATGTAGAATACAAAAATAATGTATGATGTACATGTATAAACAAATTATCATGTTTATATTTCTGTCATGGAAATAATTGAATAAAAAATAAAAAACAAAACAATTTAACATTAAACTTTAAATTACATTTTAATTTGCATAAGACACATTAATTGAATCACATTTTAATTTACATAAAACAAATAAGTTTAATTATATTTTTATTTGCATAAGACACATTAAATAGTACAATTTGACACAAATCTTTGTTAGAGTATGATCCATACAATTTATTTCTCTATAGCAAATCTTCTTCTTTGTTCCATATGAGTGTTATATTATACTTTTTAAACAAAATCACTTTCTATTTGAAACCAGAGCTGCTTCAAGTTCATATAAACAAGTCATTTATATACTTGAAACTTTTGATTCTCCCAAGTATAACTTTTATCTTTTATCCATACCAATTTTTTTAACAAAATTTATCCAAAAGATGGAACCTTTTACTTGAAATGATAAAAAGGTTGAATTGCTTTTCTAAGGGTTTAACATTTTTGAGTAGGAAAAGAGTTACAACACTTCATAATAGATAATGGCAACAAAAATATATATCTAAATTTTAATATGTATGGAAATCCAAACATGGTAATTTGAAACTTATAATATTAAGTTTAGTTATCACATTGTGTATGGAAATCCAAACATGGTAATTTGAAACTTATAATATTAAGTTTAGTTATCACATTGAAGTAACGATGTTTTTCAATTAAAATGTGGTCACATACGTTTGCACAAATGTATGCTACAACAGTAGATCATCTCTTAAACTGCTTGGCTTGCTACTTTTCATACTTTTTTTAATTAAAAACAATTAAAAATCTTTCATATATGCTCTTGATACTTTTTTTGATTTAAAATAATTAAAAATCCTCGAAAAAAATAATTAAAAATCCTCCATATATCATATATGGCCAAGAACAAAATTTGACTTTAAAAGCCAAACAATTTTAATTTCCTCAAACATATAGATTTTTCCCAAAATATATATTTTTTTTCCTTTGGCCACACTGGTTTGAGCAACTAGTACACCAACATTATGAAGTTACTTTTTTTTTATTAACAATAATTAAAAATCCTCCATATATACCCAAGAACAAAATTTGGCTTTAAAAACCAAATAATATTTATTTCTCACAACATTTTTTTTTTTTTTTTGTCTTTGGCCACATTGGTTCGAGCAACTAGTATACCAGCATTACAAAGTTACTTTTTTTTATTAAAAATAATTAAAAATCCTCCATATATATGGGAGAACAAAATTTGGCTTCAAAAACCAAATAATTTTTATTTCCCCAAACATATAGATTTTTCTCAAAACATATATTTTTTTTTTTTTTTTGTCTTTGACCACACTGGTTCGAGCAACTAGTACACTAGCATTATGAAATTTGAAGATGCTATAAAAGTTCCAAATTTGAATAGCGCTACAAATGCTAGATTAACACAAATTATACAGTGCTAATAGAGACTACTTAAATACAATTTTAATATGCAATTATTTTATGAAACATCCTTTTTAGTAATTTTAATTTAAATCATGATAAAAAATTAATGTTTATTTCTATTTTGAGTGCTCATTATAGAAAGATGTAACAAATCAAAGGCACATGAAAATAAGATGCATTTGATGTAAAAATATTTTAAATCAACAACTAATAATTGGAATGTCCAACCTTATACATGATAATTGACAACATTATCCATTTATATAATTAAACACATATATTTTTAAATTATTACAAATGCAATCTAATTATCATTGAATCTCATTTTATCCATTCATATAATTATACATTGTATTTTTACGTAAATTAACACACATGCAATGTAATTAATGTTGATATGTTATCAATTGTTATGTATATACTAGTGTAACTACATAACTTGTGGTTGATGATTGCAGTAAAGAAGTGAACGAACACACGGTAAAGAAATTTAGTAAAAAAAACCTAAAATAGATAATCTGATTGACCATTAATATATTAATCACTTTTTTTAATGAATAAATGACATGTTTTGTTATGGAAGGAAGTTAATGGTTGAAATCACAACCCTTCATTTATTGTGACGACGAAGAATATTATGAACATATGAAATCGTGTCCATTAAAATCCCATCTGACCATTTCCAATAGATGTACGTCTATCGACATAATAAAAGTAGATTTTTCATCTTCTTTTGAATATAGGTTCAACCATTAGCTTAAATTAGAGTAAACCAAGTCAAAATTATCAGGTGCAAAGGTACATCACAACATGGCAACTCTCTCTATATAGAATCAAATACAAAACATTTAACCCTAAATAAACTTGGGTTCCAACATATTTGAGGTGCACATATCAAAATAAGTTCTTTTCTTTATTTCCAGATTCTTCTGAATGCTTCCTACTACATGATGGGACATATTATTATGCCATAGAGGTTATTTTGTTTAGATATTTGTAATTTATGTTTAGATGGGGTCTTTGCTATTTCATTTTGGCATAAAAACCCATTAAAAGTGGTATGTGTTCATTATTAACTATTGTGGAGAATTTTTTCCCCTTATTTTGTTGAGATATTTGTAATTTATGTTTAGATGGGGTTTTTGCTATTTCATTTTGGCATAAAAGCCCATTAAAAGTGGTATGTGTTCATTATTAACTATTGTGAAGAATTTTCTTCCGTTATTTTGTTGAGATATTTGTAATTTATGTTTAGATGGGGTCTTTGCTATTTCATTTTGTCAGAAAATCCCATTAAAAGTGGTATGTGTTCATTATTAACTATTGTGAAGAATTTTCTCCTAATAACTTAGTATGATGCTTGTTTGTTTTTGTTATGGGTTCATAATCTTGTGGTAGTATATAAAAATTCATATATTATGTTAATGGTGCTTTAAAAACAATATATATGAACGAAAATGAGATATCTTACTGATGAATTGTAGCTGCATGTAGTTTGTAAATCAGAACATCGAATTCAATTACAGGTTCATGATTTGCAAAGTTTGAGCAATAGCTTCAGCCAACGAGTGATATATTTGTATGTATTTTGTACCTTGGTCCTAGAACTCAATTGCAAATGTACAAGGAAAAACAAAGAATGAGGGTGGTGAAGAATGCTGGAAGTGGAGAAAGGTGGTAGAGATTGCTACCAAGCATCACCACATGCACAAATCTGAGAAGCCTCTAGTGTGACCTTTCTTTTCTCTAGGGTTTGGATTCGAATCAACACACCGATAATTATTGTCTATGCTAATGATGGAGAAAGGTGGTAGAGAATGTTGCCAAGCATCACTGCATACACAGATCCAAGGAGCCTCTAACTTGACCTTCCCTCTCGATAAGTTCCCTATTAGGTTGGGATTTGAAACAACAAAGCCAAAGCCAATACATGATAGCATAGAATCCTCCAACATGACCTTTCTTTTTTCTAGGGTTTGGATTCGAATCAACACACCTAGAATTATTATATATGCTAATGGTGGAGAAAAGCGATAGAAAATGCTGCCAATCATCACCACATACACATATTCAAGGAGCCTCTAGCTCGATCTTCCCTCTAGATAACCACCCTATTAAATTGAGATTTGAAACAACAAAACCAAAGCCAATACATAATAGCATGCCAATTCACATGCATTTAATTAATTAACATGAATTTAAAGAATAGAATTGATTTCGCTACAACCTTGGCAATAAGACTTCAAAGTTGAAATCGAATGACATGAAAGATAAATAAAGTTCTTTATTTATTTTAATAGTAATAAAAATGAATATTTACATAGACATATGTTGAACATTATATATGAAAAATCTTCTTCTAAGTTATGTTGTGTTTCAAACTCATTTCCCTAATCTTTCCCATCTACTCTTTTAAGTTTTATTTTCTTATTCTAAGATTCTCATTATATTTGGCCATATAATCTTTGAAACCAATTTCTCACCTATATCATCCTCTCTTTTTTTAACGATTAGGCACTACGTCTCCTCATATCATATCTAACATATCTAACAAAACGTGGGTTCAATATGGAAAATATTACAAATTACCCATGCTAAAGGAAGATACATATTGTTTTTTATTTGGCAATGTTATCCACCTTTACCATATTTTATGACTCTCTATGTAACTAGTTGACAACCTTAAAGGAAATGACATGTAAGAAATTTACATAAGGTATCCCCTCTATGGAAAAGTTTTTTTATACTATATATATATATATATATATATGTGGGGTACACATATGAAAAACAATATATTTATTAGCATATGCTTTGTTAATTATATTTATTAGCATATGCTTTGTTAATTAGTTTAAAATACATTGGCAATAAAATATATTTATTAGCATGTGCTTTTTTAATTAGTTTAAAATACATTGGAAAGGAAGATTCTTTTAAAAAAAATATGTCATCTTCATAAGATATTTATCTTTAGATTGTGTTAAGTAAATATCATAGTAGTTGTTTTTCTTATTTTTTCCATTTAAAATAAAGAGAAAAGAAGTAAACATTCTCATTGTATTTGAACATGATCATGATGATTTGAGGTATCAATTAATAAAATGAGATTAATTTATTGATCCACATATACTACTTAGTTTAATCTCTTATTCGCAATTGAGCTAGTGAGACTAAGTTACTAGAGGTCATTTTAAACATCTAGAATTAGTACATTGTCACGTGTTCTCTTCACAACACCTTTAAGTAAATCAATGATTCCTATATTAATCACTCACTTGGTATATGAAATAACTTTATTTACTCTTTCATCAAGTAGAGGAGTTTCAAAATCATTTTTTAATTATTGTTTTTCTCCCAAATTTCAGTGTTCCAGATTTAAAATAGATCTACAAGGTAAACATTTTTCATAGAAAAAGAAAAAGTTGTGCTATCCTCCTTGCTTCGAACAATCAATCTCGTAAATCAAAATCCAAACATATAAAGCATAAACCATTCCAAATTATACAAAATGGTTCAATCTACTTGCATAAAATTGAATGATTTATATTAAATTTCTTTCATTTGAATTTGAATTTGAATTTCTTGTATATGAAAATTTACAAAATAACTGTTTATTGTGTATGTAAACACATGTACTACAATCAATACTTTTGAATGATTCAAAATATCATACAATCAATACTTTTAAATGGTTCAAAATCTCATAGTTAGCTAAGAATTGAATGGTTCACAATCTCATAGTTAGCTAAGAATTTTGTGTACTAAGAGTATGTACAACACCATGATGTTAATGGCTATATATACACACCGTAACACTTTGTTTCTTTCTTCATGCCAAACACTTTCATTAGAAAAAAATATAACAAAAGACATATTGTATTGTAAACAAAATCAATATAAACGAATGCCAAATAATAAACAAGATCTATAGCAGCTAAGCTGCTAGTCCCTACTTAAAAGGCAATAGACAACCAAAATAAACTTAATTTTAATTAGACCATATGTGAAATAATGGATATCTAGCCGACAATCCTAAAAAAAAATAAGAAAAACGCTTCTTCATCTCGTGAAATATGACCACGCTTCACATTGGGCTGAATATAATTTATCCAACATAATATGCAACCCTTTCCACAACGTTGAAAACATGTGTGTATATATAAATAAAACACACATATGGACATTATTTTTAGTTACTTCTCATAAACAAAACACAACATTGCATCTAAGAGCAATCATTATGTGTTGCATGAAAGAATTATTGTTTAGGATGAAACATTATCAGATGAAAGAATTAAAACAATATCTGTAGAATTATCACAATATAAGCAATAAAATATAGGTATTCTTAGTTCTCAAAACAACAATTATCGGATGAAGAAGAAATATGAGCAATCTAATATATCTATTAGATAAAATTATGAAAAATACAAGAAAACTTATGTGTTTATCAAAAGAAAAAATTAACAATGAATTATCTGCTTTCCTAGGAAGAGTGCATCAATTTCCTTCTCCATGAGCTTCTATATATTTTATGAGACAAAGATCCTCCTTATCGGTACAAGGGACTTTGCTCAATCCAACATATGAACAAAAAGGTCTCTGTGTTCTTCCCATCTTTGAATTTATCTCTCTTTGATAATCTTATGATAATCTTATGATGAGGATTCGAAATCCCTTAATGATAATAAGTAAGAAGTAGTTGCAGTGCACATTTATAACAAAAACTCACAAGTATAAAGACCTAATTAGTTCAAGGTGCATCTATACATCCATACGTCATGCTTAGGCTGATATTTTCTTATAGTTATTATCACTATTATTTTACAAAGCAAATATCCATGTGTGGATTGTTGTGGATATTGTTGCTTTCTCTTAGTGTTTTTTCTCAAAGTATTGCTCACAAATTCTGATGAATTTGCTAGTACCATCCTAATTGTGTCAAGCCTCGCTACGGGTGCATATGTTTCATTGTAATCAACTCCATATTCTTGTGCAAATCCTTTAGCTACTAATCTTGCCTTATATTTGTCAACTTCTCCATTTTCCTCATATTTAGTTTTATACACCCATTTCACACCTATTCATTCTTTCTCCTTAGGTAAATCAACTAGATCCCATGTATCATTTTTCTTAATAGATTCCATTTTTTCATCCATTGCATTAATCCAATGTTCTTCCTTAATTGCATCTTCAAAGTATATAGGATCTTGAGTAAATAGGGCAAAATTGGATTGCAAATCTATCATATCTCCTTGATCATATATTTCATGCAAGCTTCTAGTCTTTTTGCCTCTTAATCTTGATCTTAGTGATTCAAGTGTAGGATTTGAGTCATAACTTGTGGACTTGATGTTTCTTCTTGCTAAACTTGCCTTTGTGAGTTTTCTTTTTGTGGAATTCTTGATGGTATTCCTCCTTGCTCATTTGATTGTTCTCCTAGACCTTTTTCTCCTTGTTCTTCATATAGTATTCTTGTACCTGTAATTGTCTTGTCTATATTTCCATCCCATGATTCTTCCTCTTTGAATACTACATCTCTACTTACAATGACTTTCTTGGTTACAGGATCAAACAACTTATATGCCTTAGATTGTTCATCATAACCAATGAAAATGCATTTTTCACTTTTATCATCCAATTTACTCCTTGTTTGTTTAGGCACATGTGCATATCAAATGCAACCAAATACTTTAAAATGAGAAACACCATGATGGTTACCACTCCATTCTTGTTGAGTAATCATGTCCCTCACAATCTTTGTTGGACTCTTGTTCAATATATAAACTGCACAAGCTACTGCTTCAGCCCAATATTCATTAGAAATATTCTTTCCTTTTAACATGCTTCTTTCCATCTCCATTATTGTACAATTCTTCCATTCTGCAACACCATTCTGTTGAGGTGTATAGCTTGTAGTGAACTACTTCTTTATTCCATGATACCTGCAATACTCCAAAAACTCATTTGACTTGTATTCTCCTCCTTTGTTTGATCTTAATATCTTAATATATAGACCAATCTGTTTCTCAACCAATGCCTCGAATTCCTTAAACTTTTCAAATGTTTTAGATTTGTGTTTAAGGAAATAAACCCATGTTTTTCTACTATAGTCATCAATGAATGTCAAAAAATAATCATCATGGTGTTTTCATCGGACCACATAAATCTGTATGCACAATTTCTAAAGGTGCCCAAGCTCTATATGAATTCTCTTTTGGAAATCTTAACCTATGTTGCTTGCCCAAAATACAACTTTCACATGAACTAATTGGTGCTTGAATAGGTGGCAATCCTTTTACCATTTCATTTCTTTGCAACAAACACAATCCTTTAAAGTTTAGATGGCCATACCTCAAGTTCCATATCCATGCTTGATCTTGACTTGATACCTTGAAACTTGCTCCAATCTTCTCCATCATTTCACTTTTCATGTAAAGTGGGAACATTTTGTTGTCTGTCATTTTAATCCTTGCAATCACCATTTTACTAGGAGGAATATCAAATATAGTGCATACATTATTCTCAAAAGAAACTCTATAAATATTTTGAGTAAGTTGTCCCACACTTATGATATTATGCTTCAAACCAAGAACAAAATAAACAACAAGAATAATTTTCTTTCCATTATTTGTTATTACATTGATTGCACCTTTTCCCATGACTTATACAATATTATCATTAACCAATTTAATTTGTGCTTTAACTGATGTATTCAAATCCTCAAACAACCCTTTATTTCCAATCATATGATTACTACAACCACTATCAAGAAACCAAATGTTACTTGCATTTTCTTGAGTTACATCACATGTAATAAACAATGTTTCAGAACTACTCTCAGAGAAATGTGCATTCTTCTTTATCATATCTGCTTGTCTCTTTTGGCATTGATTTGCAAAGTGACCATACTTGTTGCAGTAATAACATTGAATCTTTGATTTGTCATACCTTTGTGATGTTTGATTGTGATTGCTTTCCCTTGAGTTGAAACTTTGATTTCTCCTTCCTTCTGGGTCTTGACTCTTTCTTTCTTCTCTTTGAAAATTATTTCTTCCTCTTCCTCTCAATCCTGGATTTCCTCTTCCTCTGCCTCTGCGAAATGTCATTTTTGTTTTGAATGCATGCTCCAATGAAGTATTTTCATTCCTGTTCAACCTGTCTTCATAATTTTTCAAGGAGCCAACCAACTCGTCCATAGAATATTTAGTCAAATCTTTAGATTCTTCAATTACCACAACAATTGCATCAAATTTTCTAGGAAAACTTCTTAAAACCTTTTCTACAACCTTATGATCTTCTAGCTCATCACCATTTTTCCTTATTTGATTAACCAACTCTGTAACACGATATGTAAACTGATATATTGAATCAAAATCTTTCATTTGCAAGTTTTCAAATTCTCTTCTAAGTGCTTGAAGTTTGACAATTTTTACCTTGGTAGTGCCTTGATATTCCATCTCTAGAATGTCCCATGCTTGCTTGGTTGTAGTGTCTGGTTTAATCCTTCCAACAACCGAATCGTCCAACGCTTGTCTGATTATCTACAAAATCCCTTTTATTCTTTTGCCTATCTTCATCAAGCTTTTTCTTTTCATCAACATTCAAAATAGACTCATCTTGTGGTTCAACATAATTGGAAAGTTTATCAAATGGATGTTAAATCAGCCTTCTTGAATGGATATTTAGAAGAAGAAGTCTATGTGCAGAAACCACCAAGGTATGAATTAAAAGGACAAGAAGAAAACGTTTATAGGTTAAAGAAGGCACTTTATAGATTGAAGCAAGCACCAAGGGCTTGGTATAGTAGGATAGATTCATACATGATAAAAAATGAATTCATAAGAAGCATTAGTGAGCCTACACTATACACCAAAGTCAATGACCAAGGTCAGATCTTGATTGTTTGCCTATATGTTGATGATTTGATCTATACAGGCAATCTATCTATTGATATGTTTAAATTAGCAATGAAGAAGTAATTTGAGATGACAGACTTGGGGTTAATGAAATATTTTCTTGGCATTGAGGTCACACACAATGATAAGGGCATTTTCATCTGTCAAAGTAAATATACAAAATATGGTTTAAAAAGGTTTAGAATGATAAACTGCAGTCTAGTTTCTACACCTGTGGCAGTTGGCACAAAACTAAGTAGAGAACAAAATGAGATGGATTTTTATTCAACCATATTTAGAAAATTGGTTGGAAGTTTGATGTGTCTTACAACGACTAGGCCAGATATAATGTATGGAGTCAGTTTGATTTCTAGATTCATGGATACACCAAAGAACTCACATTGGCAAGAAGAAAAATGGTTATTAAGATACATTGCAAGGGCTATGAATCATGGAATACTGTATTCCACTTCAAATAATCCACAATTGGTTGGATACACAGATAGTGATTTTTCAGGAAGCATTGATGACAGAAAGAGCACATCTGGATATGCATTTCATCTTGGAATAGGAGTTGTGGCATGGGCATCAAAGAAGCAACCAATAGTGACAATCTCATCAGCAGAAGCAGAGTATGTAGCAGGTACATCAATAGCATGTCAAGCAGTTTGGATGAGAAGAATATTGAAGGATCTAAAGCATAATTAAGAGGAGGCTACTACAATATATTGTGACAACAAGTCCACTATTTCACTATTTCACTATCAAAGAATCATGTTTTTCACAAGAGGACAAAGCATATCAACACGAGATATCACTTCATTTGAGAACTTGCCAACAATGGAGAACTCATCCTACAACATTGCAGATCAAAGGAGCAACTTGCAGCCATATTTACAAAAGCTTTAGCACAAGACCAATTTGAGTATTTAAGAGAAGCATTGGGCATTGTAAATATTGATGTAATTAGTAGTAGAAATTAGGGGGGGAGAAAAATTAAAAAGTTTTAAGTTCTTCTAGGAAGGAGTTAGAGATGGAATATCCGATCCTTCCAAGAAGCAAAGGAACAATAAAATGCACAGAAAAACGATTGTATTGCACACTTGATGAAATGGTTACATTTCTTTTGATTGTATAGAGAGTGTGGAAGCATCTGGAAGATCCAAAGATTTCCCGAAACAACCTGTGGAAGGACGGTGATAGAATTCTCTCGAAGATAGGAAAACTTTAAAAGTTTAGACAAATGAAGTGATGTGCAATTTTTCAATAGTGTATACCATTGAGCAAAAAAATATTTGGAAAATATCTCAAAATATTTGGAAAATATCTCAATGCTTGAGAATAAAATGATAAGAATTGAAATAAATATGCAATAAAATCAAATTATTTGATTTCATTTATGGATAAAAACCATGGAGTCAAATTACAGAATTGGCTTAGGTATAAGTTTCTCTACCATATTGTGATAAGTTCTATTCAGGGTAAGGTAAAGGGAATAAACTAAGTAGAAAGTATCATAAGGTCCTCATCTGTGATTTTGTTTATGATACATAATGAAATTTTTATTAAAATCTATTCTTAGATTTGTAATATTTTTCTTGATACATCTAGTGTGCCCATGAGGTAATTTTGATAGAAAAATTATTTTTTGTTCATTGATTTTTTGAAATGAACCCATTTCACATATAAACATGGTGAGATTTTTTTTGGGATAACAAAAATTGGTTAGATATCTAATATGTAGACATCTAGATTCTATAACGAAACTCATGCATAATGACATTTGGATAATATAAGGGTGATTGTCTCTGGGTAGCCAACGGTAGTCAGACCAACGTAAATATAATAGAATAATAGAGTAATCCATACAAATCTTCGATTAATGCCAAACATTGTAGCGTAACCAAGCGATTTCAACATAAGCCATGGTGAAGTACTGCCAATTAGGGTTTTTATATTTGTGTATTGTCATTGAGTTTTTATCTGTGTGTGTTGTCATTGAAAGTTTTTTATTTTTCACGAAGGATAAGATAATTTCGAATATCAACGGGTATCACTCATCAATCTACAGTAGTTGTACCATTCACATAAAGACTGATATATGTTATCTTATGTATTACCATGGATTATGCTAAAGTTAAAAAAAATTACATCCATCTTAAACGACATAACTATGAAGTTTAAATCCCTCTCATTGCTAAATGGAAGTATATGCATATGTAACAATGTGTCATGTCTTCAGTTTTCATTTATAACAAAGCATTGATACTCAATTTAGAACAAAGTTTAACAAAAGCTTGCACCCTGGATTTCGATTTTGAATGAATTGGGGATCATGGAGGGATTAAAGGGCTGACCCGTGGTGTAGATAGAGAGAAAAACACACTTTTTTCACTATAAATCCGATAGACAGGTTTATAATAGGTCAAGGGAAATCTTTTTTGCTTGGGAAGAAAAAAAGGAAGCAAAAACTATGAACATGAATGAAGCCAATACTCAGGTCTCCTTTCCATCCCTAAACACATTACGAACCCATTGAACCATATCAACCGTGAGAATGAAACCAGAGAAATGAAAGAACAAACACATATGCATAATTTTTTTTCACATGTGTTACCACCTCCATAACACTCATAATCACCACTTCCTACACTAGACCAAGTGAAAACAAAAAAATTCTACTAGACCCTTGATATATATTTTATTCTCCCAGACTTTCTAAATGGAAAGTAATAAAGCAAGAGACGAAAGAACAATCTCACCAAGGAAAACCCGCCATGCTTACATCCATTGTAAAGCAAGAGATCCACGGCAAGCCCGAACATGGAACACTTGCAAAATATATATAAAAAAGTCAACAATCAACTACAGACCTATGAAACCATCACGAAAGGAACGAAGCATCTTTAATTTTTGAAAAATCTACTTACGTTCTCAGAGTTTTGAAAGCCATCGATTGCAGAGCACACTACAAAAAATCAAGCACACCTTATCTTCCAGCAATGACATAAGAAAACTATTCCAGACCCAGCCATGGGCCAGGTTGACAATAAACCTTCCAGAGTTTAAGCATGACCCAACAAGAAACAATAGGTCTATCAAGCGTCCATAATGCTTTCTTTACAGAGTGGTTTCAAAGACATGAACCTCAATGACAACTTAAAATGAACCCATCATGCTACCAAACTCTTCCAACATGATTCTCAATATGAAGACCAAACACCATCCAGGAGAACTAGGGAGGAAGGGTGGAGAGTTGACCCTCCCTTGAAACTATTCTCTGCCACCCTCCACCACCCTAAACTGAGAGCATCTGCCAAATTAAGGTGTTCGCAGCCACAACCAACGCAGACCAGGATGATGAATGACGAAAAGTGGCATCAACCTCGTCCTAGTGGCAACACGCACCTCCTCCTTGTGGCATTACCCTAATAAAAAAAAAAAAGTAAAAATAAAATAAAATAAATCCTTTGGTGTCATCACCCACCTCCTCGTGGCATCACCCTAAAAAAAAAAGTAAACATAAAATAAAATAAAATAAATCCTTGAAACAAACAAGTCTAAGCATTAAAAGTAATGACATTAAACTTTTCAAACATATGTGAGGTGCATTGAAACACACATCGATTCTAGTGTTACCTTGGAAAAGGAACCGTCTCGAGGAGTAGAGACCAGGAGAGATAACACCTTGGGGAGAAAAGACTATGAGAGTGAATTTTAGTTTTCAAATTGTTTGCAAAGACCCCAATTACAGTGTGTGTTTTTATTATTTTTCAATGAATAATGTCATGTCAAAGTGGCTAAGTGGTTGTGTTTGTTTGTTTGTTTTTTTTTATTTTATTTATAAAAAAGAGCAAAAATAAATTGACTTACACCATAACAATAAAGTCAAATCACAATGCCCTTAACCAATGAGAAATTGAGTAAGTAAAATTATAAAATTAGGAAAATAATTTTGTTGGTATTTAAAAATGGAAATTAAAAAAAGTAAATAGGAACATAGTTCATCGAGTACAGTTATCTACAAAACAAACCAAATAATATCACACGCACAGGTTATAGGGGTCAAAGGAGTTTGACGTCCCTAAAGTTGCACTAAAATATTTTTCTATAACACGATAGTTAGTACAATCATATAAGTGTTTGGTTGTACTTACATATACTGAGCCCCTCTTATGTCCACAAACACACAATAACAAAATAATGCTTGATATGTGTCTATCACCCTACACTAAACATCTTTTTAACATGCATACATCTAATTTAATTTATGTATATATATAGTCATGGATTTGATACTTATTTGATATATGTTTATCAATATAGACCACACATTTTTTTTAATATAAATATATCTCTTTCATGTAAATTACCATAATACATCTAAGTATCAATGAGCTATATGAAATTATTAAATATGTGATATGAAACACACTCTAAGCATAGCCAAGTTTTCAATTTGATAAATAAGTTTCAAAAGCTCTCGAATTTTATAGAAGTACCTATAATTTTTGTTTTATAGTTAAGAAACTTTCATATTTTCAAAAGTTTATATGTGTAATAATTATTTTACAATTTGATAAATAAGTTTTAAAAGCTCTCGAATTTTATAGAAGTCCCTATAACTTTTGTTTTATTGTTAAGAAACTTTCATATTTTCAAAAGTTTACATATGTAATAATTATTTTAAAATGTTTCAAAATCTACTTCAAGTTGCCATGTTTTTAAATGTGTTTTCAAGTGACTAAAAATATCATTGGATAGTTATTCATAATCCTTATTAATAAAATAGAATACTAAAGATTTAAATCCAAATTATATATTTAATTATTCATAAATAAGTGCATATCTCTTTAAGGGAGTCACTTAAATTACTAAATCAAGGCATTAGCTTATGCCTAAAAGGAATACAAGTTATACATCATGGTAGAGATAGTTTGATAGTTCATTAAAAAGTAAAACCTTACACCTAGAGTCACTTAAATGATTAAATCAAGGCATTAGCTTATGCCTAAAAGGAATACAAGTTATACACCATGGTAGAGATAGTTTGATAGTTCATTAAAAAGTAAAACCTTACACCTACTTCACGATGAGAGATTTTAAAAATTTATGAACATTTAAACCATAACAAAGTGATATTTGTGAATTGGGTTTGTTATATAACAGTAGATGCACACTTTTCCTGCCATTTGTTGACAAATCAATTGTGAGAAGGGGAAAATAATTTGGGTGAAAACCTCAAATTTTGGACATATTTTGACCAAAAATTGACATGGGTATATCTAGTGTATATCAAGTGTATGAACTTAATAGTCGGATTTTGGTCTTGCGGATTGAAATTGCCAAATCCATGGAAACTACATGTTTAATTTTTAGAAAATGACTAAGCGCAAAAAGACTCCGATTTTTAACGAAATGTTGGGAAATTTTTGTGTATCGCACACATATATTTTTTTGTGTGATACAATATGTATAGCATGATATATTATTCATGCAACATAGCGTTATCGCCAGGAATGAATATTTGAGATTTAGAATTTTTTTGAGAAGATTGTGTATCCAAAAATAGGATTTTTGGTGCAGTGCAATGTATCGGGCCAAAATTATTTTGGTGCAATACATCGCATAAGAAGAAAGTTTCCTTCTTACGAGAAAGGCTTCAAGACTTTGAATTTTTTTAAGAAACTTGAGAAATTTTTGCATGTCGCACAAAAATATGTTTGGTGCAATGCAATGTATCACACAGTAATAATGTCAGTGCAATACACGACAAGGAAGAGAAGTTTATGGAGATGTGATGCAAGAACAGAAAATTCCCTTTATCACAAGGAAATAAAGATGCTTGCAATGTGATAAAGAAATAGATAAAAAGTGTGTTGCATAGAAAATATTTTTGGTGTGATGCGGTGTATCACACCAAATAAAATATTAATGCAATACATTGCAAGGAGGGAATCTTTAGGGAGACCATAATAAAGTTTCACTTGCAATAATTTTTTTTATGGAGATGTGATATGTCACATCATAAAATATTTCTCATGCAACACATGAAAAAATGGAAGAAAATTTGTGCATCATGGGGTTAAGAACTAGGGTTCATCTAGAGGTGACCAATGAAAACCATCAACATATCAATCCTCAGCCAAGGCTGAAGAAGGTATCAACTGAGACACTATGAGGATCACAAAGACCATCTGGTCTTGTGTCGGGGATGACATGCTAAACACATAGAGATCCATCCAGGTTGATCTTCATATGGTCCATTACAAATTACTTAACAATTATAAATGTAGGTTAGAAACATCACATTCAATTAGACATAGAATAAACACGATGTGAACCCAAAATCATTACAACTTTATTATCATCACGATCCATTACATCACAAACATATATTAAGAAAACCGTACATTGACAACAACAAAGTTTCACATTCCTTCAGATAATTCCCCATATTTATAATACATTGCACCATGCGCATCCTTTCAAACATTTCACATATGGTAGACTTAGACACACACCCAGATACATTATAGTACTACATAGGCTCATATAGAGCTAATGGACTAGCCCTTGAACAATGAATAACTAACAGAAACCTAGTGAATCAACCAAGTCAGTAACTCTATTTCTGTTGCCGTTGCTTCCTTTTATATCCTTCTCTGCTCTAGCTCTCTGTCTCTTTCGGTTCTGCTCCACTCTCTCTACTAAAAACCAGTCTCACACGCTTCTGTCACCTTCCTGCATTCCACGTAGCCTTTCTAGAATCTAGAAAATATTAACTATATGGACAACTCATCTTCTTTATGCTCCATGTTTCCTTATGCATTTGGCAGTAATCATTCGTGGAGATTTGCCGAAGATTATGTTCTTGATTCCGGTGTGTAGGTGTTGTCTTCTTGATTTCTGGCCTGCATCACAAAACTCAAACCGACACACATTTGGTAGAACTTGGACTGACACATAATAACAAAACTCATTATGGAGAACATGCCTCCTTTTATCCTTCACGCAATTGCTTGAGCATGCACAAAATTGGAATAGGCATGCACAACTTCGTTGGTGTGCGTGCGTGATATTAACCCAAAAACTTGGGTGCCAACAAGCCCCCATCATTATTACTTGGCTCATCCTCGAGTCAACTGGCTCATTGAATAGTTTCTATTGGAAGTGAGTAAGAGAAAATCACCATCAATGACAAACCAAAGCATCAAACCAAGATGTGGTTTCAATTGGGTTTGAGTAAGAGCAAATTCTTTGTCCAGGCTATAATTGCAACTCAACATAGGTCCTGGAAGGAATTGATTAGGCCCCGAGGTAAGCGATGAATTTGGAGTTCATTTGGGAAGATGCTTGACCCTTTCCCTTCGATGGTGTCTATGGTGATATATGAGGGTTCTATTTAAATCACAACATCCAACCACCGAATCCTTAACTGAACTTAAGAGAAGTTTCTAGAACTTCACTTAGTTACTCATGGACCTACAAGAAGAATATCCCGAGGAAGAGTTTCATCAAGAGAGAGAATCATCCTCTGCTTGTATTTTTGTTTAGACAATATACAACAGAAAATGAGGACCTTCTATCTCGGTGGAACAAAGAGTCCACAACCTTGGGCTCTCTCCTTCAACAAAGGTGATTATCCATGGTGACAGACAAACCAAATTTGGGCTTAGAGAGCTAGTGGACTACCGCAGCTTCAAAGCACAGTTCAAGGAACTGTGAGGATGGAGGTAGTGTCTTGCTAGAGAATAAGAGGATGGTACCTCTGCCTAGCAACTGACGGTGAAATGCCAATCTTCATGAAAAATGGAGTGTGGGTTCTCGAGCTGCCTAACAAAACTAGGAATCACACGTTCCAGACTATTTGTGAAGTTGGGCCATGAAAGGGGACCTCAATACAGAGATGGAAAGATCGATGGAAAGGGGAGGGATACTATTGAATGAGGAGAAAACATGGAGGTGGGTGATGGGAAAGAGCGAGAGAAAATGGGACGTGGAGAATTCTCCAACCATTGCATGGGTGGAAGTGGATATATATAAAGGGAAAATGGTCAAAGGTGTCATCCAGAATGAGGAAAATAACTAGCCAATGCGATTGAGCGAGGAATAAGTATAGAGTCCAAAAAATCCTAGTAATAAAGAGATAACGATTTAGGTCCTCCATACCGGTGATGTTCCTTTTGGACTGTAGCGTCATCGCTACTTATGTGCCAAAGATTTGGGTGATCTATATGAATCAAATTTCTTGAAATTTTAGTGTAATGTAGCAACAAGTAGTCCATCCCCATCATGCGTGAATCCCCTACCAGAGCTAGTACTTTGGATGTAGGCCATAACTTCATCTTGAATTGGAAATCTTGGGAATCTACAAAGCTGTCAATCCGTCTAATCCGCCTATGTGAATGGAGTGCATGTTGCATTGTCAAAAAGGAAAATTAGGCCAAATATGTACTCTTCTACATGTTGTACATCCTATCATAACCCAACTATACCGAACTTCAGGAATGAGAAAGGGAGCTAAGTGATGGATGACCTTTGTGGGCCATAGTACAATTTCAACCAACTTCCATTAAAAAGTCCTTTGAGTGGTTTTCTCTATAATGTATCCAGCTTGGAGGCACCAACATCATTGATGTAGACCAGAACGTAGCTTTCCAGGGTGTTGTAAATATTTACTGTCATATAACAAGACTAAAGATCTTAGTTGGAGTGTTTTCAGGCGGATGTTGCGATCATGCCATGCTTTCTTTCTTTTCTTTTTGACCACCTGGTTAAATCTCGCTATAATAAAGTCCTCCTAGAGACCCATAAGGTCATCTAAACATTGTTGAAGGGACTATCCATCTGTCATTTGAGTCGCTAAAGCAACTCGAAGACCGGGGACAACAAATTCTAGCGGCATGACCGCTTCTTTACCATAGACCAATTTGAAGGGTGCACGCTTTGTTAGACTCTTTCAAGTTGTTTGATATGCCCATAATACTATAGGGATGCATGCGTTTTTAGACTCTTTCAAGTTGTTTGATGTGCCCATAATAATGTAGGGATGCCCTGATCCCAATTATCACACAATGTATTACAAACTTTGGTTAAAACATGTTCTAAAATTTTATTGAAAGCTTCAACTGTACCATTAGCTTGAGGATGATATGGAATTCTATTTTGGTGGTGGATCATGAACTCATGAGTGAGTTTTTGAATGGTATCGTTTAGAAAATGTGAATTCTAGTCGCTCATTAGCACCTTGGGACAACCAAATCTAGTAATCACATTCTCAAAAATGAATCACGCTGCCATTTATTCTGTACAATCTTTGACTGATGTAGCTTCAACCCATATCGTTAGATATCCTTTGGAAGTAATAATATAGCATGCACCTGTCCGATGCGCGGCGGGAGAAATTGAGCTAAAAAAATAAATTTCCCATTTTTCAAAGGGTTGCAAGGTTGTGACTAGAAACAGAGGGAGATCATCTCTCTTGCATGGATTTCCAATCTGTTGACATATGTAGCAGCATTTCTAATAGTCCTTGGCATCTGTGAAGAGTAAGGGCCACCAAAGCTCGACATGTAGAAATTTCTGCACGGTTACCTTGCCTGCTTTGTGACCTCCTACAATACCTTCATGTGATTCATACAAAATGCAGCCATGTTCATGTTCCAAGGCACACTTGCACAAAATACCATCTAGTCCTAGTTTGTACAGTTGGTCGGAAATCAACTGGTAATCTGCGCTATAGGTTACCAGTTGATGGTGCTAGAACAAAGTATATCATGTTGGGGCCTATCCTGACATGAGAAATTCAGTGATCTCAACCAATTGATCAAGACCTACTTCAACATGGAAGAGTTGTGCATCTAGCAGTTCATCATCTAAGCTCTGACTAGCTTCACTAGTCTCAATCTGTGACAGATGATCTAGGTCGACATTGTATTTTCTTGGCTTGACGATAACTTCAAACTCAAAATACTAAAAGATAAACAACCAACGACGTATTCTTCATCCTAATACTAGCTTGTTAATCAAATACTTGAGCACAAAGTGGTCTGTAAAGAATTTAAAAGGGTTCCCCAACAAGTAATGGAGAAACTTCTACAAGGAATATACCATGGTGAGGCCTTCATGCTCTATTATAGTATAATTCTTCTCTAAGTCAGACAAATTACGACTGGAGAAATATACTAGATGGTCAATATTACCTTCACCCGATTCTGCAAGAGTTTCTCCCAGTGCAATGGACAAGGCATCTACATGAACAAGAAAGATCTTAGACCAGTCGGGAAAAACTAGAATCGTTGTAGTGACTAGTTTCTCTTTTAGAGTATCTAAGGCTTCTTGACGTTACTGTGTCTAGATGTGCTTGGTATCCCTGCAAAATAACTTCTCTAGAGGAGCTGGAATATTTGCATAAGCTTGAATGAATTCCCAGTAATATCCTGTATGACCCAATGTCGGGTGCAACTTGCAAACTGAAGTGGGGGGAACCGTATCCAATATGGTGGCCATCTTATCTTGATTGATGAACAATCCATCCTAGCAAATGACATGCCCCAATAGTGTTCCAAAGGGTGTAAAAAAGATGCACTTATTCAAATTTAGTGAGATATGGAGTTAGCAACAACAATCCAACATCAACTAAAGAGATTTCATGTGTTCTTTCAACAAACTAAACATTGCCCAATCATCCAAATAAACATCAAGAAACTTGTGGATAAATTCTTTGAAGGCCAGGACCACTATCTGGGAAAACACTGCAAGTGCATTTTTTAGTCCAAATGGCATCACAGTGCATGAAAATGACCCCCATTCCATCGCAAAGGTGGTTTTGGATTGATCCTCTTCTGCAATTCGAACTTGATGATACCTCTAAAATCCATCTGTAAAAGAGAAGGCTTCCTAGGCTCCAACATTCTCCAATACCTCACCAGTGAAAGGGGTAGGAAAAGGGTCATGCATGCATGTGGCATCGAGACTCCTCAGATCTACACATATTCAAATATCACCAGTTTTCTTAGGTTGCACAACCATATGACTAATCCAATCTGACTCCTCTACATGAACAATGATTCCAACATCCAACATCTGATCCAACTCTTTGTGCACCTTTTACTTATATTTTGGATTTAATCGATAAGTCCTCCACTTGACTGGTTTGGAATCTGGCTTAAGCTGAATTTTCATAACCCCCAACGATCCTACAATTCCCTTTATATCAGAGAAGCTGTGGGGAAACAAGTCCTCATATTCCTTAAGTAGGTTGACAAATTGAGTGACAATATTATTTTTATTTATCTTAATCAGATGACAATAGTTCGACGCAACCATTTCCACCACCTTTCCCACCAAAATTGAAGAGTGTTGGGAAGTTCATTTCCTTAGCGAATTTGTCCTTGAATATTCCAAGTGAATGTTGCCCCTCAGTAGGTGCAATTTCGACAATCTTGTCTTGCAAGTCACGAATGCACTGTGAATCATTGAATCCATGCCATGTTTCATTCTCCGATTCATCACTTGTATCAAATTCACTATAATTTTTGAGAGTCTATGCAGAGTTGTCATCCTCTTCTCTAGGAACATTGTTCTAGTTCTCATTTATACAAATGTTCTGTGCTTTGTATAGGGCCCTGGAACACAATTCTTTTTATTCTTTCATGACAGCATGCACACGTACTTTTCCTGTCTAATACACATTTTTGTATTTCAAGCATCTTTTGAGAGCCACATCAATTGTCATTGTATCGCTAATGAATTGTGGCAAGGCGTTTTGCACAACATCTAGTTGAACAGGCACATTAATAATTGATCATGTTAAGCCCATCCCGGTTCATTTATTTTGTGCAAATGCAATTCGCAGAGACACAAGTCTCTCTTCAAGTTCCGTAAGTGCACTTACATCTGGTAGTGGTGTATTTCATATTATTTGGTCAGGGGTTGCAAATTGTGGCATTTTTCCATTTTCAAGCGACCGTTTGCATGGAAGACAAATTTTTCCACTGGAAAATGCTTTATCGTGTACTATCAAGCAGAGGTATTCTGCTTCCAAATCAAGCATGAAAGACTTACTGTTTTTTGCGAAATTCAATTGCTTGCAAATTGCATATGCAATGGAAAGATTTTCTTTGATTTGTTTCATGTAGACCTGTCTTGCATCTTTCTTCCGTAGGGAAGTATGGGTAGAAAGTGTTTGCTGGTTTTCATTGGTAGTATTGTACGGTGTTTCTTCTAGCCCATGAATTGTGATTTTTTCCTCTCGGACAATTGCATGACTATTGTGGGATATGCGACCGTACCTGTTTCTGTTGTGTTGTGCACACAATTTTTTTTAGATTGTGATATGTCAGTTTCTATCTAGAAGGAAGTGTAGCAATGCATTTTTTTTCTCCCGTGTATGACCTTTTTCAAGTTTTGATAACTTAGTCTACATTTCTTATTCAAGGCCAGGATGACCTCATGACAACCAGGATGAATTTCAATCTGATTAAATTGCATGCGATGCTTATGCACATTAGATGTGGTTTGGCTAGCATTGACACTAGACCTTGCACCGACAATATTTCCTATACTACCAATGCTATTTTTTCTCTCACGTATGAACTTTTTCAAGTTGTGATAACTTAGGATACGTTTTTTGTTTAAGCCATGTATGACCTCATCACAACTGGGTTGAATTCCATGCATGACCTTTTTCAAGTTGTGATAACTTAGTCTATGTTTTTTGTTTAAGACCCATATGGCCTTATTGCAACTGAGAGGAGTTTCATTCTTATTAAAAAGCATGCCACGCGTATGCAGATTCGATGCGATCTGGGTGGCATGGACATTGGACCTTGAACAAGTGATATGTCCAAGCAAAGGTTGATAATGGATATATGTTGTATCTATTTTCAATGAGAGGATGTCAATTGTTCAATCATAATTTGAATCAATAGACCAGGAATGGACAGTGCCATCTGGCAGGGTCGACATATTTACTCTGAATATGATAGATAACCATTGCAAACAGAATTTTCCACCCTCCACATTTCCTTTTTCATATGCCAGTGCCATATTTACAAGGTATTATTGCCAACTTCCAATTGCCGACATATTTTCTAGGATATATGGAGAAAGATGTTGATGCAAGCAACTAAAATCCTGTTAGTTGCGGCCTATAATTGCATTACAAAAGGACTTTACATTGTAAATCCACAATGACTACACATCGAACTCTATTGCTACCAAACAACAAATTGCATTGAACAGACTATCTCCACAACTAGATACAACAATTGTTGCTATCTTCAAACCATGGCAGTCTATGCGATGCATAATCCATTTTCACTACGATTCAAGGTCTTTGAAAATGAGGGACAAGTAAATACCAGGTCCTCGAAGATTGCATATGGACAATTTTCTATACAGTAGTGGTTCATAATGACCACTGATAGAATTGGCATTATCGAACAAGATGCAATATGGATTGTTAGATGCAGTTTTGTTGAATAGTAGATATCTTGTTTTTCTTGTCAATGACCATATTCCAATTGAAATATTGAGGCACTTAGACAACCACCATATACAAAATGTATCTCCCCAAAGTCCCCTCTCATGTGCAGACATAATTGGAGATGCAGACAACCGCATCTTTGAAAAATACATAGTGGCATCATGTATTCCATGCAACTGCCGAAGAAAATCAGATGCCAATTTGTATTCATATGACTCCAATGCCTCGGCATCACCATTTTTTAAACAAGCCAAGAAATAATCTATCAATCCATTGCACATGTCGGTCGAGGAATAACGAAAATGAAGTAGAACCTGAAATGCATCGAAAAGACAATCTCCTACAGTATACGAGAATGCATCCAATCTAAAAAGCCCATTTCTATGCAACACCTCATCGATGTTGTCATGTATAATGGAGTCTATATATATTTTATACGAATCAAGATCTATTGCTTGTTTCATCCCTTAAAATGTGATTTTCAAGTTGTTTCTTAGCTATTTTTAGTTTGTATGAAAACAAAGAAAAGGGGAAAAAAAGATAAAACGAAAAAAAAAATACAAATAGAAAACTACAAGTGCGGAACTGCGTACCAATCCCGGTATGTATGCTTCAACCTTCCTCTTGTAAAATTCAATCCCCCCAGAGTCGCCACAACATATGACAAGAAAACAAATTACCTATACTTAACAATGAACCAAACAAAAGAAACAACGCAAATAAATAACACTATAAATTTGTTGAGCACAAAGACTGATTTGAACCTATTCATGGTGTGCATCTTACAAGCTTCTCAGAGGTAGAAGATGTCCTGCAAAATAGAAAGGATAGGACAAAGGCAAAAGGTGGATGAAATTTTTGACCTAGAGAATAAAAACATTCCCTGTCACTACACCCCGATGGATGGTTTCCCCTTGTGACAACTCCGAATTCGTTTTCTAAACCCATTTGCATTGAAAGGCGCAAAACACCAAGTAAAAAAAAGGAACAACAATGAAACGATGGCAGGGAAACTTACCCGTCAACGAGGGATGACAAGAGCGCAGCCCCAAAAACTTTCAAACTGCAACAACAGGTCCAACAACTTGCAAATTTGAAGAACAACAAACCAGTGAAAAACCATGAAGATGTCCAACTACAACTGGAGGACGTCAAATTTGCAAAATTGAATCAAACAACAACAAGCAGCATGGAATGAACAAACAAACAAGCATCAACCATTGAACCAGTGATGTTGGTGGAGAACAATATTGCACAATTTCACTGCAAATAACACCATAAAAAAAAGGAATGAAATTGTATTGTAACACATTTGTACAATAAACATTTAACACTGCGAGACCTATTAGGTAAACACTTATGATTGCCAGAACCGTTGAAGAGCATCGCCCTGTGAAAACATTTAAGAAAGAATGCAGTGTGACAGACCTGTTTACGTATGCATCAATGACAAAGACTCTCGAAGTACACAACAATAAATAAAAATCACACATAGTAATAGTAATAAAAAAACAATAAAAATAATAATAATAACAATAGTTCAAACAGTGGGGGATATGCTAAAACAAATTTGACCTAGACGACAAAGTAATATGAAAACTGGCTATCCATGTGCAATAAGACCTCAAATCTATTAGTATAAAGTTTGGATATCTAAACATTTCAATACGAATAGTACAAATTAAGAAAATCACCGTACATGATAAAACTTTGGATATGGAAACATATAATTCATTGGGAATAGCAAAGATAGCAATAAGACCTCAAATCTATCATCCAATCAGATCATGACATATATGGGTTTTTCTAACATATAAAAAATAATGCTTTTACTTCTGTAGTTCGAACATTACAAAGTATGCAAAAATTTGTAGTCAAACCACAAACTAATATGAAGTCAATGAATTATCAATCACTATAGTCCCTCTAAGCCTTTGACAAGAACTAATAATGGATATCTAGCTGACAATCCTCTGGTGAAATATGACCACACTTCACATTGGGCAGAAGATAATTTATCCAACATAATATGCATCCCTTTCGAGAATGTTGCAAACATGTGCATATTGTTAGTTACTTATCATAAACAAAACACAACATTTCATCTAACAGAAATCACTCTGTGTTGCATGAAAGAATTATTGTTTAGGATGAAACATTATCAGATGAAATAAGTAAAACAATATATGCAGAATTATCACAATATAAGCAATAAAATATAGGTATTCTTAGTCCTCAAAAAACACAATTATCGGATGAAGAAGCAATATGAGCAATCTAATATATCTATTAGATGAAATTATGAAAAATACAAGCAAACTTATGTCTTTATCAGAAGAAAAAATTACCAATGAAGTACCTGCTTTCCTAGGAAGAGTGGGCCCATTTCCTTCTCCATGAGCTTCTATATATTTTATGAGACGAAAATCCTCCTTAACGATCCATGGGCCTTTTCTCAATCCAACATATGAACAATAGGGTGTCTGTGTTCTGCCCATCTTTGAATTTATCTCTTTCTAATAATCTTATGACGAGGATTCGAAATCCCTTAATGATAATAAGTAAGAAGTAGCTGCAATGCACATTTATAACAAAAAAATCACAAGTACAAAGACCTAATTAGTTCAAGGTGCATCCATACATCCATACGTTACGCTTGGGCCGATATTTTCTTATAGTTAGTATCATTATTATTTTACAAAGCAAGTATCCATGTGTTGATTGTTGTGGATATTGTCACTTTCTCTGAGTGGTTATTTTCGAAGTACTGCACACAAATTCTGATGAATTTACGTCAAAGTATATCATATTCCAAAGAAAATAAGAAAACTTTAAAAATTTAGGCAAATGAAGTGATGTGAAATTTTTCAAAAGTGTATATGATTGAGTGAAAGAATATTTGGAAAATATCTCAATGCTCGAGAATAAAATGATAAGAATTGAAATAAATATGCAATAAAATCAAATCATTTGATTTCATTTATGGATAAAAACCATGGAGTAAAGTTAAATACTTAAATGGGATGAACATTTTTACGCCGATAGGCGTCCCCCCTATTGGAATTGATGAATTAATCAACCTTTTAATTACAAATTCTAATCTTAGGGTTAAGAATCAAAGATGCTAGCATATTCTTCGTCGTCGTCCCAAATCAATGAATGAGATTTAATTTCATAACTTCCTTGCATTTATGAAAGCGTACGTTTTCCTTGTTTACTTTTTCACATTCACTTAATATGATTAAAAATTTACTTTCCTCACTATTGAATGCCACGTTACTCATTAACCAGGATTAATATGTATTAGACGCTTCATTACCAGGTTCCCTTATTTACCATGCATTGATTCTACGAGTTTCATCTTACACATGCTTTTATGGATGTGAAGCGTGTGTCTGTCTGGTCATGACGCCCTTTCAAATTCTGCTACGCCTTTTACGTTCTCCCTGTCGTTACCATTTCTTACACGTTGCCTGTTGCATGGTGAAGAGTGGGAATGAACAATTCGTGCAGTTATCAATTCATTTCATTACATGTTACAGGAATAAACATTTCGTGCAGATACCAATTCGTTACAGGTTGCCTGCGCTGTTCACTTCTCAATCAATTAGTGCGCATATGGCATAGGAGTGGAAACAAATATGGGAGGGATTAATTAAATACATTTATATCAATATTTGCATGCTGTTGCTTATTAAGAGAAATACTACGAATGGCAAAGACTGCTATTGATATTATTGATATTGTGCATTCATCTGTTGTTGGACATTAAGAGAACGAGTACGAATTGCATAGACTGGTCTGCGCCCTCTTTTACTGATCATGAATTTTTTTTCTCATCAGGAATTGTTGTCGATCAAAAAACTGCAAAAAAATCTACTTCAATTTGATTCACGCATCCATGTACAGGTACTAACGAGCGCACTTTTTTCACTTTTTTGTGTGGGATCTGGTTTCTAAAATCATCACTGTATTAAGGGTTTATTCATTTGAGGGCCCGATTGCTCTCCTGACAACGTTTCTGGTCAGCATACAGGGTCCGAACTTGATAAATGCAGACATAATAATCGTCAGGCAGACACAAAATTTGCTGGATTTTCAAATATAAAATGGTTCAAATATTATTGACATCTGTTGACATGGTTCAAATATTATTATTTGTGCATTCATCTGTTGTTGTACATTAAGAGAACGAGTACGAATTGCATAGACTGGTCTGCGCCCTCTTTTACTGATCATGAATTGTTTTTCTCATCAGGAATTGTTGTCGATCAAAAAACTACAAAAAAATCTACTTCAATTTGATTCACGCATCCATGTACAGGTACTAACGAGCGCACTTTTTTTACTTTTTTGTGTGGGATCTGGTTTCTAAAATCGCCATTGTATTAAGGGTTTATTCATTTGAGGGACCGATTGCTCTCCCGACGACGTTTCTGGTCAGCATACAGGGTCCGAACTTGATAAATGCAGACATAATAATCGCCAGGCAGACACAGAATTTGCTGGATTTTCAAATATAAAATGGTTCAAATATGGATATTCAAATATTTCATAGTTCATGCATTGGATTTTCAAATATCAAATTTATATTGTGTGATGTTTCATTTTATTAAATATCTTCGTAACATAGTGTATATTCTCTCTTCTTTACTTATTTCATAAATTTCAAATGCATGAACATCATACAAATTATTAAATATGTAGATTTTTATAATAAACACGATAAAACTTCAAAGTACCTATATTTTGATCCCTTTGATCCCGAGAATATATACAGTGAGGAGCTGGTTTAAATAGCTTAGCCCATAATTACTATATGAAAATAATTCTCCATATTACTACACGAGAGTAGTGCTCCAGAGGCATCTCATTAGTTGGATGCTATGCCAGTTTATCTGAACCAAGGATATTAAACGCTTAAATATTTTCATTTCATTTCAGCTTGATGTTGGGTAGTCGACATGACAATTGTAGGTATAAAAACTCTCTACACAATTCGTGAGAAGAGATATGAGTTATGCAGTGGAATACCACGGCCAGT